>CM055118.1:235766198-236142062 GCA_029206835.1 Rana muscosa
TGATTTTGTTAGACATTAAAGTGATATTAAAGGCAATTTTTTTTTTTACAGAACAACCATGTCATACCTACCTGCTCTGTTCAATGGTTTTGCATAGAGCAGCCCCAATCCTCTTCTGCTCGGTGCTCCTGTCCCCTCCCTCCTGGCGAGTGCGCCCAAAGCAAAAAGCTTGCTCCTGATCCGCTGCTTTGTGTGTCCATTCACACACCGAGCGCTGCTTGGCCCGGCCCGGCCTCCCACTCTCTCCTCATAGGCTCACTGACTGTGATTGACAGGCAATCAAATCACTTTAAAGCTTATGATGTGGAAACATGATACCAACATGTAAATAAAAAGGCCCTTATTTTGGATATTATACAGGATTTTACAGCATTCCTAAAACCCAACTTAGTTCCAGAAATAGATTTTCACTCATATAGACATTGTACCAAAAGCTACATTTTCACAGTTTTACCGCTATTTTCCTGCTACAGCAAGGGGCTTTAAATAATAGTGTGCAGTGTAATGGGAACCAGATTAGACCTAGTGCACCCAGTAATCAACACTTAAGCTGGCCATATATTGATCAAAATGCAGCCGGTTCAGCAGGAACCCCCCGAATATCTATGGACATTCCTGTTCGAAAGGAGTCAAACAGGAATGTTTTAAAAACTTTTGTCTATCAGCAGCTGCAGAGAGGAATCTGTAATTTGCCACTTAAAAAAAAATCATATTAGGAAAAGTAATTATAGCCCAACTGAAGCCTTGCACTGTTTTGCCTCTTTAAAGTCCTGTACCTTTGTATGTTATGATTTTAAAACAATTTCAGTCGGTATGCCTTAAAATACCATTCTCTTATTGTAAATGGACTTTCTGTCCTCTACTTTTAGTGCTGTGTAGAAGGGATGAGCTTGGGTTTTGTTTGAACCCATGTTTGGCCAAACCTGGAAAAAAAGCGGTCAGTCCCGAGCCGGTCAGGTACAGCCTAGGAATTCCCCATCCCGCAGCTGCACCTACACAAAGAAGATGGGATACTTGTCACATCATTTGATGTTCGTAGCACATACTACCTATTTTTTTTTTTAACGCTGCTGGAGTTAGATTTGAAAAATATATCTGAGGCCAAACTTTAGGTTTTGGATAGATTCAGTTTTTTTTTGCCTGTGTTCAGTTTAGAAGATTTACGTTCACTTCTGTCTAGTAGACACAACAGGAAAAAAGAGGAAAAAGAATATTAATCCAAAGTGAAATAAATACCCATCAGTTCTTATTATCTTCTGTTTCTATGACAGCGCAGAATTTGGGATTTTTCCTCACTTTTAGTGTTAATGGCAATGGTCACCATGAAAAATACAGAGGGTGAATCTCCCTAATGGAGATTCAAACAGCAATATAAAGCTGACATCGGCTTTAAGGTTTTGACATGTCCTGGAAGTAAAGTTTGGGAATGATGTATCAACATATATGGTCACGTACAAATCAGAAAGCAGACAGAGGATGAAAAAAATATGTATTGCTAAAAGTAAAAGCAAGGCCAGAAACCAGGCAAGCTAAAAGCAAGGCCAGAAAAGCAGTAGTAAAGAGAGATTTGAACATATTTTTGGCCACATTTTTATGGTAGGTAATGTATTCACTGAGCTCTCCTGTGGACATTGTTGATTAGACAGTTTAGGACAGATTGCATTTCAATGACCCTGCTAACTTAGTGAAATTGGAAATGTAAACCTGCTTTTGCCTCCTCTCCACTCTGCTTTGTAATAAACATGGAAGCTTTAAGCTCCATGCACACTGGCGTTTTGTCTTCTGCCTGTAGAAGCAACTCAATGTTATCCTATGTGTCTATGCATATTAGGACATTTACAGGCATATTTTGAGATCAACGTTTAGAGGCAGGAAACCTTCTCATTCGCGTTTCTGATTGGAGCTCACTGGCAGAAAAAACTTAAAACTCTCCTAAACTCGTCTAAACTTTGTACAAAAAATGCTCTATATGGACGTTTTTTACTCCAAAGAGAACAAATGTTTTTTTAAGCCCAGTGTGCATGAAGCCTAAGGCATTTACATTTATATAGTCAGTGGAGGATGAAAGGTGTCTCAGGGGAGGTGCAATGTGCTTAAAAGTCTTGTGTGGGCACCTGTAAGATCTTCCAAACAAGTGCTTGTCACCTTACCAGCCACCAGTTTGCCTCTTCACACCAGCCACCTCTGTTACTTACAACATTGTCACAGTGGAAGCAGATCCCATAAGAACACATTACATCATCTGGTGATTAGTTCTGAAGAGTGAACCCAGTGTCATATCTTTGTCTCCACAACTGACCTTCTGGTCGCCATACCGCTGACAATGGAAGTACAGCTGGCAATTGGCTTCACAGGCAGCCTAGAAAGTATATCTAGTCCAGATCTAGATATCATTAGCATAGTAGTCAAGTACTCTTTACAACGACTAAAATGTAATGGGTTTAGTTAAATTGTAATGCATTATTTAAAGTGGTTGTAAACCCCATTCATGAAATCTGACCTAGGCACATCATATATCTGTAGTGTAGGGGCTATCCCAGCCCGTGGGGCTTGGTTGCACTTCCATGCCGGCAACATGTGGTTACCCGGTGACTACCATCTGGGACTCTGACTTGTTCATTGTCTCCTGAATGTCAGATGCCCTGGATCAACCTGAAATGTGCTTATGTCGTTAAAGAAAAACAATGTATGCTTGCTCCTGATGAGCGACCAAAGTCGCGAAACGTGTAGAGCTACCATCTTCGTGCTCCAAATATGTATCACTGCAGTATATCTTATTGTGTTTATTGTCTATGTATTCGGGTCTCTGTTTGAACAAATCCCTCCACTACCATGTCTGTGCATGTTTTATCAATTTCTTCCATAATGCAATATAGTTATGTACGATGCATTATGTGAAAGTAATAAATTATTAATTATACAACGTATGTCAGATATGTTAATTACCCCCAATCAATCTTAACTTTTCTCACACATGCTTCATACAATTCCCGCTCTCTCCTGTTCTCTTTTTTATCATATAATTAACAGGGATGGAGGTAATTCGACCCATTACCTCATATAAAGTCCCAACAAACCCTCCCCCCCTTTCTCCAATCAATATATCTGTAGTGTTTACTTATCTCTCCCCAAAGCTCTAAGTCCTGTATCTTTCTGCTGCTCCGTTCCTCTGTTATCAGCATGATAACTTCTGACAGGCTGAAAATTTGTGTCAGGGAGGGAGCTTAGAGATAGATTAGCAGAGAGCTGGTCTATTCAGACTGCATCTCTGCATGTTTCTTAATTCCTCTGCCTATGTGGAGGGGGGTGCATTTTCTCCAATCAGCTCTCACACAGTGTAAGTCCAGACTCCCACCCACTGCTGGAAGAGGAAACAAGATTTATAACACTTTCTAAAAAGTGTAGAAAGCTGAAGACAGCAGGTATACAAGTAAATTATTTAGGAAGATTTATTTCATTCCTGTGTATCATCTGAGGCTGTTCACTTCACTGAGTATAGGAGAGGGTTTACATCCACTTTAAGTATTTCTCTAGAATTGCCCCACTCATGCACTAGGTGCTCCAGAGGCCACGGCGACCTTATCCACCTACTGTGGAGCTGCCCCGAGCTACATCTTTATTGATCGGGGGTTGTTGCTACCATCAATAGAGCATTTCAGGTTGCTGTGCCGATGGACCCTACGCCATGCATTTTGGGAATATTAGACAACCTCTCAATTGAGCACATTCCTAAGCAAGCCAAAGCCAGAGCACTGTTTCAAGCACGTAAACTTATCTTTAGACATTGGAAGGGGACGGAGCCTCCTACTCTGAAGGAATGGATAACTCAAATGGGGGACACCCTGCGGTTGGAGAAGTATATTTTGCAGCATTGGGGTCGCCCAGAAAAATTCAACACCCTATGGTCCCCATGGCTGGATACTCCCAGCCTTAGCCCAGTAGAGTTGGTATTAGACAGACTGTTTACATGATACGGAGAGTAACCCCTACTTCTAATGTATGAATGTTGCTTTTGTTCTCTGCGTACCCTACTACTTATATCTAACAAAGTTGGAGGTTAGTTAAAGGGGGGTGGGAGTGCAAGGGCAAAATGGGGAGGGAAGCAGCGACCTGTAGAGATATATTGCAATTTTCCTTTTGCACTAGTGGATTGTGATGATGTGTTGAACTTTATATGCCAATAATTGGTGTGGAACCTGATTTGTTGGATTGTATGTTTATTGTTGCTTCAATAAAATCTTTCTGATAAAAAAAATAATTGCCTAACTCATTATATACTCCTGCATTAAAAATCGAATAACGTTATTATTTATGATATTAAAGGAGTTGTAAAGGTTCCTGTTTTTTCACCTTAATACATCCTATGCATTAAAGCGGAGTTCCACCCAAATTTGGAACTTCTGCTTAATCCACCCCTCGCCCCCTTACATGCCTTTGGCATGTAATTTTTTTGGGGGGGGGAGTGGGGGCTTCAGTAGGAGTGGGACTTCCTGTCCCACTTCCTCCTTCCACCCTGGGGCCGCCTAGGCGATTTGTCATATCGCCTTTTGGCGGCCCCTCCCTGTAGGCGATCACCTGGGAGGTGACAGGTCCCAGGCGATCGCCTGTCCACTCAGAGAGCGCTGGGCCATTCACGCATGCGCAGTGATTGCCCGGCCGTGAAGCCGAAAGCTGTCACGGCCGGGTGCCCACACTATGAATGGAGGCGCCGGCGGAGAAGGGGGGGAGAGGAGCGGAGCTCCGGGCGTCGCGTCGCTGGACAGTGGAACAGGTAAGTGTATGTTTATTAAAAGCCAGCAGCTACACTTTTTGTAGCTGCTGACTTTTAATAAACATAAAAAAAGGCTGGAACTCCCCTTTAAGGTGAAAAAACATCTGATGATAACTGCCCCTCCCCCAGCCCCCCGTTTTACTTACCTGAGCCGTGGAAAGTCCCACGTCGCGAACGCGCTGCATCTTTGCCCGGGGATTGAAATCCATGCGTCAGGGACCCTGCATGTAGATTAGGGGCCGGATGCATGGATAGGGGGTGCAGCGCCTGTGTGCTCCCCTATGGATGGGCCGCCACTGGTTGTGTGTAATTCTTAGTATTTGTTCTTATACTGTATGTATGTACTATGCACAGTAGCATTTCTCTTGTTCTGTATGCTGTGTGTAATTCTCAGCATTCGTTCCTTTACTGTATGTACTATGCATAGTAGCACTTCTCTTTTTCTGTATGCTGGGTTTAATTCTCAGTTCTTGTTCTTATCCTTTATGGTTAGACGATGCAGAGTCACACTTCTCTTAATAAAGCTAAACTCTGGATACAAAAACTTCAAATATATTTGTCAATAATTACAAAGATTTTAAATCGATTTTGTGTGCACCAAATGTCTTTTCAAACCCAGATATAACCTGCTAAAAGCAGCAGTGACATCATCACCATGTTGAACATGCCTGTGCAGAGAGCAGAGCTGTGGGAGGGGACCAGCAGGCTGCCTGCAGAAAACGACAGAACGGGGTGGATACATGACCAGTCTGTCTGCATAAGGAGAGAGAGCAGTGACTGGTCTTTATTACTGGAAGCCTGGGCACAGAGGCAAATTTTCACACTGGACTACTGCACGGATCTGGAAGAATAACACAAAGCACATCAAGATTTAATTAAGAATACACATAACTCTTGTATTTAGACAATATTTTCTTATCCCAGATTTCAGCTTTAAGTATACTGGGTGTAATTCTCAGTATTTATTCTTATACTGTATGTTTGGATGTTGCAAAGTCCCATTTATCTTGTTGTGTATGCTGGATTTATTCCTTTGTATGTTTTTATACTGCATGAATGGATGCTAAACAGTAGGACTTCTGTATACTGTACATCTGCGGTCCCCAACCCCGATGTGGGTTTTCACGGGCAATTTGTCAGGTGAATTGCTGGTGTTGGTTCTTGAGTCATCACGGCACCATGGTTGTTATGGTGTCAGGAGGATTGAAGCGCATTATTTCTATTATTACATTGTAATGTAGAATGAAATAGTTCAACTCACCATAATGTAGAATCAGAGGAAGCTCTGATCATGTTACTTGCCACCATCGCCTAATACCAGATGCAGCTTGTCACATCACTTGCCACCAGATGCAGCTTGTCACTTGCCACCAGATGCAGATTGTCCCTTGCCACGTGGCCTGCCACCAGATTCAGCTTGTCACATCGCCTGCCACCAGATTCAGCTTGTCTCTTGCCACGTCACCTGCCACCAGATGCAGCTTGTCACTGTTACGTGCCACCAGATGTGGATTGTCACTATCCTGCCACCAGATGTGAATTGTCACTGTTACCTGCCACCAAATAGAAGCTTGTCACTAATTTATTTAAATGTAAAAATCACATTCTCCCAGCATTGCTGAGTACAGTACAGGTGCCGACAGCCTCTCCTCAGTGCGGGTAAACTAGCTAGCGGCACTGTCCCAGACTGAGGGTGGGCAGTGAGAGACAATGTCATTCTCTCTGTGCTCGGCCATGGCTACTCCTCTGTGTAGAGCAGTCTTCACAGCACTGTAAGTAAGGGCGGAACAGCGGTGCGGGCAATGGGAGATGTAGTAATCTCTCTGTGCGGCCGCCGCACCGCTGACAGAGTCTCCTTCGTGGTGCAGCCTGGCAGCGGAGGCGCCACAGCCCGGTGTTGGGCCGCTGCCCAGGGGTTGACGACCTCTGCTGTACATTATCTGTACACAATAAAAAGTTTTTCACTAAGGCCCCCTTCAGACAGGCGAAGTCTGTGCCTGCTCACTAAGGAATCTATCTGCTGATCCCCGCTGAGCAGGCGGATAACATGTCCATGTTCACTCACTAATGCAATGGGTGGTCCGATCAGTCCACCGCTGTGTAAAATGGGCCTATGGGGTTTTGTTTTGCCCCTGGACGTGCTGACAGTGGATTTTGTTTTCTGCCTCTAAACTCCTATGTGTACATGGACACATAAGCTAACAGAGGGGCGTTTAGAGGAAGAAGAAAATGCTTTAAAACGTTGTGAATGCATGAGCCCTTAGGCATACCTAAATTTCATCAATAAGGTTCTTGTTATAAGTCATATATCTATGATTAGGTGTGACTTTATGAATAAATTGCCTCCATAATTATGGAAGTTACAGGAAGACAATAAACCGGTAAGACACAAGTTTTTCCGGGCAGAATTGGGCTGTGTGCATTCTTACATAACAAAATAATTTCCAGCATGAGCTGTCTCAACATATAAATGTGTGTGTGTACACCCAATAGTACAGGTGATTGTCTTCCCATCAGACGGTTCAGTACGCTCTCTAGTAAACGGGTAGGTGTCTGATTTAACATTGATTTTGTTTGTACATTGGGCAGCAATGGTGATGATTTACTAAAGTAGTAAAGTGAATGTTGACTTTGAAAACTGTATGTTCAATGTGTAAAGTATATTCCTATTCTTGAAGGGTAACTCCACTTTTGTGGGGAAAAAAAAAACGAATAACAAAAAAATAATATAGCACATATATTTGCTACACAAGCCATGTTGTAATTGAATGTTATTAAAAATTACCTTTCCTTTTCAATCTGCAGTGCTGTGATTTTCGATAAAATTCAATGAAATATGGCAACCTGCAGGCAGTCTATACAAAGTTGGTGTATAGAACTTCCCCAGATATTTAATTTCCTGCTTGTGTGATTGGCTCATGATTTGTCCCAGAAGTCTGCACTTCAGCCTGTTTCACATGAGCTTCAGCTTCTACAAGAGCAGTGTGAACAGCAAGCTTTGATTATGCATTTGCAGAGCATTCAGCAAGGTTTGTTGAAGCCATTCAGCTCTGGCTTGTAAATGTTGAACACAGATCTAATGGGAGTGCTGATTGCCATTTTAAAGAAGCTGCTAGCCGACTTCAGCAGACTTTCAGCAGCAAGCTTGAACAAATGCTGAAGCCTACTAGCAGCTTGCTTAAAGTGGCAATCAGCACTCCCATTAGGAACTGTTTTCAACGTTCACAAACTGCAGCTGTATGGAACTTTAAAAGCTTCAACAAAGCTTGCTGAAAGCTCTGCAAATGCTTTGTCAAAACTTGCTGTTCACATTGCTCTTTTAACAAGCTGAAGCCCATGTGAAACAGGCCTAAAATACAAGTCAGATTTTAGGCATTCTCTGCAATAGAAATGCAAGTTTTGATGAGATACTCCCCAAGGGTTAATCACTTCTAAAGGGATTCAGAAACTGTGGCTTTCCTCATAATAACACAGAAAAACCAACAGCTGATTAATAATGAATTAATAATTAATAATGAATCAGACCCTTTTATTAAAGAGGAGTTCCAGCCTCCCTCCCAAAAATGAAAATACGGTACTTTAACTATTAGGGCACTTACCTGTCCAGGCATCCAGCTGTGTCCTCACCCGCGTCTCCATCTTGACTAACGGAAGCCGGCAGTCACTGCCGGTTTCCTACTGCATATGCCTGAATCACGCTCCGCTTTGTGAATGGGCCAAACTTCTGTCTCACTTCGCCGCAGCAGTCAAAACCAGGTACCCACTACCCCCCAAAAGGTTCCAAATGTGGCAGCAGAGGGGGGGGGGCAGACAAGCAGAGCTTCCCCTTTGGGTGGAGCTCCGCTTCAAGAATGAGTTGATGAGTGAACAGTCAGTCTGGTGAACCAAAAAGCAATTTATTCACAGCAACAAAAAGTATGAATCTTCCAAACTTTGTTAAAATCCTTGCAATGTACATTGATTACCCAGAGGGGTTTGTATGTTAACAACAAAAGTGGAGTTACTCTTTAGCATATAAAATCATTCACCTTGAATAGGAGTGATTGTGAAAGCAGGCTAGGTTCTATGACACCAGATATTCCACGATTATTCAAGCCATATTATGTCACTATATTACATTCAATCCATATTTTTAACTAAATCTCTATTACTTATAAATTGCAAGCCAAGCTCCCACTTTTACCTTAAAAGCTGAAGTTTAGTAAAAATGTTTTTGGGGACACAGCATCAGGGAAATATATTACATCATAGTTCAGAAGGCATTGTTTCACGTATTTAACCGTTTAACTTAAATCCTGTGAGATATCATAAGACTGCCATAACGGTGATCACACAATCATTTCTATGTATCCTTATTTCATATGCACATGATACATTCTGACCACAAGTTGAGAATATGTATGTCCCTATTCACAAACCTATACAGTGTTTGCCCCAAAGTTTTAATGCCTTCGTCTCGCCTTACAATCCCTATAGAACAGGGGTAGGCAACCTTTCATGGGTTGGGATCTACATGGGTAACCTGTGGGAAATCAAAGATCCCCGGCGGGAGGGGGGGTTGGAGCATTGGCGTCATCCTTTAAAAAATAAAGCATTCAATAAAAACACTAAGGGCCGGTTCCCACTGCTGTGGTATCAGACATCGCATGTGATTCGCACTGCACTGCTGTGCAAATCACATGCAATGTCTGTGCGATGCGAATTCAGCCATACAGAGTGTTTGGCTGAATTTTTCATCGCAATCGGACCAAACTCGTGCAGGACCGTTTTTTTGGTCCGCACCAGAATTGGATCGCATTGGTGTTCACACCCATGCAATCCGATTCCTGTCCAAATTGACAGTTCGCACGGCGATATGTAAACCGATCTGGGGGTGTCATTAACTTTGTATTGACACTCCCAGCGGTTCGCATAGGGCAGTGTGAACTGCCGGCAGGTGACATGCAAAACGGGAACCGTACTGAATTTGCAGGGTTCCCGCATCGCTGCAGTGTGAACCAAGCCATAGTGTGTCATAGTAGTGTCTTCTTCCCCGCTTCAAATCACTCATCCCCACCACAGTAGTATCCCCTGCCATCCCCTCCTACACAGCGGTGTCCTCTGCCTCATTTGACATCACCCCCCTTAATAATATACTATGCCCCCCACTGTAGTGTTCTCTGCCCCCCTCCCCTCACACACACATGGTAGTGTCCTCTGCCCCCATCCGCCCATTGTAGTGCCCTCTGCCCCCCCCATAGCAAGGCCCTCTGCCCCCCTACAGCAGTGTCCTCTGCAGCCCCCTACCTCCCCCACAATAGTTCCCTCTGCCACCCCAAAGCAATGTCCTCTGCACCAAACTCCCCCTGTAGTGCCCTCTGCCACCCCATAGCAATGTCCTCTGCCCCACATAGCAGTTTCCTCTGAAATCCCCCCCACAGTAGTGTCCTCTCTCCCGCCCCCCCCCTGCATAGCACTATCCTCTGTATCTTTCCCCCCAGTAGTGTCCTCTGCCCCTCTACAGCTGTTTCCCCTGTCGCTCCCAAGCTCCCAACACACAGCTGTGGGTAGCTCTCTCCTACCTTACAGCATCTGTACATTACAGGGGAGTTGAGAGGCTGCACGGTGCTAAATGGAGGGTGGGACCGGGAGCTGCTTTAGTTAACTTTTCATGGTAACAAGACGATGATTGGTTGCTAGGACTGCATAGCAACCAATCATCTGCTAGTTAACTTGCAAAGGTAACTAAAGCACCTCCATCCAGCACGGGTTTGCCTCTTGCTCCTCTCTGCTAGTGAAGGGAGAGCATCGCCAATGTTTCATCAGATTAGGCGACCTGTCAGAATTTGCAACAGAAGTTTTCCGTTGCCGCCATTTTGCTACACAACGCACTCCTCCACAGTAAGGCTATACTGAGAAGAGGGTGTTCTTTCAGATAGCCGCTACCCATCAGATAGCCGCTACCCGGCCTACTGCGCATGCGCGATGCGCAGCCGAAGTGACATTGCCTCGCGCCCATCTTGGTACACCCGCACTCGTCCGCAGTAAGCCTAGAGTTTGAAGTCGGCAAGTGGACAACCTTATACACACACTTAAGTCTTGCTTTTCACAGTTATTTTTAACAGTAAACTCAGCTTATATAGTGAAATGCAGTATTTAGAAGTCCGTAACACTGTTTTGATGTTAAATTTTAAAAGCAGCGGTGTTCGGTCACATCAGCAAACCTGTGAGATCAGCAGGCTTGCCCCTGCTTTTACAATTCAACATCAAAACAATGTATGGGTGTATAAAGATGTCCGCTTGCCGACTTCTAACTCTAGGCTTACTGCGGACGAGTGCGGGTGTACCAAGATGGCCGTGAGGCAACATCACTTTGGCTGCGCATCACGCATGCGCAGTAGGCTGGATAGCGGCTATCTGATGGGTAGAGGCTATCTGATAGAACACGGGTAAGCTGACATCTTGTTACACCCACCATAGTTTTGCATTTCACACTTATTTTTAACAGTAAATGGAGCTTATAAGGTGAAATACAATATTTAGAAATCCGACTGACTTTTTACATGTTCAATTTTAAAAGCAGCGGCAAACCTGTAGATCTCACAGGCTTGCTAATCTGACAGAACACCTCTGATTTTATAATTCAACATGTAAACAGTCCGTTGGATTTTTAAATACTGTATTTCACCTTATAAGCTCCGTTTACTGTTAAAAATAAGTGTGAAATGCAAAACTCCGGTGGGTGAAACAAGATGTCCGCAAGCCCCCTTCTCAGTGTATCCTTACTGTGGACGGGTGCAAGTTGTAGCAACATGGCGGCGACGGAACGTCACTTTCGTTACAAATTCTGACGAGTCACCAAATCTGATGAAACACCGGCGGAGACAGGGGGAAGCATCGGCACAGCCCTGACCGTGATCTACCTGTCAGCTTCCTGTGATTGACGGGTTGCCGACCCCGGCTAGAAGTACCATCAGTCAGGCTCCCAAAAGTGACCACTAACCAGTTGATCCTGGTTAGGGTTTTGTACAATATGTAAAGTGAACGTTATTAAATAATGTAAACTTTATTCACTTTGAATACACAATCATGATTGGATTGACTGAAATTAATACAGCTTCATCCAATTTACTAAGATCAGTGGGCACTCACTTTGCTAAGTAAACATTCTCTATTCCTTTAAGAAATCAACCCTTTTATTCTTTAAGTCTCATTCACACAGGCGTGTCTGTGTACACCCATGATATGGCCAAGTTTACCAGCCCAGTCTGTCTGCGTTTGAGCCATATTTCTGTCTGGCACAATGTACACTCAGGGATATACGTAAAGACCCACGAAGATCTCTGCGGTTGTCTGCTTGTCATTGATTTAAATAGGCTGGCTACACACATCACCTGTGCATCCTGGGTGGGTAAATGCAGCACTCTGCATCGGTGTACTGACCAATATGTCCATGTGAATGAGGCCTTACAGAGGGTTTTTGGAAGACAAGTCTTATTTTAAAAAGCTAACATTTAAATTTTTCCCTTTAAAGCTTTTTTTAGCAATAGAAAAATGTCTTCCATTCAGCCACAGCTCGATTATTTGATGGCCTACTGGAATATACCTCGTGTAATTACATACCCAACTCCTCCATACTTAACACTTCGGATAAACATAGGTCTTCATCAGGGTCCTCCATTCCCAAGACCTAGATTGTTCTTGGATATGATCAGGAAGTTTTCTTCAGCAAAAGGTAAAATAATGACTTATACCGAATATACACACACAAAATATTCTGCAAAATATTACCACACAAATAATGCTATGCTTTTTAGTGTTATTGTGGATTTTAAATGAAATTCCAGCCAATGACATTCTTTTGTCTTACAGTGTAAAGTTTGCGCCACATGAAAAACTTAAACTACCTCTACTATTAACCTGCAGCTGCAGTCACTCAAAAACAATAGTGCTAAAATCGAACCAATTATGTGTGACTGTGCTATAATTTAAAAATACCCAAGGAAATTCATAAATAATACAAATAAAAATACTCAATGTCCAATGAAAAATTTAAAATAATAATAAAACTTATCCATGATGTCCCCTGTCATACAATCCATTTAGTGTAAGTCTCCAAGCACTTTTTGGAAAAACATGGTATGGATTGTACTAATCCCAATTGGAGAGGAGGTGATAGGGTGAAGAGATCTCAAGGAAAGAGACTAAGTGGATTTATGAATTAGAAACACTACAACCTGGAGGTATGAACATCGACATGGATCCTTATTGTTTTTTAAAGCGGTGTTCCGCCCCAAAAAAAAATTAAAAGCCAGCAGCTACACATACTGCAGCTGCTGACTTTTAATAATCGGACACTTACCTGTCCTGGAGTCCAGCGATGTCGGCACCCGCAGCTGATGTTTCCATGAGCTGTCGGGTGCTGCCGTCGCCATTGCGGGTACGGGAACCCGGCAGTGTAGCCCTTCGGCTTCACGCCAGGAACCCTACTGCAAATGCGCGAGGACCGATCCTCTCTCCTACTGGCCCAGCAGCCAGGGGAGGAGGAGGGAGCCCCGCGGTGACGTCACGGGCCGCAGTCAAAGACAGGTATCCTGTCCCTCCTCCCCCCGAAAGGTGCTAATTGTGGCACCGGAGGGTGGGAGGAATCAGATGAGTGGAAGTTCCACTTTTGGGTGGAACTCCGCTTTAAGTAATTTTTAGAGACCATTTAGCTTTTCAATGTTTAATACTCAGTTTAGTAATATATTGGGGTAGATCAGAGCATAAGTTTTTATAGTATTTAGGTTCATATTTACTCTTCAGACAATTTTTAGATAGGTAGCGTTCCCCTTAGGAGGGTATGTCTCTTTAAAAGATCGTGATTTTTGCTAGCAAGAGAAGAGAGGTGTTTTTAATAGATTTAGGTAGGATATACTTTGTGTAGATAGGCTGTTGCTGTATTGAATAATTATATTATGCTGCAGTTGTAATACATGTAAAATTAATAAAAACATGATACATGAGCCACCTCCATTTCATTCCTGATGACGACATCACTTCCAAACGCGTAGCCATATCCCCCCGGCATGACTCGGCCCCGCCCCCCGGTGGCCGGATCATTGCATTTGCTTGATAGCAGCGCTGCTATCAATCTATCCAATCAACGCGAGACTCCGTGGAGAAGAGGACGCTGGGGATGCGCAGAGCAGGTAAACTGGCTCAGGTAAGTAAAAGGGGGGGGGGCTGGGGGGCCCGTGATTGCCAGGTATTTTTTTCACCTTAATGCATAGGATGCATTAAGGTGAAAAAACACGAAGCTTTACAACCACTTTAAATAAAAAAATATTACAGAGCTGTGTTAAATTGTGTCTAATATATCTGCCTACAGTTCAGCTTTAAAGTGTTATGATTATTACTGTTTTTTTTTTAAATGATGGGTATCATCATCATATTATTTGCAAGGGCCCCGTTTGAAGCAGATTCCTGTTGGATTTTGATATTTTTTTTTTTAATTGTTTAGATTTATCAGTTTGTCACTAAAAATAGGCCATCATAATGTGTAATTAATACACTGAGTACTATAACTATTGTATGTAGAGTATGTATTAAGAGAATATTTACCTAAATGACCACTATTTCTTGCTCATTTCAATTTAGATAGAAGATATTATAGGCCTGACCAAGACGAAGGAAAATCTCTATTACCTAAAGGGGATGTTTATATAAAAAAAAAAAATCAAAAATCTCAAATTTATGATAAGGCAAACAAATGGATATTTTATAACTCCACATCTGGACTACAGGCCAAGCATATGCAACATCCAGAAGCAGAAGGAGGTCAGTTTCTTTTTTCTTTTAATTGCTTAAAATATGAAATTAAAGTGGTTCTAAAGATATAAAGTGGTTGTAAAGTCTCCACAATAGACTCCCATGATAGGTTCTCTTATGGGGCAATGTGTGTTTGTTTTCCAGCAATATAATCTCTAAATACCTTTTCCCAGCAGTCAGGGCCGCTGATAAGGCAGTACAGCCAGCGCTCCTGTCCCAGGCCCTATCAGTTAAAATGGGGGACCGAGGCATCTGCTGAGCAGGAGGTCCGGCTGTACTCTTATTGCAGACACCGATCCTCTTCTGCCTTCCCCTGCAGTGCTTCCGGCTTCTCCTCCTCATTCTCCCTCCGGATGCACTGCAGGGGGATTGGTTCTAGCACATGTGATGTGCCCCTTCCATCTGCTGTCCGGGCCCCCCTGTGTACCCCATTCCCCCTCAGCATTGCTGGCTTCTCTCGATCGATCACAGAAAGGAAGGATCCGTCAATCGCATGAAGGATTGGTTGGTCAATTGCAGGAAGGAGCGGCCAGCCGATCACAGAAAGGATCAAAGTAAGGAAGGATCGGTTGATCAAACACAGGAAGGATCGGTCTATCGCAGGAAGGATCAGTCGATCGATCACAGGAAGCATTGGTCGATCGAAGGAAGGATCAATTGATCGCAGAAAGCATCAGTCGATAGATACAGGATGGATAGTTTGATCGATCGCAGGAAGGATTAATATAAGGAAGGATCAGTCGATCAATCGCAGGAAGTATTGATCAATCGCAGGAAGTATCAGATGGTCGATCGCAGTAAGGATCGGTCAATCACAGAAATGAAAGGAATGATTGGTCATTCACAGGAAGGATTGGTTGATTGATCACAGGAAGGAGCGGCCATTCAATCGCAGAAAGGATCAAAGTAAGGAAGGATCGGTCGATTGATCGCAGGAAGGATCAGCCTGTTGATCACAGTAAGGATCAAAATAAGGAAGGATCAGTTGATCGATCGCAGGAAGGATCAGTCGAACGATCGCAGGAAGGATTGATCGATCGCCCGAAGGATCGATTGGTCGCAGGAAGTATTGGTTGGTCGATCGCAGTAAGGATCGTCAATCGATCACAGTAAGGAAAGGAATGATCAGTCAGTCGCAGGAAGGATGGTTATCCAATCACAGGAAGGAGCGGCCAGTCGATCGCAGAAAGGATCAAAGTAAGGAAGTATCGGATGATCAAACACAGGAAGGATCGGTTGATCGGTCACAGGAAGGATCGACAGGTCAATCGCAGGAAGGATCAGTTGATTAATCACAGGAAGGATCGGTTGATCTATCGCAGGAAGCATTGGTGGATTGAAAAAAGAATCAAAGTATTGGTCGATCAAAAGAAGGATCAATTGTTCACAGAAAGCATCGGTTGATGAAATAAGGATCAGTCGATTGATAGCAGGAAGGACAGTTTGATCAATCGCAGGAAGGATCAATGTAAGGAAGGATCGGTCTATCGATCGCAGGAAGGATCGATCGCAGGAAAAAATCAATCAATCGATTTCAGGAAGTAGCGGTTGGTCAAACGCACTAAGGATCATCGATCAATCACAGAAAGGAAAGGAAGGATCAGTCAGTCGCAGGAAGGATTGGTTGATCGATTGCAGTAAGGATTGGTCGATCAATAGGAGGAAGGAGCGCCCAGACGATCGCAGAAAGAATCAAAGTAAAAAAGGATTGGTTGATCAATGACAGTAAGGATCAGTCGGACGATCGCAGGAATGATCAGTTGGTCAATCGCAGGAAGGATCGGTTGGTCGATTGCAGGAAGGATCGGTTGTTCGATTGTTCATTCCTTGTAAAAGCAATAAAGTTGATAAAAAAAAGTTAACGACAATGCAAAAAAAAAGTTTGGAATAAAAGAAATAATAAAAATATTTAAAGCGCTCCCTCCCCCCAGTGCTTACATGTAAACGCAAATGCATGCGCAAGTCACGCACACATATGTAAATGGTGATCATCCCAAACATGTGAGGCATCACCGCAAACCTCACAGTGAGAGCAATAATTCTAGCACCAGACCTCCTGTGTAACTCTAAACTGGTAACGTGTAAAGGCTTTTAAAGTGTCGTTAATAGAGTTACCGTAGTTTGGCGTCGTTCCATGGGCGTATACAGTTTTAAAGCATGCCATGTTTTAATAGAAAAATTGGGCATTATGTAGTATTTTTGTGCAACAAAAAAATCATTAAGGTGTATTTTTTCCCAAAAAAATTGCATTTAAAAAACCACTGCACAAATACCAGATGACATAAAAAATCGCAACACCCACCATTTTATTCTCTAGTGTCTTTAAAAAATAATCGATCGTTTGGGGGTTCTAAGTAATTTTATAGCAAGAAATTACAGATGTTTGCATGTAGGAGAGAAATGTCAGAATTGGTCTGGGGAGAGGAGGAGTAGCTTCAGGGGAATAGCATTGCTCTATGGCGGCTGGAGGAGAGGAGAGGGGCAGGGAGGAGATTGTGTTGCACACTACGGAACTGACAGGGAGAGGGGGTAGATGCAGAGATGCATAGGAGAGAGCTGGAATGATGGTGGCACATAAACTGACCACGCATTCATGGTTCATCAGTCATGATAAACATGGTCTGCTCACAGAGGGGAAGACAGGAACAGGCAGGATCAACCAGGTACTGTAGAAGATATAAAACGACCATTGACATTGCAAAAAGCAATGTGCTATAGCTTGTGCCTTTAAGGGAAAGGAGCATGATTTTTTTTTGTAGGGTTACAACCTCTTTAAGGTTTTTACCTTGATGCATTTTTTGCATTAAGGTGAAAAACCTTCTGTGCCACAGGATCAAGCTGTGCTGTGTCTATAAACACAGGCAACATGTTTCTGGATCGAGCCTGCATAAGTGATAAGTGCCCCTATAGGAAGAGGTTTGTTATGGGGGCACTCACCAAAGAGTTGGAGCCAGGAGCGCCGGCAGGGTACCCCAGCAGAGTAAGATCTGTGCAAAACCATTACAGAGAGCAGGTAATTATGACATGTTTATTATTTTTTTTGGGGGGGGGGGGGGGGGTTTACAATCACTTTAAACTTTTTGTTTTGGATTGAGCAGGGATTGGTTAAATCCCATCCTTGTTTTTTTTTTGGTTTTTTTTTGCCATCTGTGTCCCAGAGGGGAGATTTACCTTTGCTTTCTATCCTGTAGACTCAACAGTAAGAAAAAGGAAATCTCTCCAATAATAGTTACAACTGGATTTGTTCTGTAGTATTGAAGATGTATCAAAGCTTCTCCAAGTCAGTTCTAATGAGTGTCAGGAAGAAATCCAACTTTTATATCCACACAGGTAGCACCATCACCTTGATCCTGACACCATGGAAAGGCTTTTCCCATCTCGCAGGGGTCTCCAAACTACGGCCCTCCAGTTGTTAATGAACTACAATTCCAATCATGCCTAGTCAATGTCATGTCTGTGAATGTCAGAGTTTTACAATGTCTCATGGGATGTGTAGTTCGACAACAGCTGGAGAGCCGTAGTTTGAAGATCCCCATCCTAGAGTGAGGAACAATTAAAGTATATTTAAACCCTCACTTTGTAAAATGACCCATTCAGGTTAAAACAGAAATGAAAGGAAAAACATTTGTGTAAATAAATACACTATATTGTCAAAAGTATTGAGACGGCTGCCTTTACACACACATGATAAAAAGAAATAAATGCGCTACCCAAAAAACACATAAATAATAACAACTCTATAGGGAGGTGAAGCAGCTGTGCTGGAATGTGACAAATTCAAACAAAATGGAAGGTAATAGTACAGCGCTACATATAGGCCAGTAAAAACTGGACTGTAACTCAAATGTGACCATAAATGGAAACACACAAAAAAGTGAGAAGGGGCAGGCTGAACGCCCTACCCAATATATATATAAAATGTCCACAATGATAAACAAAAACAAGAAAATTATGAGTGTCCAAAACAGTGGGTAAATAACAAGGAATGGATGTAAAACTTCTGGCACAATTCTTCACGTGGATGGTGACATTCATGTGTGCTTACCAGAAACGTTGGACCCGAATGTCATACGACAGCGGATCAATCGAGCTTGAGAGTATCTCCAACGGCTGCTTTACAGGAACGTCCCCGGATCTCTGATGGATGTAGAGGTATACCGGCTAGACGATCGGATGTCTTCAATCCTGGGTGGAACTGATGGATGCAGTACTTCTCGGGTCTCCAATACCCCCAAGGCTGGAGATCCCACCAGAAGACTGGCACTCTGGATCCCGGTATTCAACCGGACGATGGAATACGATCAAACTTAAATGGAAAATACCCCGACAAGGGTATTGTAGAAGGACCAACTGGAGAAAACTGAAAAAACTTTTCCTCACCGATTTCATGCAAAGAGAAGAAAAAAATAGGGGGCTCCAATGGTGTAGGTCAAAAAAAATTGGGTTTTTAATCAGAAAAACACCAACATACAAAGATAAAAAGTGATCACAGTTCATATATTAAAAGACAACATGGGAAGCAAAATGCATAGCCCGACGCGTTTCGTTCCTAACAGGACGTCTACAGGGGCATTAACCTGCTCCCCCAAATTGCCATATATATATAGTAAAAGTTATGGGAGTCATAATCAATGACCCACCAATGGAACAACATTTCATAAAGGCGGGCATTCTGATTGGACAAAGAACAATCACATGACCAAATCATGATAGTGCTTCCCCGTGGGGGACCAATCCTAGCACAGGGAACAAGCCCTTCCTGGTTCAAATCAATAAAACCAGGAAGTGTCAGGTAGTAGCACATGGCAAACATACCATCAAAAAGTCCGCCAAATTCCAACCAATCTGCCGTGCGATGGTGTCAGTCCAATCAATGCCTCAACAAACACACAATGAGATCTCTAGCCAATGGAAACTAACATTACATAAAAATGCAAAGGGACACACGATTGGACTGGGGAATAAATGAAGATATTACCCAATCATTATGTCCAGGAGGCTGGAAATAACCAGTAACAAAAGCCAGATAGATCTTAGAGCAGGAGATTGTGACTAACATCCGGCTCATGTGACCGGGAGCACACCGAAAATGCACCCAATCACATTCTCCTTCAGACCATCACATGACCCAGAAGGTCATTTGAATAAATAGAGGGATATCATAGGATATACACAGGAGCGCGTCGTCAAGGAAACAGACGACGCGCAGCCTGTAATATGTGCGATCACGTAATGGGGGCGGCGCCATCAGCGCGGCGATTATGTGACCCAGCGTCATGCCCATCATGTCTGAATGACATGGAAGAAGGCTGCGCAGCCATGTCATTCAGACATGATGGGCGTGACGCTGGGTCACATGATCGCCGCGCTGATGGCGCCGCCCCCATTACGTGATCGCACATATTACAGGCTGCGTGTCGTCTGTTTCCTTGACGACGCGCTCCTGTGTATATCCTATGATATCCCTCTATTTATTCAAATGACCTTCTGGGTCATGTGATGGTCTGAAGGAGAATGTGATTGGGCGCATTTTCGGTGTGCTCCCGGTCACATGAGCCGGATGTTAGTCACAATCTCCTGCTCTAAGATCTATCTGGCTTTTGTTACTGGTTATTTCCAGCCTCCTGGACGTAATGATTGGGTAATATCTTCATTTATTCCCCAGTCCAATCGTGTGTCCCTTTGCATTTTTATGTAATGTTAGTTTCCATTGGCTAGAGATCTCATTGTGTGTTTGTTGAGGCATTGATTGGACTGACACCATCGCACTGCTGATTGGTTGGAATTTGGCAGACTTTTTGATGGTATGTTTGCCATGTGCTACTACCTGACACTTCCTGGTTTTATTGATTTGAACCAGGAAGGGCTTGTTCCCTGTGCTAGGATTGGTCCCCCACGGGGAAGCACTATCATGATTTGGTCATGTGATTGTTGTTTGTCCAATCAGAATGCCCGCCTTTATGAAATGTTGTTCCATTGGTGGGTCATTGATTATGACTCCCATAACTTTTACTATATATATATGGCAATTTGGGGGAGCAGGTTAATGCCCCTGTAGACGTCCTGTTAGGAACGAAACGCGTCGGGCTATGCATTTTGCTTCCCATGTTGTCTTTTAATATATGAACTGTGATCACTTTTTATCTTTGTATGTTGGTGTTTTTCTGATTAAAAACCCAATTTTTTTTGACCTACACCATTGGAGCCCCCTATTTTTTTCTTCTCTTTGCATGAAATCGGTGAGGAAAAGTTTTTTCAGTTTTCTCCAGTTGGTCCTTCTACAATACCCTTGTCGGGGTATTTTCCATTTAAGTTTGATCGTATTCCATCGTCCGGTTGAATACCGGGATCCAGAGTGCCAGTCTTCTGGTGGGATCTCCAGCCTTGGGGGTATTGGAGACCAGAGAAGTACTGCATCCATCAGTTCCACCCAGGATTGAAGACATCCGATCGTCTAGCCGGTATACCTCTACATCCATCAGAGATCCGGGGACGTTCCTGTGGAGCAGCCGTTGGAGATACTCTCAAGCTCGATTGATCCGCTGTCGTATGACATTCGGGTCCAACGTTTCTGGTAAGCACACATGAATGTCACCATCCACGTGAAGAATTGTTCCAGAAGTTTTACATCCATTCCTTGTTATTTACCCACTGTTTTGGACACTCATAATTTTTTTGTTTTTGTTTATCATTGTGGACATTTTATATATATATTGGGTAGGGCGTTCAGCCTGCCCCTTCTCACTTTTTTGTGTGTTTCCATTTATGGTCACATTTGAGTTACAGTCCAGTTTTTACTGGCCTATATGTAGCGCTGTACTATTACCTTCCATTTACACACACATGAACTTTAGAGCGGAGGTCCACACAAAAATGGAGACTCCGCTTTTCGGAAACCCTCCCCCCCTCCAGTGTCACATTTGGCACCTTTCAGGGGGGAGCAGATACCTGTATAATACAGGTATTTGCACCCACTTCCGGGCGTAGACCCCCGCAGAATCTGCGGGGGTCTACGTCACTTCTCCCCCCCGCTGTCTTCTGGGAAACACACAGGTCCCTGAAGATAGCGGTGACCAGTTAGGATGCACTGCGTGACTCGCATATGCGCAGTAGGGAACCGGGCAGTGAAGCCGCAATGCTTAACTTCCTGATTCCCTCACCAAGGATGGCGGCGGGGGCATCCGTGAGCCGAGCGATTGCTGGGCTTTGGCTGCCGACATCGCGGGCACCCTGGACAGGTAAGTGTCCATTTATTAAAAGTCAGCAGCTGCAGTATTTATAGCTGCTGGCTTTTAATATTTTTTTTTAGGCGGACCTCCGCTTTAATGGTATCCCAGTCTTAATCGGTAGGGTTCAATGTTGAGTTGGTCCACCATTTGCAGCCATAACAGCTTCAACTCTTCTGGGAAGGCTGTCCACAAGGTTTAGAAGTGTGTCTATGGGAATTGTGACAGCAGGAAGGTAAAGTCACCTGGTTGCATCCAGGGGGGTAGATATATTTCGCCCAGATTCAGGCTTTACGCCGACTTATACAACTAGGTGGAGAGTTGTATAAGGCTAGTGGGCTCATGGATGACTCATACCTCTAGGGAGAGTGTGGGGCGTCGTGCAGACAGAGATGAGGAGACCAGCTGAAGCTTGTCAGCTCATTTAGGCCTCTATAAGAACTCCCAGCTTCATTAGATGTTAGCTCATGCCTGGAACCAGACCTGTGTGGACTGTCTAGGGAGAGTGAACCCCTGTGCGGTGAGACAAAGCCTGTGTGGCTATTTGCTTGGACATTTAAAACCAGGGACTTAGGGACTAGGACAGCACTAGGCTGATCCCAGTTGTTAGTTAGGAAACCTGTATGTTTAGTCAGAGGTCAAGTTGACCAGGATTTATTTTGTTTATGTTTCTTTTGCTTTGCTGTGTTTTGTCACTGTAAATAGAAAATAAACCGCACCTTTTTGATTTTGAAAACCACAACCTCCGTTTGCTGGGCCTGTTTTTGTGTGGGGAGCCCATCTCGGGGGTCACACACACCCGCTGCCGAGCTAACCCCCTCACAGTTGGTGGAGAACCAGTGGCAGTTTTTTTTTTTAAGCCAGCATGGAGGAGATACTGAAGCAGCTGGCTCTAGCAAATGCCAATCAACAGCAGACAAATGCAGGTTTGCAAAAGAACTTCGCAGCCCAGCAGCAAGCTCATCAACAGAGCCTTGCAGCCCAGCAGCAGACAAACGCAACTTTGCAACAGAGTCTGGAGGCTCAGCAACAAGCCCAGCAGCAATCTGAGGCCCGCTTCATAGACCTGTTGCAGAAGCAAGAGCAGAGACTACAACAACAGATGGAAGCAGTAATGCAGCAACGTCCGCAGACCAGTGAGGAAAGCCGTCCCACTAATACCGCGTCCTTTGGGGTGAGTCGTTTATTGACAAAAATGACTGGAGAGGATGATCCAGAGGTATTTTTGACCACATTTGAAAGGACCGCTGAAAGAGAAAAGTGGCCTAAGGAGCAGTGGGCTGGACTGGTGGCTCCTCTGTTAACTGGTGAATCGCAGAAAGCTTACTATGACCTAGAGCCTAACCAAGCAAAAGACTATGTGATGCTAAAAGCTGAAATATTGGCAAGGCTGGGTGTCACCCAGGCTGTCCGGGCTCAGCGTGTGCATAACTGGACTTTCCAGCTTGGAAAACCCCCCAGGTCTCAAATGTATGATCTCATTCACCTGAGCAGAAAGTGGCTACAGCCAGAGACTTTGTCCGCACCAAAGATTGTGGAACGTGTTGTAATGGATCGGTTTTTGAGAGCTCTTCCTACTGCCATCCAAAAGTGGGTAAGCCATGGAGACCCAGAGACGGCCGATGGTCTTGTGGATCGTGTGGAGAAATACTTGGCTACAGAGAACCTGACGGCCTCTTCCAGAGACACTCGGACTTTCCACCCTAAGACCAGACCATCCCCAGGGGCGGATAAGAGGATTCCAAGGGGTGAGGGTGGGAGCTCTACCCCAAGTTTGGCGAGAACAGCCTGGGAAATCAGCGGCTCAAGAGGCCGCAAGAAGGATCGTTTGCTACCGCTGCCGGCAAGCGGGACATATTGCAGCCAATTGCCCGGTTGTGGAGGAACCCATGCAGTGTGACTTTCTGACGGGCAGACGTCAGTCGCTGTGTGCGACAGTCGCATGCACTGCCATTCGAGGAACTGAGAAACATTTATGCAAAATGTGTGTTAATGGTAGAAATGTTGTGGTATTGTTGGATTCAGGTAGCCTTGTGACCCTGATAAAGGCTGAGTTAGTTAAAACAGAGGTCTCTGGGAATAGCAAGGTAGCTGTTATTTGTGTGCATGGGGACACCCGAGAGTATCCAGTGACTACAGTGTGTTTCGAGACCCCCAAAGGTACCCTCTCTCATCCAGTGGGCTTAGTATCTCAGTTACCGCATGACACCATTGTGGGAAGGGATTTTCCGAAGTTCTGGGAACTGTGGGATGATCCTGAGCCCCCCACTGGTGCCCCTATGTACCAGGAATGTGATAGCCAGAACTCCCCTGAGAGTGGTGAGGACTCTCCGGAATTTCCCTTATCAGTATTGGCAGGGGAGACTCAAGAAACTGGAGAGGAGCCCACCTCCTCAGACGAAAACCTACCGTCTGTGGAGTTTTCTGATCTTGAGGTTCACAGGGAAAACTTTGCCACAGAACAGTTGAAAGACCCCGCCCTAATAAAGGCACGGGAAAACGTAGTGAAAATAGATGGCGAGTTAGTGAACCCAGATAATACCTGCACTTACCCATACTTCAGCGTAGAGAAGGACCTACTGTATCGGGTGGCAAAAAGGGCAGAAGAAACCGTTGAGCAGCTTGTGGTGCCCAAACCTTACAGGAAGTTGGTGTTGGAGTTGGCCCATGGGCACATTCTTGGAGGTCATCTGGGGACAGAGAAAACCCGAGAGAGGGTATTACAGAGATTCTATTGGCCGGGGGTGATGAAGGACATAGAAAATTATTGTTCCTCCTGCCCTGTGTGTCAGAGGTCGGCCCCGATGCCACATTTCCGTAGCCCGCTGGTCCCTCTACCCATCATTGAGGTCCCGTTTGAGAGGATCGCCATGGATTTGGTAGGTCCTATAATCAAGTCCGCTAGGGGGCACCAGTACATATTAGTTATAATGGACTATGCCACCCGTTATCCAGAAGCGATCCCTCTCCGAAATACCTCGGCCAAAACCATAGCCAAAGAGCTATCTCTTGTGTTTAGCCGGGTGGGTATTTGTAAAGAACTGCTTACGGACCAAGGTACACCCTTTATGTCCCGGGTTATGAAGGAGCTGTGTAAATTGTTCAAAGTGACGCAATTACGTACATCTGTGTATCACCCCCAAACCGATGGGCTGGTTGAAAGGTTCAACAAAACCCTAAAACAAATGTTGAAGAAAGTGGTGGATAGAGATGGAAAGGATTGGGACTGTCTACTTCCTTATCTGATGTTTGCTATTAGGGAGGTGCCCCAATCCTCTACGGGATTCTCCCCCTTTTGAGTTACTGTATGGGAGACACCCAAGAGGGCTGTTGGATATTGCCAAGGAAACTTGGGAAAGGGAGAGTTCTCCCCACAGGAGTGTGATTGAGCATGTCGCCCTGATGCAAGACCGAATTGCACAGGTAATGCCCATCGTGAAGGAACATTTGGCCCAAGCGCAGTTAGCACAGCAGAGAGTGTACAACCGTGGAGCCAAGACCCGTACCTTTTCCCCGGGGGATAGGATACTGGTACTTGTCCCTACGGTTGAAAGTAAATTCCTTGCCAAATGGCAAGGCCCCTACGAGATAATGGAAAAAGTGAGCGAAGTGAATTACAAGGTCAGACAACCAGGAAGGCGAAAGCCCGAACAGATCTATCACGTTAATCTGTTGAAAGCCTGGAGGGATAGAGAGTCCCTAGTCGCAGACACTTGGTCACCAGCTCAAACTGGTTGCGTGATTCCTGAGGTTGGAATAGCAGCCACCTTGTCACAACCCCAACAACAGGAGGTTAAGGAGTTTGTGCTTCGCAACAAGGAGGTATTCTCTGAGCTGCCGGGACAAACATCTGGGGTAGAGCATGACATCATTACCCCGCCCGGTGAAAGGGTGAAGTTAAAACCCTATCGGATCCCAGAGGCCCGACGGGAGGCAATACGGGAGGAAGTACAGAAAATGCTGAACTTAGGGGTGATAGAGGAGTCCCAAAGTGATTGGTCTAGTCCCATTGTGTTGGTGCCTAAACCGGATGGGAGCTGGCGATTTTGTAACGATTTTCGTCAGTTGAACAAAGTTACAAAATTTGACACCTACCCCATGCCACGTATAGATGAGTTGATCGACCGGCTGGGAACAGCCCGATACATGACGACTCTTGACCTCACAAAAGGGTATTGGCAAATCCCCCTGGCCAAGTCGGCCAAAGAGAAAACCGCATTTGTAACCCCAGACGGGGCGTTCCAATATAAAAGAATGCCGTTCGGGTTACAGAATGCGCCGGCCACATTCCAGCGGAAAATGGACCAGATGCTGAGGCCCCATCGGAAGTATGCTGCGGCTTACCTGGATGACATAATTGTCCATAGCACAGATTGGGCCTCACATCTGCCAAAAGTGCAAGCAGTCCTGGACTCTGTTCGGGAAGCGGGGTTTACGGCTAACCCCAAGAAGTGTACCATTGGGCAGGAGGAGGCCAAATATCTTGGGTACACCATTGGGAGGGGAGTAATAAAACCCCAACTCAACAAAGTCGAGGCCATCCAGAGTTGGCCACGTCCCAACAGCAAGAAGCAGGTACGAGCCTTTCTGGGAATCGCTGGGTATTATCGGCGATTCATTCCCCACTTTGCTTCTAAGGCTGTGCCCCTAACCAACCTGACGAAGGGGAAAGGGTCGGTCATGATTAAATGGACCCCCGAGGCTGAGGCAGCATTCCAATTCTTGAAACAAGCCTTATGTAGCCAGCCAGTGTTGTACTCACCCGACTTCTCTAAAAACTTTGTCGTACAAAGTGATGCGTCAGATGTGGGGTTAGGAGAAGTATTGTCCCAGGTCTGGAACGGGGAAGAGCACCCAGTCATTTACCTCAGCAGGAAGTTGAAGTCCCATGAGGTAAATTGCGCCACCGTTGAAAAGGAGTGTTTAGCGGTGAAGTGGGCTCTAGATTCCCTTCGGTACTACCTGCTAGGTAGGCACTTTGACATGGTTACGGATCACGCTCCGTTAAAGTGGATGGCTCAAAACAAGGAAACAAATAGAAGAGTGAATAGGTGGTTCCTGGCCCTCCAGGAATTCAACTTCACAGTAAAGCATCGCCCTGGCGTTCAAATGGGGAATGTGGATGCTTTGTCTCGAGTACATGAATGCCTGATTGCTGGTGTTCCAACCCCGAGGTTAAAACAAGAGGGGGGGGGTATGTGACAGCAGGAAGGTAAAGTCACCTGGTTGCATCCAGGGGGGTAGATATATTTCGCCCAGATTCAGGCTTTACGCCGACTTATACAACTAGGTGGAGAGTTGTATAAGGCTAGTGGGCTCATGGATGACTCATACCTCTAGGGAGAGTGTGGGGCGTCGTGCAGACAGAGATGAGGAGACCAGCTGAAGCTTGTCAGCTCATTTAGGCCTCTATAAGAACTCCCAGCTTCATTAGATGTTAGCTCATGCCTGGAACCAGACCTGTGTGGACTGTCTAGGGAGAGTGAACCCCTGTGCGGTGAGACAAAGCCTGTGTGGCTATTTGCTTGGACATTTAAAACCAGGGACTTAGGGACTAGGACAGCACTAGGCTGATCCCAGTTGTTAGTTAGGAAACCTGTATGTTTAGTCAGAGGTCAAGTTGACCAGGATTTATTTTGTTTATGTTTCTTTTGCTTTGCTGTGTTTTGTCACTGTAAATAGAAAATAAACCGCACCTTTTTGATTTTGAAAACCACAACCTCCGTTTGCTGGGCCTGTTTTTGTGTGGGGAGCCCATCTCGGGGGTCACACACACCCGCTGCCGAGCTAACCCCCTCACAGAATGTTTCACCATTCTTCCAGAAGCGCATTTGTGAGGCCAGACACTGATGTTGGACGAGAAGGCCTGACTCGTAGTCTCCACTCTAATTCATCCCAAAGGTGTTCTATCGGGTTGAGGTCATGGACCTTGCTTTGTGCACTGGTCCAAACACATTTTGGACAATTTCATGCTCCCAACTTTGTGGGAACAGTTTGGGGATGACCCTTTCCTGTTCCAACATATCTGCACACCAGTGCACAAAGCAAGGTCCATAAAGACATACAGAGGAGGAGAGGGAGAGGAAATTAGGGATGGAGAGCTGCTGTTTGAGCAGAAAACAAGCAACAAAACGCTTGTAAAATGCTCAAGTCAGGCGTTTCTATTGAAGTCTATGGGGCCAAAAACTATTGTAATCTGTTACGTTGAGTTTTCCAATGTCCCTCATCTCCCTCAGTTTCTCTCCCTCAGGCCGGGTTCATATATGCTGCGGTCGCGGCTCACAGCATGGGGTCTGATGCGTCCCTGTTCACCGATTCAGGTGTGAATCAGGTCTGAATTTTTGCCTGAATTTGCACCTGAATCAGAACCAAAGATGCACAGGACCCTTTTCCAAATGCGGACAGTAGCCACCCCGGAGATGTGTGGACTGGCTCCAATGAGAGCCGGGCACACTCTCCTGGCATGCAAATTGGATGCGGGGAAACCTACATTCAATTTGTATTCGTATGTAGGAGAACCCGACCTAACTCAGCTAATGTGACCCCAGTGCTGGCAGGAGCAGGGGAGGGGCAAACAAGGATGCTGTGCAGGGGCCCAACGTCCTTCTTACCAACCAATGACGTCATTGATTGTTAGGATGCTGGCAGCTGGAAGGTTATAATGGTGCACAAAGAAAACCTGTGGCTTTTGGGTGTATTTACTACTTTTAGTAGATTACAAATAGACTGCGTGCACTTTTCAAGTGCAGTTGCACGCAGTGGCGGTGCGTCCATAGAGGGCGCCAGAGCGCCGCCCCCTCTCGCTCCCGCACCGCCACTGAAAGACAATACACAGATTCATGCATTGCATGAATCTGTGTATTGTCACCGCTGCCGCGCTGCCCACTATACATATGGCCGGCCTCCTGGTGAGCGCCGGCCATATGAATTAGAGCGGCGGCTGGCGGTGGGTGTAACTTGGAAGTGCCTATCAGAGCCAGCGGCTCTGATAGGCTTTCCGAATACAGCTCTCACGCTGTATTCGGCTTCCAAAAACTCCTCCCAGGTACGCACAGGGGTGCGTTCCTGGGAGAAGACTGTGTGGAGGTTTCAGCCAATCAGGTTGACCGGATCTGGTTACCGGTAACCTGATTGGCTGAAGGGACATCGAGGGCGGGAGAACACATCGAGGACGGCGCGGACCGAGGAAGGTAAGTGCAGGGCTGGGGGGGGGACAGGCTGAATATGGGGCACAAACTGGCTGAATATGGGGCACAAACTGGCTGAATATGGGGGACAAACTGGCTGCATTTGGGGGGAACTGGCTGAATATGGGGGACAAACTGGTTGAATATGGGGGGAACTGGCTGAATATGGGGGACAAACTGGCTGAATATGGGGGGAACTGGCTGAATATGGGGGACAAACTGGCTGAATATGGGGGGAACTGGCTGAATATGGGGGACAAACTGGCTGAATATGGGGGGAACTGGCTGAATATGGGGGACAAACTGGCTGAATATGGTGGGAACTGGCTGTATATGGGGGACAAACTGGCTGCATTTGGGGGGAACTGGCTGTATATGGGGGACACGCTGGCTGCATTTCGGGGGAACTGGCTGTATATGGGGGACAAACTGGCTGCATTTGGGGGGAACTGGCTGTATATGGGGGACACGCTGGCTGCATTTGGGGGAACTGGCTGTATATGGGGGACAAACTGGCTGCATTTGGGGGGAACTGGCTGTATATGGGGGGACACGCTGGCTGCATTTGGGGGAACTGGCTGTATATGGGGGACAAACTGGCTGCATTTGGGGGAACTGGCTGTATATGGGGGACAAACTGGCTGCATTTGGGGGGAACTGGCTGTATATGGGGGACACGCTGGCTGCATTTGGGGGGAACTGGCTGTATATGGGGGACAAACTGGCTGCATTTGAGGAACTGGCTGTATATGGGGGACAAACTGGCTGCATTTGGGGGGAACTGGCTGTATATGGGGGGGAACTGGCTGCATTTGGGGGGAACTGGCTGTATATGGGGACAAACTGGCTGTATATGGGGGCACACTGGCTATATATATGGGGACACACTGGCTGTATATGGGGGCACACTGGCTATATATATATGGGGACCAGGGCCGCTGATAGGCCAGTACAACTGGCCCTGTTGTACTGGGCCCAGCCAGCAGGGGGGCCGGCAACCTTCACAGAGAACTAGTGTTAATGTAGGGGAAAAAAAAGAAAACACAGCCCTGACATAACATCTTTAGACCAGCCAGCTCTCCTCCGCACCATCCCCCCCCCCCCCCCATTGCGGTTTTTTTCCAGCGGAATACCTGTTTCGTTCATCAGGGTGGCAGCAGTAGGGGACTCTTTTTCCTATTTCGGGCGCGGAAGAATATCTCTTCTCTACCGCGCCCAATGCTGGCTCAAGTCCCGGCCAGCGTGTCATTCCCTGGCGTGGCGCTGCGGAGTGATTCCTCTCTCTCCGCACTTGGCGCTCTGCTCTGTTCTTCACGGGCAGAGAGAAGAAGCAGAGCAAGCAGCGGCTTCGGCAGAAGAGGGCGAGGCTGACTATTTTGTGACAGTGTGTCAGACTGGACTGTGACACTCCAGCCCAGCGAGTCCAGGCGCCACTGCCCAGATAAGACACTCCTCGGGTCTATGGATAAGAAGAGTGGACTTGTATTCCTGTCAGTACCCGAGCCTTCTTCCCCCCTCCTCGGGAAGGACAGAGCAAGCAGGACAGAACACCGGAGATCACCTCAAGGCAAGATAACAGATGACAGATTGTATTCTTGTCCTGTGAGTCACCAATTGTTCTTCCTCCATACTTGTCCTGTACCTCAGTAGGACAGGTCTGGTGAAAGTGAAAGTAAAATGCCTGAATATGTTTGGAATATAATGGGACTTTTCAGGTACTACACACAGATGCATTTCACAAAATCATTCTTTTTAATATATGTGTATGTAGAATATATTTATGTAGCACCTGAAAAGTCCCAGTATATTTCTAACATATTCATAAAGTTGAGCATTAACAGCAAAGAATGTGCATATATATATATATAAAATACAGACCATCTCCAGGAAATTAAATAAAGTCCAATCTTGCAGTGTGTGTGTGTGCAGTGTTCTCTTCCTCCACCAAAACCTCAGCCTCAGGCCTCGTACACACGACCGATTTTCTCGTCGTAAACAGTCAAGAAAAGTGCCGCGAGAGTTTTTTTGTCTAGAAAAACGTTCGTGTGTATGGTTTTACGACGAGAAACTTGACGAGAATCTCGACGAGAAAATAGAGAACCTGCTCTCTATTTTCTCGTCAGGATTCCAGATTTCCTCGTCGTGTTTCTCGTCGGCCTGTTTTGTGACGAGAAAATGGTTCGTGTGTATGCTTTTACGACTCTTCCAAAAGCGCGCATGCTCACAAGCAACTATGAGACGGGAGCGCATCTTCTGGTAAAACAAGCCTTCATAATGGAGAGAGCACATTCGTCACGCTCATAAATATTTCATCGTTTAAATGTTCTGCATTGAATTCTTCGTTAGAATGTTACATTAATCAAAACGAGAGACCTTCTTTTGCTGCTGATATTCACACAGAGTTCTGCCTTATTTTTAACCTTTTTCATGCTGCTCTTTATAAGATTTATGTGTATTATATCGTGCAAGTTTTTAGGAATAATTTAAATGGTTAGATTTTTCAAAATGATGTTAATTATAATTTCTCAATGTTTTGATAGCGATCTCCCATTTAATTTTCTAACCTATATTTTTAAAATTTCACACCATGTTTTTGAGCTAATCAGATTTAGTTATTCTTTTGGGGGGGTGATATCTGTGCCTTTTATTGTCAGTCAAATGTATCTGCTTACTCCAAAGCTTGTTTTTTTTTATTTAAAAATACACATAGTCAAGTATGAACTTAAACAAAAAACACATTTATTCATGTTTATAAATTAAATAAAGAGAAGGCAGCGCTGGAGAAGCTGCTGCCATTTGTGCATCCCAGGGACCCCAGAGCACACAGCAACCCTGTGTGGACACTAAAATTGGGAGCTTGAGAAGGCCCACATTTCAGAACACAATCTGATGCTGGCCTCCCAGAGGTCAGGAACAGCAGCAGGTGAGATATATGTCCCAAGTGTGTGGTACTACAACAGGCTGCCTTCTGTCCGACCAGTGCGACCACAATGAAGCAAGGCCATCACTTCCTCTTCTTCCTGGCAACCTTCCCTGCAGCCTTTCCTGAAGCCTTTCCTGCAGCCTTTCCTGCAGCCTTCCTTCTTCGTTTAGCTGGAGGCTGGCCCACTGGAGGGGTACTCCTGTCAGGAGGAGGAGGTGGAGGTGTAGCAGAAGGGGGTGGGGCAGAAGGTGGAGGTGTAGCAGAAGGGGGTGGGGCAGAAGGTGGAGGTGTAGCAGAAGGGGGTGGGGCAGAAGGTGGAGGGGTAGCAGAAGGGGGTGGGGCAGAAGGTGGAGGTGTAGCAGAAGGGGGTGGGGCAGAAGGTGGAGGGGTAGCAGAAGGGGGTGGGGCAGAAGAGGAAGGTGGAGGTTGAGGTTGTGTCAGTTGGGCCACCTCACATATGGCGGTATTGGGGGTAATTTGCTCCATCACCCCCTTGTTGAGCAAGGTGATGAGCAGGGGTTCGCATAGGAGGCGTTGCTCCATGCTCATCACCTTGAACTTAGCCTCCACTAGGCCGGCAATGGCCTCTTCAGGGGATGTGGGCTCCTTGAGGGTGGCATGGGCCTCTTTAATAAGGGCCATTGCTGCCTCACTGGTGGTCCTGTCCCTCCTGCCTCTTTTGTGAAGCCTGATGGGAGGCACCTGGGATCTGGTGCTTCTCCTTTGCCCTGCCACCTCCTGTCTGCCACTGGGCCCTGCCACCTCCTGGCTGCCACTGGGCCCTGCCACCTCCTGGCTGCCACTGGGCCCTGCCACCTCCTGGCTGCCACTGGGCCCTGCCACCTCCTGGCTGGTACTGGGCCCTGCCACCTCCTGGCTGCCACTGGGCCCTTCCTCCTCCTGCCTGACAGTTTCCAGACCCTCCTCCTGGCTGATTTCATCCTGTGTATGAAAAAGAAACATAGTTTAATATGTTGGTTTAATCTTTGCATCAAACTTTGTAATCCTGATGGAAGCAATTAGAATGTAAATGCATAAATCCTTGCTTTAAATTTACCACTACATCAGCTTGACTATTTACCACACAATTAAGTGCAGAATAATGTCTACAGATCATGATTTCACTTGTGGAATACAAAATAATGTATGTTTCTCATCCTGACATATTTGGGAAACATTAATTTTATCCCACTACATTTTCAGTTAATACTATACCTGGCTCCAGATGGACAAATCAGGATCATCCAGGATGGCTGCCTCCTCTTGCTCCAGAGAAGGCTCAGGTTGGCTGCAGGGAAGTCTGGGGGGAAGAGTGGTGTCATAGAAATCCTGTCAGCTACAGGATTCCTGGACTTCCTGATTCCGAATCTCGGGCACGTCCACGCGCGCGGGCGCGCGCGCGATGGCGAGCACGTGCGCACGCACGCGCTTAGCGGGGGCGCGCGCACGCTCCACAAAGCGCGCCAGAAGAGCTATTTAAACATGCCTGTGACAGACAGTCCCTGCTGTCTGCTCTACAGCGTGTAGTACCCAAAGAGACCTGATTCGTGTATTTACCTGTATCCGACCCGGCTTGCCTTGACCCTTCCAGTTTCCTGCCTGCCTCTGACCCCCGGCTTTGTTTGACCAATCTTCTGCCTGATCCTCCAGTACCTTGCCGTCAGCCAATACTACCGACCCGGCTTGTCCGACCAATCTCTCCAGTTGCTGTGTCCTGGTTCCAGTCCAGTCAGCCTCATCAGTTCCAGTCCAGTTGCTTGTTCCTGGTTCCAGTCCAGTTGCTGTATCCTGGTTCCAGTCCAGCCAGTCTCTTCAGTTCCAGTCCAGTTGCTGTGTTCCTGGTTCCGGTTCAGCCTGCCATACTTCCTGGGTGCCTGGATCCGTCCCAGTCTTCAGACTCTACTCTACCTTGATCCATCCTGCCAGGCACTCGTACCCCTTCTACCTCCGTGCCTCCTGTCTTCAGTACCAGGGGCCGCCGGTGGAAGCCGTAAGAGAGGCCTCCCTCTGCAGATCCGGGCTCGTCACCGTCAGGTACGTGACAGTAGCAGACAGCCATGTCTGAGCCCGGGCAGGGAGCCTCACCTATGGAGGAACTCTGTCGGCACCTGGCAGGTTTGTCTGAAGCAGTCAAGAGTCTTCAACAAGGATACACCCGCTTGGAAGAACAAGTGCGGGTCCTCACCAATCCCTCTGCCATCCAAGAGGGGCCCCACGCCTCTGCTTCCACAGCCGGAACAAGTTCCTCACCCACAGTGGTCATGCTTCCTCCTGAACCTAAGGTTCCTACACCCGAAAGATTTTCCGGGGATCGGAGCAAGTTTAGGGCCTTCCGGAATTCGTGTGAACTGTATTTTGCCCTACAGCCCCGTACCTTTTCTCTAGAGGCCACCAAGGTGGGCTTTGTGGTCTCTTTGCTCGCTGGAGACCCTCAGAGCTGGGCCCACCGTCTCTTTGAACAGAAGGATGTATCACTAAACAACCTCGCTGCTTTTTTCGATGCCCTGGCCCAGCTATACGAAGATCCCCAACTCTCAGTAACCGCAGAAGCCGCCTTGCGTTCCCTTCAACAAGGACGCAGACCAGCGGAGGACTATGTGGCAGAATTCAGGCGGTGGAGTGCGGATACCAATTGGAATGATGCCGCCCTCCGCCATCAGTTTCGCTTAGGACTTTCCGATTCCTTGAAGGACGAACTAGCTAGAGTTGGTGTACCACAGACACTCAACCTGTTGATTGATCTAACCATCCAGATTGACCGACGTCTGAGGGAACGGAGGGCTGAGAGGACCACTGGCTTCTCCCGCCCAACCTGGATGCTTCCTCGGGCTCCTAGTCACCTGTACTCGGCTCCTGCTACACCTCCAACTCCCACATCTGACACGCCTGAACCAATGCAGCTCGGGCTCCTTCGTCCATCCCTCGCTCCTGAGGAACGCCAGCGCCGCCGAATAAATAATCTGTGCCTGTACTGCGGGGACCCCGGACATTTCGTTAGAACCTGTCCCCTGAAGCTTCGTAAGTTTCTTTCAGTTTCTTCTAACATGACTAACCTACAAGCCAAAACCACATCTCACCTTGCCCTCTCTGTTTCATTACAGCTCCCAGGAAGGACTTTGCAAGTACCCGCCATTATTGATTCCGGAGCATGCAGCTGCTTTATGGACTCAGCCTTTGCCATTAAACACCAAATTCCCCTTCGTACCAAGACCCACGGACTTCGTGTCCATCTGGCTGATGGTTCCGTCATTAAGTCCGGACCTGTGACCCAGGAGACCACTCCTATACCCGCTACCATCTTTACCACCTCTGGAACCCACCAAGAATGCTTGTGTCTGGACATCATCTCTTCCCCGTTGTTTCCCTTGATCCTTGGTATGCCTTGGTTACAAGCCCACAATCCCACTATCAACTGGACTACGGGAATAGTTGCCTTTCCTTCTTCCTATTGCCAACAGTCCTGCGGCTCATATAAACCTCCTGGGCCGGCCTCGTTACTATGCATTGACACCGAAGATGGCACCCGTCAATCCATCCCAGAAGTTTACCACGACTTTCTTGACGTATTTAGTAAACAAAAGGCAGAGACTCTACCACCCCATCGGGCCTACGATTGCCCCATCGACCTACTTCCTGGAGCAAAGATTCCGTTCGGTAGAGTCTTCCCTTTAACGGAGGTGGAACAAGGGGCTTTAAAAAATTATGTTGATGAGAACTTGCAAAAAGGGTTCATCCGCCCTTCCACATCCCCAGCAGGCGCAGGCATCTTTTTTGTAGAGAAAAAGGACCACACCCTTCGACCTTGTGTGGATTACCGGGAATTGAATAAAATTACAGTAAAAAATCGCTACCCTCTCCCCCTGGTACCAGAGTTATTTCAGAGACTAGGTACTGCCACCATCTTTACCAAACTTGACCTCCGCGGAGCCTACAACTTGATCCGTATCAAAGAAGGTGACGAATGGAAGACCGCCTTCCGTACCCGGTATGGACATTTTGAGTACTTGGTAATGCCATTCGGGTTGTGTAACGCCCCTGCCACTTTCCAGTATTTTATCAACGATGTTCTACGGGACTTCCTAGACCTCTTTGTTATTGTTTATCTTGATGATATCTTAATTTTTTCTTCCTCCCTTGATTCTCATCGCAGACATGTCAAAAATGTGTTGGGTCGGCTCCGCCAGCATGGCCTGTATGCGAAGGCCGAAAAATGCGAGTTCGAGCAAGAGAGTATATCATTTCTGGGGTTAATCATTTCCAGCGAGGGCATCAAGATGGATCCTCAAAAGATTACCGCAATCCTGGACTGGCCAGAACCGGTGGACAAGAAGGGAATCCAACGTTTCGTTGGATTCGCCAACTTCTACCGCAAGTTCATCAGGGGGTTTTCAGCTATTATCGCACCCATTACTCAACTCACCAAGCAAGGAACACGTTTTCACTGGTCTCCTGAAGCCCAAGAAGCTTTTGAACGCCTGAAGGCCCTATTTACCTCAGCCTCTATCTTGAAACACCCAGACTCCTCACTACCATTCGTACTTGAGGTAGACGCCTCCGAAATAGCGGTAGGAGCAATACTGTCCCAAAGACAGGGAGTCAAAGCCTTGCTCCACCCAGTAGCCTTCTTCTCCCGCAAGCTTTCTGCAGCAGAGAGGAACTACGACGTGGGGGATCGGGAGCTACTAGCGATCAAGTCTGCACTAGAAGAATGGCGGTACCTGCTGGAGGGCGCGGCTCATCCGATCCTAATATTCACTGACCACAAGAACCTGGAGTACCTGAAAGCCGCGAGAAGATTGAATCCACGACAAGCCAGGTGGGCACTCTTCTTCTCCCGGTTCTCTTTTCATGTTACTTATCGTCCTGGGGCCAAGAATATTAAGCCTGACGCCCTGTCTCGGATGTTCCATAAGTCCAAGGAGACTTCTCCGCCTGATACCATCCTTGCCCCCGGAAATTTCCTTCTTCTACAGGAGAACCTGTTCACTCAAATCAAACAAGCTTCCACCGGGCAGAGACAGTTCTCCGAGCCGGAATTGCAGGTTAAGGATGGACTATTGTGGTACCAAGACAGAATCTACGTACCTGAGAAACTAAGAGTAACCGCATTAGAACTCTGCCACGACCACGCCCTGGCCGGGCATTTTGGCGTTGCCAAGACCACTGACCTGGTACAGCGCACCTTCTGGTGGCCTCGAGTACGTGAAGACTGTAGGAGGTTTGTAGATTCTTGTACAACTTGTACCCGAAACAAGGGTTCCAGATCCAAGGCCTGGGGACTACTAAAACCCTTACCCGTTCCAGATAGGCCCTGGAGAATGTTGTCCATCGACTTCATTGTCGAGTTACCCCCGGCCGAGAACCATTCCACCATCTTCGTTATTGTGGACCGTCTGTCCAAGATGGCACACTTCATCCCTATGAAAGGGACTCCCTCCGCTCCTGAAACCGCACAGGTATTCATCAGAGAAATAGTCAGACTTCACGGGGTACCAGCCAATATTGTTTCCGATCGCGGGGTTCAATTTACCTCTCGATTCTGGAGATCCCTTTGCAAAACCTTGAAAATCGAATTATCGTTTTCCTCTGCTTACCATCCACAGACCAACGGACAGACGGAGAGAACGAATCAGACGCTCGAGCAATACCTGCGATGCTTCTCCTCTTTTGCTCAGGACAACTGGGTTTCCCTACTTCCGTTGGCCGAGTTTGTGTATAACAATTCCATCCACTCCGCTACCTGCCAGACTCCTTTCTTTGCAAACTATGGTTTTCATCCTACTTTTCTGCCTAACTCCCTTCCTGAGTGTCCTGTACCTGCAGTCCAGGAAAAGTTAAATTTTTTCTCGGTCAATAACCAGCTTTTACAAGAGACCATGACCAAGACTCAAGAACGCAACAAGACAATTTATGACAAGAAGAGACGGGGTGAATTAGTGTTGGTACCCGGCGACCAAGTATGGCTATCTACCACAAACCTAAGAATGGCATGCCCTTCTAAAAAACTGGGCCCCAAATTTTTAGGTCCATTCCCTGTTAAGAGGAAAATTAATGAAGTAGCTTATGAATTGGAACTTCCTGACTCTCTTAGAATCCATCCAGTTTTTCATGTCTCTCTCCTAAAACCCACAGTCTCTAATCCGTTTCCAGATCGGAAGCCGGATCACCCTGATCCGATCATTATTGACGGTGAGCAGGAATTCGAAGTAGAAGCTATCATGGACTTCAGGAGAAGAAATAACCAGAACCAATTCCTAATTAAATGGAAGGGCTACGGACCCGAGGAAAACTCATGGGAACCCGAGGAGAATATCCATGCCAGGAGTTTGATACAGGCTTTCAAAAGGACTCACCCTGGAAGGTTCACCCGGCTGGGCATCCGGAGGCTGCCCCTTGGGGGGGGGCAATGTCATAGAAATCCTGTCAGCTACAGGATTCCTGGACTTCCTGATTCCGAATCTCGGGCACGTCCACGCGGGCATGCGCGCGCGCGTTGGCGAGCACGTGCGCGCGCACGCGCTTAGCGGGGGCGCGCGCACGCTCCACAAAGCGCGCCAGAAGAGCTATTTAAACATGCCTGTGACAGACAGTCCCTGCTGTCTGCTCTACAGCGTGTAGTACCCAAAGAGACCTGATTCGTGTATTTACCTGTATCCGACCCGGCTTGCCTTGACCCTTCCAGTTTCCTGCCTGCCTCTGACCCCCGGCTTTGTTTGACCAATCTTCTGCCTGATCCTCCAGTACCTTGCCGTCAGCCAATACTACCGACCCGGCTTGTCCGACCAATCTCTCCAGTTGCTGTGTCCTGGTTCCAGTCCAGTCAGCCTCATCAGTTCCAGTCCAGTTGCTTGTTCCTGGTTCCAGTCCAGTTGCTGTATCCTGGTTCCAGTCCAGCCAGTCTCTTCAGTTCCAGTCCAGTTGCTGTGTTCCTGGTTCCGGTTCAGCCTGCCATACTTCCTGGGTGCCTGGATCCGTCCCAGTCTTCAGACTCTACTCTACCTTGATCCATCCTGCCAGGCACTCGTACCCCTTCTACCTCCGTGCCTCCTGTCTTCAGTACCAGGGGCCGCCGGTGGAAGCCGTAAGAGAGGCCTCCCTCTGCAGATCCGGGCTCGTCACCGTCAGGTACGTGACAAGTGGAGAGTGATGGCCTTGGCTCAATGTGGTCATCCAGGAAGGACATCCTGCTGTAGTACCACAAAACCGGGACATAAACATCATCTGCTGCTGCTCCTGACTAGGGATGAGCCGAACACCCCCGGGTTCGGTTCGCACCAGAACCTTCGAACGGACCGAAAGTTCGCGCAAATTTTCGAACCCTATTCGTTATAATGGACGCGAACGTTCGAAATCAAAATTGCTAATTACAACGCCCAATATGCATGTTAATGTTATAAAACAGGTTTGGGGACCCGGGTCCTGCCCCAGGGGACATATATCAATGCAAAAAGAAATTTTAAAAACTAAAGTTTTTTCGGGAGCAGTCATTTTAATGATGCATAAAGTGAAAAAAAAAAAAGTGAAATTTTCCTTTAAATATGGTACCTGGGGGGTGTCTAAAGTATGCCTGTGAAGTGGCATGTGTTTCCCGTGTTTAGAACTGTCCTTGCACAAAATGACATTTGTAAAGGAAAAAAAGAAGCCATTTAAAACCACTTGCGGCTTTAATGTCATGTCTTGTCCTGGCCGCCATATGGCTGAAAATCCTTGAGAAAAATGGCATGGCTACCCCATCACCCCCCCCCACCCCAGCCCCTTTGGGTCTTGTATGGATACTAAGGGGGACCCCGCACCCAAAATAAAACCCTATACCTACAACCCTATATACTCTGAACAGCAGTATATAGGTGGTGCAAACAAGACATGGACTGTAGGTTTGTTCTTAAGTAGAATCTGAACAGGTACATTATGAAGTGTAGCTACATCCCAAAAAAATCAATTTTTAAGCTTTTTGGAGAACATAGGAAGGGGTTATCACCCCTGTAACATTTGCTGTCTTTGCACATCTGTTCAGAACATGTCACCTCACTTTCCGTCCCAATGACAAATGTTTTTGGAAAAGTGGGGTTTTAATTGAAACAAGGATTGGTGATAAAGCATCAGTAGAGAGGAGATACCTTTTTCCCAAATTAAATCTAACAGGATAGAATTTTCCTTCCTAGGGGTAGATTTCCTCTCACTTCCTGTTTTCTCTTGCCGTTTGCAAGTAGGAGTCGTTTGTAAGTTGGATGTTTGAAAGTAGGGGCCTGCCGTATATACTCTGCAGAAATTTGCCCTATTAGATGTTGGTGTAGCCACAAGACTGGTGGGCACAGGAATGGGCCCTGCTGTGAGTTAATAGATCAAGATTTGTACTTGCATGCACCTGTTGAACCGGGCAGAAAAATTGGGCCTTTGGTGGTGGTGGTGGTGGTGGTGGACGGTGTTGCCACAAGACTGTAAGCCCTCACAGTTACTCTTGGTGGGTGCAGGAATGGGCCCTGCTGTGAGTTATTAGATCAAGATTTGTAATTGCATGCACCTGTTGAACAGGGCAGAAAAATTGGGCCTTTGGTGGTGGTGGTGGTGGTGGACGGTGTTGCCACAAGACTGTAGGCCCTCATAGTTACTCTTGGTGGGCGCAGGAATGGGCCCTGCTGTGAACTATTAGATCAAGATTTGTAATTACACGCCCCTGTTAAACAGGGGCTGAAAAATTGTGCCTTAGGCATTGGTGCTGGTGCCACAACACTGCAACCCCTCACAGATACTGTACTTGGAGCACAGCAGTCACACCTGTTGCGAAGCATCTTTTTAAAAAATTGTAATTACACGCCCCTGTTATACAGGGGCTGAAAAATTGTGCCTTAGGCACTGGTGCTGGTGCCACAACACTGCAACCCCTCACAGATACTGTACTCTGAGCACAGCAATGAGACCTGTTGCAAAGCATTGCCTAAAAATTGTAATTACACGCCCCAACAGGGGCTGAAAAATTGTGCCTTAGGCACTGGTGCTGGTGCCACAACACTGCAACCCCTCACAGATACTGTACTCTGAGCACAGCAGTCACACCTGTTGCAAAGCATCTTTTTAAAAAATTGTAATTACACGCCCCTGTTATACAGGGGCTGAAAAATTGTGCCTTAGGCACTGGTGCTGGTGCCACAACACTGCAACCCCTCACAGATACTGTACTCTGAGCACAGCAATGAGACCTGTTGCAAAGCATTGCCTAAAAATTGTAATTACACGCCCCAACAGGGGCTGAAAAATTGTGCCTTAGGCACTGGTGCTGGTGCCACAACACTGCAACCCCTCACAGATACTGTACTCTGAGCACAGCAATGAGACCTGTTGCAAAGCATTGCCTAAAAATTGTAATTACACGCCCCAACAGGGGCTGAAAAATTGTGCCTTAGGCACTGGTGCTGGTGCCACAACACTGCAACCCCTCACAGATACTGTACTCTGAGCACAGCAGTCACACCTGTTGCGAAGCATCTTTTTAAAAAATTGTAATTACATGCCCCTGTTATACAGGGGCTGAAAAATTGTGCCTTAGGCACTGGTGTGGTGGCATGGATCATTGAGGAGGAGGAAGAGGATAGTCAGTGAACATAACAGGACAGTCACTCAGCATCAGCATAGGCAGTCTTGAAGGGATGTGACATTATAAATTATTCCGTTATATCCGCTTCAGGTGTCTGGTAGCTGGTGGTGATCCAAGACTGATTCATTTTTATGAAGGTCAGTCGATCAACCGAGTCGGTGGACAGGCGCACCCTATGATCGGTGACAAATCCTCCAGCAGCACTGAATGTGCGTTCGGAAAGAACGCTGGATGCAGGACAGGCCAGTAGCTCAATTGCATACTGTGCAAGCTCTGGCCAGTGATCCATCCTCAGGACCCAGTAAGCCAGAGGATTTTCGGTGGGAAAGGTGTCCAAGTCTGACCTTGCCCCTAGGTATTCCTGCACCATGTATATCAGACGCTGGCGATGGTTGCTGGAACCGATCATACCTTGGGGCTGCGGACTAAAAAATTGTCTGAACGCATCGGTCAGACGTCCACCTTCCCCACCGCTCCTTCTTCTACTGACCGAAGCCTCAGCAACTCGTCGTCCAGGACCAGGAGTTTGTAACCTCCCAGTTTCTGGGAACGCGTTGCACAGACCTTTCTGCAAGGCCTCCCTGAGATGTACCTTACCCTTGTACCGTGGATCAAGGAGAGTGGCCAGCCAGTAATGGTCACTCTCCTTGATCCGAAGAACACGAGGATCCTTCCGCAGGCTTTGCAGGATCAGGGAGGCCATGCAGCGTAGGTTAGCTGAGGCATTCGGTCCGGAGTCTTCTGGGTCACTGAGGATGACATGATCGCCAGCCACCTCCTCCCAGCCACGTACAAGTCCACTGGTTTGTTGGGACTGTACATCATCCCTAAAAGACTGCTGCTGCTGATGCTGAGTGCCAGGCTCCACCTCCATGCTCACACAATCCTCCTCCTCCTCCTCCTCCTCCTCCTCTTCCTGTGTGATGGGTGGGACAGAAGGAACATTGTCTGGATAAAGGGGGCCTTGAGAGACAAGGAAGTCCTCCTCTTCCTGCCTCTGTTCTGCCTCAAGTGCCCTGTCCATTATCCCACGCAGCGTATGCTCCAACAGGTGGACAAGAGGTACAGTGTCACTGATGCATGCACTGTCACTGCTCACCATCCTCGTGGCCTCCTCAAATGGTGAGAGGACAGTGCATGCATCCCTGATCATGCTCCACTGGCGTGGGGAAAAAAAGCCAAGCTCCCCTGACCCTGTCCTGGTGCCGTAGTCGCAAAGGTACTCATTGATGGCCCTCTGCTGCGTGTGCAGTCGCTGCAGCATGGCCAACGTTGAGTTCCACCTGGTGGGCATGTCACATATTAGGCGGTTCTTGGGCAGGTTCAGCTCCTTTTGCAGCTCAGTCAGCCGAGCACTGGCATTATAAGATCGGCGGAAATGCACACAGAGTTTCCTGGCCTGCCTCAGGACATCCTGTAAGCCTGGGAACCTGCCCAAGAACCGCTGCACCACCAGGTTGAGGACGTGAGCCATACAGGGCACATGGGTGAGCTGCCCCTGTCGCAGGGCGGAGAGGAGGTTGGTGCCATTATCAGAAACGACCATTCCTGGCTTAAGCTGGCGTGGCGTCAACCACCTCTCGGCCTGCCCCTGCAGAGCTGCCAGAACCTCTGGCCCAGTGTGGCTCCTGTCCCCCAAACACACCAGCGCAAGCACGGCATGGCATCTTTTTGCCTGCGTACTCGCGTAGCCCCTTGTACGCCTACGGAGCACCGCTGGTTCCGAGGACAGAGCACTCGAAGAGGACATGGAGGAAGAAGAAGAGGAGGGGGTGGAGGAGAGAGGTGTGTCACAACCAGTAGTAGCATTTTGGAGGCGTGGTGGCGGAACAACCTCCAACACTATTGCACCTTGTCCTGCATCCCTCCCAGCTACCAATAGAGTGACCCAATGGGCCGTGAAAGAAAGATAACGTCCCTGTCCATGCCTGCTGGACCATGAGTCAGCGGTAATATGCACCTTACCGCTGACCGCCCTGTCCAGCGAGGCATGGACATTGCCTTCCACATGCCAGTAGAGAGACGGAATCGCCTTCCGTGAGAAAAAGTGGCGTTTGGGAACCTGCCACTGAGGAACCGCACATTGAACAAACTCACGGAAGGGGGCCGAGTCTATCAACTGAAAAGGCAGCAGTTGAAGTGCTAGCAATTTAGCCAAGCTAGCATTCAACCGCTGGGCATGTGGATGGCTGGGAGTATACTTCTTTCGACGGTCCAGCAGCTGGGGCAGGGGAATTTGCCTGCTACAATCGGACGTCGGTGTACTGCAAGTACTTGGTTGTGACACACCTAATTCTACACCTTCAGTCCTCTCAGAGCAGCTTTCAGAGAGGACTGAAGATATAGTGGGGATGGAGATCCCAGCTGATGAGGAGCAAGGAGAGGTCCGCTTTGTTCTTTGGTGTGGGTCTTTTATGTGTGCTTGCCAACGAGCTGCATGGCAGGTCGACATATGTCTGCTCATGCTTGTGGTGCCCAAGCGGCTGATGTTTTGGCCACGCGAGATACGCTTGAGACAAATATTGCAAATAGCAGTGGTGCGATCTGATGCACTCGTCTCAAAAAAGGCCCACACCAAAGAACTTTTGTGATAACGTGCAGAGGCAGCGCCCTGCACAGGCGGAGCTCTGCGGTGTGGTACAGTTGCTGTGCTGGCCTCTAGCTGGCCTCCAGGGGGCATCCTGCCTCGTTGGACATGTGACGCTGCATCCTCCTCCTCCTCCTCCTCTCTCCCTTCAGGCACCCACGTGGAGTCAGTGACCTCATCATCCCCTCCCTCTTCACCACTAGAGCAAACCTGGCAGTAAGCTGCAGCTGGTGGAATTAGTGATGCCACTAACACACTAGAAGTCCTATGGGTGCTGCTGAGAAGAAAATATAGGAGCTCTGTTTGCTGCCACTAACACACTAGAAGTCCTATGGGTGCTGCTGAGAAGAAAATATAGGAGCTCTGTTTGCTGCCACTAACACACTAGAAGTCCTATGGGTGCTGCTGAGAAGAAAATATAGGAGCTCTGTGTGATGCCACTAACACACTAGAAGTCCTATGGGTGCTGCTGAGAAGAAAATATAGGAGCTCTGTTTGCTGCCACTAACACACTAGAAGTCCTATGGGTGCTGCTGAGAAGAAAATATAGGAGCTCTGTTTGCTGCCACTAACACACTAGAAGTCCTATGGGTGCTGCTGAGAAGAAAATATAGGAGCTCTGTTTGCTGCCACTAACACACTAGAAGTCCTATGGGTGCTGCTGAGAAGAAAATATAGGAGCTCTGTTTGCTGCCACTAACACACTAGAAGTCCTATGGGTGCTGCTGAGAAGAAAATATAGGAGCTCTGTGTGATGCCACTAACACACTAGAAGTCCTATGGGTGCTGCTGAGAAGAAAATATAGGAGCTCTGTTTGCTGCCACTAACACACTAGAAGTCCTATGGGTGCTGCTGAGAAGAAAATATAGGAGCTCTGTTTGCTGCCACTAACACACTAGAAGTCCTATGGGTGCTGCTGAGAAGAAAATATAGGAGCTCTGTGTGATGCCACTAACACACTAGAAGTCCTATGGTGCTGCTGAGAAGAAAATATAGGAGCTCTGTTTGCTGCCACTAACACACTAGAAGTCCTATGGGTGCTGCTGAGAAGAAAATATAGGAGCTCTGTTTGCTGCCACTAACACACTAGAAGTCCTATGGGTGCTGCTGAGAAGAAAATATAGGAGCTCTGTTTGCTGCCACTAACACACTAGAAGTCCTATGGGTGCTGCTGAGAAGAAAATATAGGAGCTCTGTTTGCTGCCACTAACACACTAGAAGTCCTATGGGTGCTGCTGAGAAGAAAATATAGGAGCTCTGTTTGCTGCCACTAACACACTAGAAGTCCTATGGGTGCTGCTGAGAAGAAAATATAGGAGCTCTGTTTGCTGCCACTAACACACTAGAAGTCCTATGGGTGCTGCTGAGAAGAAAATATAGGAGCTCTGTGTGATGCCACTAACACACTAGAAGTCCTATGGGTGCTGCTGAGAAGAAAATATAGGAGCTCTGTTTGCTGCCACTAACACACTAGAAGTCCTATGGGTGCTGCTGAGAAGAAAATATAGGAGCTCTGTTTGCTGCCACTAACACACTAGAAGTCCTATGGGTGCTGCTGAGAAGAAAATATAGGAGCTCTGTGTGATGCCACTAACACACTAGAAGTCCTATGGGTGCTGCTGAGAAGAAAATATAGGAGCTCTGTGTGATGCCACTAACACACTAGAAGTCCTATGGGTGCTGCTGAGAAGAAAATATAGGAGCTCTGTTTGCTGCCACTAACACACTAGAAGTCCTATGGGTGCTGCTGAGAAGAAAATATAGGAGCTCTGTTTGCTGCCACTAACACACTAGAAGTCCTATGGGTGCTGCTGAGAAGAAAATATAGGAGCTCTGTTTGCTGCCACTAACACACTAGAAGTCCTATGGGTGCTGCTGAGAAGAAAATATAGGAGCTCTGTTTGCTGCCACTAACACACTAGAAGTCCTATGGGTGCTGCTGAGAAGAAAATATAGGAGCTCTGTGTGATGCCACTAACACACTAGAAGTCCTATGGGTGCTGCTGAGAAGAAAATATAGGAGCTCTGTGTGATGCCACTAACACACTAGAAGTCCTATGGGTGCTGCTGAGAAGAAAATATAGGAGCTCTGTGTGATGCCACTAACACACTAGAAGTCCTATGGGTGCTGCTGAGAAGAAAATATAGGAGCTCTGTTTGCTGCCACTAACACACTAGAAGTCCTATGGGTGCTGCTGAGAAGAAAATATAGGAGCTCTGTTTGCTGCCACTAACACACTAGAAGTCCTATGGGTGCTGCTGAGAAGAAAATATAGGAGCTCTGTGTGATGCCACTAACACACTAGAAGTCCTATGGGTGCTGCTGAGATGAAAATATAGGAACTCTGTGTGCTGCCACTAACACATTAGAAGTCCTATGGGTGCTGCTGAGAAGAAAATATAGGAGCTCTGTTTGCTGCCACTAACACACTAGAAGTCCTATGGGTGCTGCTGAGAAGAAAATATAGGAGCTCTGTTTGCTGCCACTAACACACTAGAAGTCCTATGGGTGCTGCTGAGAAGAAAATATAGGAGCTCTGTTTGCTGCCACTAACACACTAGAAGTCCTATGGGTGCTGCTGAGAAGAAAATATAGGAGCTCTGTGTGATGCCACTAACACACTAGAAGTCCTATGGGTGCTGCTGAGAAGAAAATATAGGAGCTCTGTTTGCTGCCACTAACACACTAGAAGTCCTATGGGTGCTGCTGAGAAGAAAATATAGGAGCTCTGTTTGCTGCCACTAACACACTAGAAGTCCTATGGGTGCTGTTGGGGTGCAATGCTGTGCTAACAGCACTGCGGTTGGTACTACTGCAATACTGTACTAACAGTAAGCACGCACCAGACTAATCCCCAGCAGCAGCTAATAACACACTAACTGTGCAATCAGCAGCAATGAACGATCAATGACTTAGGTAGCAATGGTTTAGCAAAGAAATAGCCAATGGTTTAGAAAAGAAGAGCAAATCTTTCAGTATCAAGCAAAGACAGAATCAGCAGACTAATCTCTCCTAAAGCCGGAACTCATGTGACCGGGGCCGATGGCGTGGCGGCCTTTTAAATGGTGGGGCGTGTACTAAAGCCCCTGAGCTGTAATTGGCTACAGGCGTCCTGCCTGTAGCCAATTATTGCTCTCCGAGTTTCGGGCGCTGTGATTGGCCAAGCATGCGGGGTCACAGTGCATGCTTGGCCAATCATCAGCCAGCAATGCACTGCGCCGGCCGCAATGCATTGCGGGGCCGCTCGCATCACACGAATGTGATGCGAACGGCCCAAATAGTTCTGGGCTCGACGAGCGAGCGAACGCCCGATGCTCGATTCGAACATGGGTTCGAATCGAGCACCGGGCCCATCCCTACTCCTGACCTCTGAGAAGCCAGCACCTTAGAGCGTTCAGTCCTGTAGGTACCTCTCAAGCTCCCAATTTTAGTGTCCACTTGTTTTGCTGTGGCTGTGGGCATCTTGGTATGCACAAATGGGAGCAGCTTCTCCAGCGCTGCTTTTCTCACCCCTTTTTTTTATGGATGGGGTTTTTGGTCTCCCACAGAGCCGGCAGCTCCCTTACCCGGTCAATAAATTCCGCCAGGAACTCTTTGTCGCTAATAAAGACATTCATATTGTATCTGCAAGTAAAATAAATTATATTTAAATAATGTGAGGCAAACAGTCTAACCTCCTTCACATCCTAGTCACCATATATATCCTCCACCAATCTCAAGACAGTATAGGCCAACAATTTTTACAAGTCTCACAAAATCACATACCTTCGTTCGCACGTCCGTCACTTGAACTCCTCTCTCCGCACACCGAATGTACTATAGTCACATGTGTGTTTGCTATATACACACCACGCATGCGTCCAAATTCGAACACGTCGCTCCGCACACGTCGCCCGCCCATGACGTTCTAACTAACATCTTTTCCCCGCCCCTTCTCTTTCGGCGCGCAGACAGATATGGCGGAGTTACAGCAGGTGTCTGATAATTCCGCAACTAGCGAGGAGACAAGCCCGGAGACCGAGGACACGTCACGATCAAGGAGGAGATTCAAGGCATCGAATATGTCTTTGGCGGAGATGGCGGAGATGGTGGACATCTTGGTCAAGGCTGATTATGATGCCAAGCATGGGCCGTATAGCAAACCAAATAGAAGGAAGGCCAAAATCCTCACTAAAGTTGTGAAGAGTCTGAGGGCGAAGTTCGGGGTGAAACGCTCAAATGAGCAGCTCAGAAAGAGGTGGTCAGACCTCAAACTGAGGGAGCCAGACCAGTTGAGGAGCATAAAGAGGATGCTCGCTAAAAGTAAGTAAAATGACGACCTTTCTGCTATTAATCTTTTTAGAAACTGACATTTTTTTTTTTTTATCATATTGGACTCCCTTCCAAAATGTAATATTTTGAACTAGGTTGGGCACAGTAATCATTCGTTACGTTACCGACACTTCGTTCGGCCACTATCCGCGGTTTTGGCTTATTTAAGACCCCCAAAAGTAATTAGACATCTGCCATTTTTGATCAAGTATTGTGGATAATTTTTAAGTCTAGATGATGTGTTTGTAAGGAGAATGAAATGCAAACTTTAATCAGTGTAAAGGAGAGGACACTCAGCAGCTGCTTCCACATCTGTACTTTGGAGCACTATAGTGTGGGCCACCAGACCCGCCTTTTTTGGGTGTCCCACACAGGTGCATCAGAGTTTATTTGTGGTGCCTCCATGTCCAAAAAATTACATCCAAATGTGAATACTAAACATATTTGGGGTCATAAATAATGCATTCTTCTTTAAATTCCGCACAAACACACACTTGTACCCCACTTCCAAACAATTTAGCCTGTTTTAAGTTTAAAAATGAGATTTTTACAGTGTGATAAATAGACCTTTGGTTTTATTCTCATAGGGGAGAGAAGACTGGGAGGAGGACACTCCAGGGAGCACATGCACCCCACAACTTCCAAGCAACCCCAAACTCCCAAAGATCCACAACCGAAAGATGTGCAGGAAGTTGAGGTGGAGGAAGGAGAAGTGCAGGAAGGAGAGGTGGATGACGTTGTGGATCTGGTCACCACAACAGGTCAGTATCTGACACCACAGCTTAAGGTAAGCGAGGTAGGCCTGCAGAGTTTTATTAATTTTTTTTAATGGTTTTTAGGGGATGGAAATGTTGTGAAGGATAGCACACCGTTCTCTGCTGACAGTGCCCTCCGCCTCATCCAGCAAGTGATGGAATGTAGCACGGAACTGGACCTAATTAAACAAAGAATCCATGTGATGGAACAAACATTTAAAGACATTCTCGATGTTTTGGGGAGAATTCAATAAGCCATCCAAACACATTTGTTTTTACATGTTTGTTTTTATATTTTTACTAATTTTTTGAGTAACAAAGCAGCCAAAAATTGAATATGCACACAGTGTGTGAACATGTGCTATCTGCCATCAGGGGATATCCATGTACGTCTTTTGTGGGTGCAACCCCTTCCTCGTATCAAAAGTCAGTGAACTGAGGAAGGGGATGCACCCCCAAAACACGTCCATTGATCACCCCTGATGGCAGATAGCAGATGTTGACAATAGGGATCAGGATTGTAAACTTCCTATTTGCAAAAAAGTAAAAATGTGTGCATATTGAATTTTTGGCTGGGCAAGGGGTGGCAGGACCCCATATTAGGACGGGCACATAGAGACATAGTTTGTGTAACTGAATGTCTCAGATTGCTCAGAGGTATCCAATGTTGTCATTTTAGAAATGCAAGTGGTATTTTTGTATTTTCATAATCCAAAATTTGCCGGGTTGTGGCCAGGCCAACCCCAAAGTAAAACAAAAAAAAATGTGCAGAGAGTAAAATATTTGACCACAAACAACGTGTAGCTTCTTTTTATAATACTCTCTAAGCTTATTTGGTTCTTTTGTAAGGTAACATAGTGAAATTGGTTGTTATTTACTAAAGTAAAATACACTTGCCACTACAAATGCACAAAGACAAACTAGGAGACAGGAAAGAACAAATAATTAAAGGTTTAAACAAGATTTTTATTGGGATACTTAGACATAGGCTGGCATAGGAATTGCCCCCCTACCCGTGAAATACTCCATGTATTTGTCCCGAACCACACGGGCATTTTGGGGGGGCAAGCCAAGACGGGCAGATTCCAGGCCCGGAAGGGGATTTGCAGGGGAAAGTCCAGCCTCTGGCAAAACTGAGGCCATATAGGAATTAGATTTTTGGCTCAGAAAGTTGTGTAGCACACAGCAGCATAACACTACATAGTTTATTTTGTAGTCCGCCAAGTGGATGGAAGTCATAAAAAGGCGGAACCGGCTGGCCATTATGCCGAAGGCATTTTCAACGACTCTTCGGGCCCTGGCCAGCCGGTAATTGAACACACTCTTCTCTGGGGTCAGGGTCCTCTGTGGAAATGGCCTCATAAGATGCCGTCCGAGTCCGAAGGCTTCATCAGCCAAGAAAACAAAGGGGAGTCCTTCAATATTCCCTGCATCCGGTGGCAATGCAAGGTCGTCACTCTGGAGACGGAGGGCAAACTCCGTCTGGATGAAGGATCCCCCATCGGACATCCGGCCATTCTTCCCTACATCAACATAGAGGAATTCATACCGTGCTGACACCACCGCCATCAGCACAATGCTATGAAACCCCTTGTAATTGTAGTAGTAGGATCCAGAACGGGGTGGCGGCACGATGCGGACGTGCTTCCCGTCTATGGCACCACCGCAGTTGGGGAAGTCCCACCGCGTGGCAAACTCCGATGCCACAGTCTGCCATTCCTGTGGCGTGGAAGGAAGCTGTGGAGTGAAACAAGATGAAATAATATTAGAAAAACAAAGGCATACATTACAAGCAAATTCTAGACCAAAAAATTAAAGACCAACATCAATCTAATTATACGTTTATTAAGGTGTGTAAAAAAAGTATAATGGAAGGCTCATTTATCATATTCATCACCCCCTCTGATGGGCCATTACTAAATTATTTTGGGGGGGGGGAGATGTGTTTGGCCACAGGATAGCATTGCAGTGGCGGTGCGTCCAGAGTGGGCGCTGGAGCACTGTCCCCTCTCTCCTGTGCCCATCACTCAGAACAATACATAGGTTCATGCGTTGCATGAACCTATGTATTGTCTATGCCGCACACTATTCAGGTGGATGGCCTCTTGTAAAGCGACCGACATATGAATAATTGCGTCATTTAGGGGGTTAAAATTGCAGAGCAGAAACAGGTATTAAAAAAGTCTTGCAAATTACAACCTGAGGGATGTAATTGGCTTCCTCAAAGAAAAATCGGGGACGCAAGGAGGGGGCATTCCTTGTGTAAACACTGACAGGCTGCTCTGGCAATCATGTTCACCAAGTCTGTTTAATGGTAACATGATTGGCTGATGCAACATGAAGGGAAGGAGAAGACATCAAGGACAGAAGAAGGATGGCGCTGACCACAAGAAGGTAAGTGCAGGGCTGGGGGGAAACTGGCTGCATTAGAGGGGACTAAATGGCTGCATTGGAGGGGACAACTGGGGGCGTTTATTAGGCAACAGAGCAAAAAAGGAGGAAGTTTATTTCCGAAATTGGGGTTGGAACCCCCCAACATTTGGAGCAACAGGCGCCCCTGCTGGAAAAGTTAGTGAGGGGAAATATTTAGGGAGGATAAAAAAGGGGCAATCTAAAGCTTCCAACATGCATGGGGACAAAGGGGACATTCTCAGCATATTACAATCATGGTAATTAGGGAAGGATGAAAGAAATACAATACATTAGCATACATGTAATACATAAAATGTGATGTTAAGGGAGAAAACTTACCCTAATATAGTCCTCCTGCAGGACTTGTATAATAGCAGAACAGGTGTCTGGGATTATGAGGCCCAGAGCCTGGGGGGAGATGCCTGTGGTGAACTTCAAGTCCTGAAGACTTCTCCCTGTCGCCAGGTAACGCAACGTGGCGATAAGCCTCTGCTCAGCACTGATGGCTTCCCGCATAAAGGTGTCCTTCCTGGTAATATAGGGGGACACCAAAGCCAACAGTTCCTGAAAAACGGGGTCAGACATCCTCAGAAAATTCCTGTAGTCCTCAGGATTATTCTCGACGATCTCCCGCAGCAGAGGCATGTGGCAGAATTGGTCCCGCTGGAGCAACCAATTCTTGGTCCATGAACTCCTCCTCACACCATTCATGGACTGGTCTTGGTCCAAAACAAGCAGACCAACACCAAGCGCACGCACAGCACGAACTCAACGACGAGAACGTCCAGGCGACATGGCTAGGAAACGGTCGTCTAATCAGAACGTACAGAACAGAACGCACTTTAGAACAGCAAGGCCTATGAATAACGAACTGAAATTCAGAAACGAACAGGCAAGAACGCACTGTAAAACAGATACGACCTGCCTAGACACCCTGAAAGTCAAGATACGAACCCACAAGCACAAACTGAACTGCAGAAAACGATCTGAAAAGTACGAAGACTGAAAAGCGCGAATCGTCTCTTCCCAAACTTTTACTTCACACGCGGTAACACGAGATCAGCAAAAGCAGCCCAAGGGGTGGCGCCAAGAAAAAAGATCTTCCCCTTTATAGTGCCGTCGTACGTGCTGGACGTGAGCGCAGAGAACCACGAGGAAATTGGAAAATGACAGTGTGTACGCATAGAAAGCTTGACGAGAAAATCGACAAGCTTAACAAGAATCTCGTCGAAAAAAACGACGTGTTTTTTACGACGAGAAAATCGGTCGTGTGTACGAGGCCTCAGAGTCCATCACATACCATACAGGAACATTAACCCTGTATGGTATGATAAGGGGGCTGGAGTGTGAGCAACTGAGGCGTTTTTCAGGTGCTTTTGGGCTAAAAATAGCACCTGTAAAGCGCCTGAAAAACGGCTCCCCTGCAGTCTCAGGGTGAGAGCCCAGGTGCTTTCAAACTGAGGTGATGCGCTGGCACGACGTAAAAAAAAAAAAACTGCATCTTGTAAAAAAAAAAACTCCTGCATCTTCTTGTAAAAAAAAAAAAAACTCCTGCAAGCAGCATCATTGGAGCAGTGGAGGAGCGGTGTATACACCGCTCCTGCACATTGAAATGAATGGACACCACTGCCAAAGCGCCTGCAAAGCGATTCGGCAGCGGCGCTACACGGGCACATTTGACCCTTTATCGGGGTTAAAAGCGACCCGCTAGTGACCGAATAGCCCTGCTAAAATGACGGTAAAGCGCCACTAAAACTAGCTGCAGTTTACTGTCACACACACTTTCCAAGATTGTTATTATCCATTTATTTCATCAGTCTGCTGTTTTGGATACCATCTCTTTTTATAGACACTTGTTTTCATGGACTCCTACATTGGAGCCTGATTCCTTTTTATTTTCACAAAAAATTCCTGCACGGATATGTTGTTATTGGAGTTGACTTTATGAATCACATTTATTTTGTATTTTAGTTTTTTTCCACTTATTGTGCATATATATATATATATATATATATATATATTGACACTATTGCTTCACCTATGAATTTTACCTGTTGATAGGGGTACTCCACAATCTGAGATCTACCTCCAACTATATCTAATTTTTAACTTGTATATGTGATATTCCCATTTGTCACCTTTTTTTATTTAATAGCGCTGCACTTCTTTACTTCCACTTTATACTGTCAACACCCGCCCGATCCATTGTGAAAGCAGCCTAAAACATACACAAGCACTGTGGGGAACCAGTCAGCGCTGAAAGAAGCCAGCTAAAGCAAGGAATTAGGTAAAGTTGGGTACACACACATCAAAATTCAGTTTAGCAGGGATCAGCCAAATTTTGATCTGTGTAGCCTTCCCTGTTAGAAGCCAATCATTAGACCACCTTAGAATATTCATGCCATCCCACATACTGACTCCTACCACCTTGACCACTTCAAATCACTGAAGTGGTCATGGTGCTTAGAGTGTTCCTTTTATATCTCTCAGAAGAAGTAAACCTCTGTATACTGATTCCATTTCATTCGATCATCCTCTAATTGTATTAAATTGGTGGGGGGTGCTCTCTGTATACACTAGCCTGTCTACATACCCTAGCCTCTCGGTATAGGGGCGGGGCCAGGGGTGGGGCTGAAGGAGGGATCAGGGGTGGGAACAGGGGTTGGGCTAAAGGGGGCCCCGTCAGGTAGGCTGTACGGGGCCCCATGATTTCTATCAGCAGCCCTGATGGGGACACACTGGCTGTATATGGGGGCACACTGGCTATATATATGGGGACAAACTGGCTGTATATGGGGGCACACTGGCTATATATATATATGGGGGCACACTGGCTGTATATGGGGGCACACTGGCTGTATATGGGGGCACACTGGCTGTATATATATGGGGGCACACTGGCTGTATATGGAAACAAACTGGCTGTATTTGAGGGGGCAAACTGGTGGCGTTTGGGCACAGTGGCTGCGTTTAATGGGCACAGTGGCGGCAATTGATTTTTTATTTTTTTCAGTTTGTTTGCGCCCCCCCAAAAATTTTGAGCACCAGCCGCCACTGGTTGCACGTATCTTCCTTAGTATATGTAAGTGTGGTAAAGCTTCACTTTGTAAAGAATACCCAATCAGGTGCAAGCAAAAAACTGCATTTTTGTTTGCACATGATTGGATAATGGAAATCAGCAGAGCTTTATTACCACATTTACTAAGTTCAGAGAAAAATAAGTGCAACTGCACTTGCAAAGGTCACAGTCTATTTGACTTTAGTGAATCCACCCAAGTGTGTAACTAAATCGCAGGCCTGGTCCACCCACTGGCTTGTATACAATTTTGGGGAAAATTTTAGCCATTTTGCCAAGGAACCCCTGAATAAAAGCTGAAGGTACCCTGGTTGAAAAAGGCTGATCTAGATTATGTACAAAACACAAAGGTGCGGATCCAAAATCTTGACATATATGGAGGGAATGTTATCATTACTAAAGTAAATTTGTTTGTAATAAATTTATTTTATATTTAGACAATTTACTTTACTAATACTGGGTGTATTTTCTTATATATTGATGTAACTGTTTTTTTTTTAAGTTTTAGCTGGAGTTTAGCTTTAATTTCACTGTAGAAAGAACAGCATTGTCACCCTGTTATGGGACATTGAAAATCAACAGATCTCTAACGCACTTTGCCAATGATTTCACATTTTAAATTTCTGGTGCTCACAGTAGCATTGACCATGTTCCAAATGCTTGTAAGTAATTGTAAATACTAATATATATATACATCATCAAAAATGTAAAATTTTTGTGCATTTGTTTTTTACATATTTAGCAACGTTTGAAATTACAAGTTATGTTCAAAGATCCAATACAGACAAGGTGCCAGTTACTTTGAGAATCGATGGAACAAACCTTTACCTCTCCTGCAGTAATGGAAACCTGACACTAGAGGTGAGTCTTAACAGCCTTTTCTATCCAAGGATACAGAATGATTTCATGTTCTAACTGCCAAACAATCTGCTTTTCTTAAAGTTGAACTGTACTCAAAAAGTGAAAATGTTATAAAGAACATATTGAAATAGTAGTTGTGCCTAAACAGTATCCTAAAAAAAATGTACTTAAAATTCCCAATGAAAAATAGCAGTGCGCCTTCTAGTATGTGAGTGTGCCTAGGCAAGCCTGTGCATACAGCCTCATAGCTGTATATCTTCATTATGAGATCTAAGGCACTGCTGCTTCTGACTGCTAGTCTCAGAAGCTTTGGGGTGGGATTTGGTTAAAGCAGAACTCCGGCCAAATTTTTTTTTTCCTGACCTTGTTGCTGATCTCCTACCTTCACCAACTTTACCATCCATGTTCTTCTGAGCTCTGTAGTTCCTCTGTAATAGGCTGCTGAACTTGCTGAAAAAACGTTATTGCGTGCTGACATCCTGTTTATAAGACCGTTGGCTGCAATCCCTCTCTTAAGCTCAGCCAGCGGTCTGACACGCCCTCTTGTAGTCCTCAGAAAGAGCAGGGAGGAAGCAGACATGTTGTTGTGGGCGGAAGGGGTCTCAGAGCCCCCGGTCTGTGCCGTCCATGGAGGAGGTGTCCTCCTTCTCCTCTCCTCCTCCTCCCTGCCAGCAATCCGCCCCTCCACTGTCCCCGCTCTGGTGGTCCCCGACATTTGGCTCTGGTGGTCCCTGACATTCAGCACTGGTGGTGGTCCCTGACATTTGGCACTGGTGGTGGTTCCTGACATTTGGCTCTGGTGGTGGTCCCTGACATTTGGCTCTGGTGGCCCCTACATTCGGCACTGGTGGTGGTCCCTGACATTTGGCACTGGGTGGTCCCTGACATTTGGCTCTGGTGGTCCCTGACATTCCTGACATTCAGCACTGGTGGTGGTCCCTGACCTTTGGCTCTGGTGGTCCCTGATATTCGGCTGCGGGACATTCATACTGATTTTTTTTTAACTGGGCACTGAAGTTGTTGAGCGGGGTGGGGGGTGGCGCTGCCGGTCTGGTTTTTTTTTTTTACAGATAGACTGCACTTGTTGAGCAGGGGGGGGGGGGGGTGTTGCTGCGGGACGGGTTTTTTTTTTATAGATAGACTGTACTTGTTGAGCGGGGGGGGGGTTTGGCTGCCGCTGGACGGACTATTATTTTAAGTTTTAAACACAGAGAGCGGAGGGCGGGGGCCGCGACGTGCTGAAGTTTTTTTTACTTTAAAAGCGGGGGGGGGGGGTCGCCGCGAGAAGGGGGGGAGTGCCGGACTTCGCAAAACACAGGGACAGGGACGTCGCTCAGAACTTACCTCCTCCTCCTTCTTCTGCCTTCTGTGTCCTGCTGTGGCTGCTGTGCGGGAATACAGAAGGTATCGCGGGACTGCGGGAAAGTTGTGTCACTGCGGGTAAAACCCGCAGATTCCGTGCAGGTTGGGAGGTATGCATTCGGCACTGGTGGTGATCCCTGACATTCGGCACTGGTGGTGGTCCCTGACATCTGGCTCTGGTGGTCCCTGACATTCGGCACTGGTGGTGGTCCTTGACATTCGGCTCTGGTGGTCCCTGACATTTGGCTCTGGTGGGGGTCCCTGACATTTGGCTCTGGTTGTGGTCCCTGACATTTGGCACTGGTGGTGGTCCCTGAAATTTGGCTTTGGTGGTCCCTGACATTTGGCTCTGGTGGTGGTCCCTGACATTTGGCACTTGTGGTCCCTGACATTTGGCTCTGGTGGTCCCTGACATTCAGCACTGGTGGTGGTCCTTGAAATTTGGCTCTGGTGGTCCCTGACATTTGGCTCTGGTGGTCCCTGACATTCAGCACTTGTGGTGGTCCCTGACATTCGGCTCTTGTGGTCCCTGACATTTGTCTCTGATGGACACTGACAAGTTGCATTGGTTTGCATTTATAAGGCTGTAACCTATCATACCGTGTGTTATGTGTGGCTTGCTGGCTGCAGAATGAGGGGTGTGATTTATGTTGAAGTGGGCGAGGTCACATTTACATGTACAAGCCTAGAGTACCTCCCACATTCACTCCCATCCCAAGGATTCATGGGAAATGTAGGCTGATTACAGTTAGAGAGAGAGAAGAGGATATGAGGATATGATGCAATCACTATTCTAACACCTCGTCCTTGCCAAAAAAACAGGCTGCATTTTTTGAATCACAAAGCCGACTTCCTGAAAATGTAATCAGACATATCTCTTAAACGGTAGGAAATTTCACAAATATAATTAGTGTTTTGTATGGGGGGGGGGGTGTACTAATGGGGGATTTTTTGAAAGTAGTCCTGGAGTTCTCCTTTAAGTCAATAATCTGCTGCTCATTGTTCTCCTTGCTGGAGGCTTTGACATGAGGAAGCAAAGCCCTGCCTCTTTTCTTTTCAATAGATTTTTATTTACTTTTTCCAGAGTAAGAAATACAAGGGTATGGACAAATGGTAAGTCGAACGTAGCTCAAAGCATCATGTAAGGGAAATGGGAGTACAACATAAAATTATTCAGATAGGTTATGGAGACCAATATTATTTAGACAGGCTCAAAGTTGTGACCAAGTGCCCCCATTATAGGAGCATATAAAGAAACTCGGTTAAAGAGAGTAATAAAGCAATCAAGGAAGAAACTTCAACAGAAAGAATCAGTAGTCCATTTATATACATCCGACATGTTGCTGCCTTAGTCTCGAGTTCCCTTCAGAATGTCTAAACACAACCTTATAGAAAGCAACAGAACCCCCACCCCCGTTTCTTGGGGAATAATGAGATATGCTAAATGTTCCTACGCAGGGAGGTAGTAGGAAAAGGTAAAAGCAGATGTAGCACCCTGCTCCTATTGAGTAGGCGCTATATGTAAATTTAGGTTTATCTGAGCTGTAGTTTAGCTCAGAATGATTATATTAAATTGCTGGTTTCTGTTCCAGTTCAGCTGTATTGTGCATTTTTCCACTTGGCCGTGGGTGTCGCTGTCACCACCGGTCAGTGTTGGAAATACAACGGGCTGAATGCATAGAGAATCTATTTATCCAGAAACAGCCCAGTGGGAGTGGTTCCCCCGCTGTGCATTCTGGTAGAGGGTATTTAAGGGACAGACACCATTTTCAGGTCTCTCTGAAGCTGTTTGTCCTCTGGATCAAAGAAGTACCCGTGATCCGCAAAACAAGGTACCTGAAGCTCCCCTAACCCTCCATCCCTCTATCTGACGTTGTTAATAAAAGAATTGGAAAAAGAGACTAAAGCCCTGTACACACGATCGGTTTTACTGATGAAAACAGTTCGATGGACTTTTTTCATCGGACAAACCGATCGTGTATGGGACCCATCAGTCTTTTTCCGATCGTCTATGGGCAAGTCCATCGGATAAAAAACCCACGCATGCTCAGAATCAAGTCGACGCACGCTCAGAAGCATTAAACTTAATTTTTCTCGGCTCATCGGAGTGTTTTACGTCACCGCGTTTGGAACGGTCGGTTTTTTGACTGATGGTGTGTAGGCAAGACTGATGGAAGTCAGCTTCATCGGATTTCCGATGGACAAAACCATCGGATTAGAATCCATAGGATATCCGATCGTGTGTACGAGGCTTAAGTGTTTGGTGCGGACATCTGTGAACAACTCTCCAATGGGACCCCTATGGCGGATACGGTGAACAGTGAGGTAACAGCAGACCCAAAATTAAACCAGCAGCTCCTACGGGGGTAGTGCTACACGTGGGGGCTCAAAACCAGGATTTGCCGTTACCGGTCACAACTCAAGTAAGCTGTTTCCCCGGGAGCCTATGCTAAACAGGGCTCTGGACTGTGTTATTTTTCTGGAAAAAAGGAGTTAATTTGCGGATCACTTCTTAGCCACGTGGGCTGTGGGCGGAGCCAAGAAAGCCCGGGAGCTACGTGACTAGAGGAGCAGGGGGGGGGGAGTTCCCGCCTGCTTGCTGCGTGAGACGCCGCGTGTGTGTGTCCAACACTCAAGAGAGGATCTGATTGTACAGCAATGTCTTCAATGCCGTTGATGCAGTCTGCTATGGGGCCCAGGATGTTTCCTGTGGGTACCGCTACAAGTACCGTGCTGCCTGGAACTTTGCTGACGGATACTGGCATTCGTCTGAAACCGCATGGGCGGTTCGTACTGTACACGATAGGAGATGTCGAAGCATTGGGTATGCTATGCAACAGGTGTGAAGGACTGGTCGTACACCCCCGTCCATTTGTTCGGTGCCTGCACTGCAGGGAGTACCTGTTCGCTGTAGAGCAACCCACCATGCTGCCCCGTGCTTACCGAGTGGACTGGGCCATGGGCATTGCTACAGAGGAGGCTGCTGCCTTTGCTCCTGCGGCTAGACCTATACTCGCCGCGTCTGCTACAGTGAGTGTTCCTGAGGGAGATGGCGCTGTTACTGCCATCAAAGAGTCATCAGCAGACATCGTTACTGCTGTTACCTCCGCTGCACCTGCTCTTGCTGCACCTGTCCAGAGGAAGGTGGCATATGTGAAAGCCTCCTGTAGCCATGGTCGAGGCCTACCCCAAAGACTACCCGAACTGGATCCGAAAGAAGGCTTGATCCCTGAGAAATCCACGACAGGAACGGGTGAGAGATTAGGGGAAAACATGTCTGGGACTGTGTGTAACTATTTGCCTGCGGAGGAGTTACGGGATTCTGAGTTAGACTCCCTGTCAGATATCTCCGAAAACGATGATTTGTTCGAGACTATGTCACGGGAGATGTTATGGGCAAATGGTGATGATGTCGCTTCGGCCTTCACTTTTTCTGATTGGGTAGCCATAGACTCGGGGAAGACATCACCCAGTGTGGAACCCCCCATTGCTACTAAAGAGATTCTGGCCAGAGGTACCAGTTCATTTGGGTCAGAAAAATTGTCTACCAACGCTATGGTGCGCAAATCTCCAACTTCATGTGTGCCTCCTGGACTAGGAAGTATCAGAGCTTTGCCAAGGCTTGCCAGATTACAAAGATTGCTCAATAAAAGGGTAGCCACAGAATATGGACTGGAGTTTCCTTACGTTCCCAAGGAGATAATGCAGGAAATTGAATTTAACAAAGAGCAGTGGTACAGTGAGGCTGTTTGGGACTATCTATCTGTTCCAAAACCTTTCAGGAGAACAGGCTATTCCTCCACTATGGATGATCGTTTCAATGGGTGCCTGTTGCATTGGAACTATGGTAGACACATTCATGCTGACAAAGTGGTCATCTGCAGGCCTGGAAAGGACAACGTTGTCTACTTTATTAACACTTTGGATAAACAAGGGAAAAAGCTGACTTTGCCCGATCCCCGGTTTTACTGGTGATCACTTATAGTGACTGTACTGTTTTTGTTTTTTCACTTTGCAAAGAGACTGTGAGAAAAATCCTCTATGCTAAAAGGACTGTGGGGTATATAGCTAGGTAGTGTCAGGTTACAGGAAACCTCAGAGTCAAGATTTCTCTACCTGTTCCAGTATTTGTATAAAGGACTCTTGTCATATTGTTTTTCTGCCACTAGGTGGTGGAAGTTTGCGCAGCAAAGACTAGACTTTTCTTTTTTTATATATATACCTAGTAGACTTGTGCACAACGGAAAAATTTGTTTAGTTTCGGTTCGTTTCTTGTGCACAACGGAAAAATTTGTTTAGTTTCGGTTCGTTTCTTTTCGGTCCTGTTGATTCGTAATCGTTCGTAATTTTGCTAGACAGGATTTTTCGTGTTCGGACTAATTCGTATTTTCGCAATCGACATTTTTAGTTGAATCGGAATGATTCTTATTAATGTAAGCCTTATTTTTAGTTGATTTATAATTCGTACTTTCGGTAGAGTACATTGTTTTTCGTTGATTCTGGACACAACTCCTACGTTCGTAACTTTTTTTGGGTTCGTTGATTCGTAATTTTCCGTGTCTCTCTCACAACGACGCTGCCTATTATGCCTAATGTGCTTTGAATGGATTTGTACTTTTCTAAATACATTGCGGTTATTTGTAACGATTCGAAATCTCGTATTTTACTTTCGTTTTTTGCATGCGGCTATAGCCTCCGCCCCTGTACACCATTTTGAGAGGGAGTTCAGCACGGTGAGGGAGAAGCAGAGAGCAGAGTGAGTGTTATTGTGCTTTGAATGGATTCGTACATTCGTAACTTTTTTCATAACGAATTATGCTGAAGACATTCGGGCATTCGCTATTTGCGATATAATTTATTTCGGATTCGGTTTTATTCGTAATTGCTTTGTTCGGAAATTCGAATGCTTCCGAATGTCCGAAAGTTGCTAAATTCGGACTAATTTCGATTCGTTACGAAACGAATTGCACAAGCCTAATACCTAGCTACTTCACATTTAAAGAAAAAAAATGGCAAAGAAACTCTCATCTCTTAGGAGATGAGGCTTTGCTTCCTGTTGTACAGTGATGTGTTTTATATTGCTGCCTGTGTGTGTCTTTTGTTTTTCAGGTACAGCTGAATCTTCTGTCAAGCTACTGGAGAGTGGGTGGCTTAGATAGAGAGCTAGGTGTTGGGACATATGTTGATGTAACTCTACTGTGTGTGTTCATGTTAAACCTATATTTCTTTTGCTACCTCACCTTTTTTTCCCTTCCCCATCCAAGTTTTGTGATTCAGGTATCGACTCTCAGGAGTTAGAGTCATTTCATTTTTTTCTCAGACGATGAGGACATTGTCTATTGCGGTGGGGGGAGTATATAGCATGGGACATATATGCTCCTATTGAGTAGGCACTATATGTAAATTTAGGTTTATCTGAGCTGTAGTTTAGCTCAGAGTATTATGTTAAATTGCTGCTTTCTGTTCCAGTTCAGCTGTATTGTGCATTTTTCCACTTGGCCGTGGGTGTCGCTGTCACCACCAGTCAGTGTTGGAAATACAACGGGCTGGATGCATTGAGTACCTCTTTACCCAGAAACAGCCCAGTGGGAGTGGTTCCCCCGCTGTGCATTCTGGGAGAGGGTACTTAAGGGACAGACACCATTTTCAGGTCTCTCTGACCTGATGGCCCTCCTGGCCTAAGGTATGTCGTAGCAGTTCTTCTGCCTCGGGGCCTGCTAGCCCGAGGCATTGTTAGTGAAAGTAGGCCCAGGAGTTTCTGGGGTCTACTGGTCCAGGGGTGGTCCTGTGCTGTCTTGCCTGCGGGGAGAAGCCGAGCAATTGGAGAAACCAGGGGAGGACTTTTCTCAGAGAGGACCGAGCAAAAAGGCTGGTATCTCAGGAAGAGCCTGGAGACTCAATTGGAGGACGCATCCCGGCCAATCTACCTCACAGTATTGCCGGATGGCTGAAAGTAACTGGTACTGTGTAACTGTTCTTTGACTTTGCAAAAGTTCCTGGTTATACAATCCTGTGGCAGAGGATTGTACAACGACTCTAGTATATTCATCAAGTCTGTGGCAGAGACTATGACCGAGCACCGCACCGGCTGCTATGTCAGTGAGAGAGGCCTATCCGGTGGTTGCTAGATCCAGTTGTGGAAGCTGTTTTTCCTCTGGATCAAAGAAGTACCCGTGATCCGCAAAACAAGGTACCTGAATCTCCCCTAACCTTCCATCCCTCTATCTGACGTTGTTAATAAAAGCATTGGAAAAAGAGACTAAGTGTTTGGTGCAGACATCTGTGAACAACTCTCCAATGGGACCCCTATGGCGGATAAGGTGAACAGTGAGGTAACGGCAGACCCAAAATTAAACCAGCAGCTCGTACGGGGGTAGTGCTACACAGAAAAAAAGGTTAAAGAAGGCAGGAAAAGTAAAGGAATGGGTAAGATTAATTAGAAAGATGTCACAACGAAGGTTGTAAATATTGTATCCACGATGTCCAGGCACTCTTAAAACATCACTGTTTGTCATTAAAACACACTGGTGATTTATTCTCGTGCACCATTAACCAATTAAGTTTGCTTTTAGATACATTATTATCTACTATGAGGCTTTTTCAGGATGTAGCTATCTCATTTTTTTGCTGCCAGAAACATACGGAAACTGTTTACAGGTTGATTTAAGAGTGCCATCAGGCGCAAAGTACCAGCGTGACTGAACTTTAAAGTTTGCTTCCATAAAGTTGACATTAAGTATGCCCTTAAAAATCCTGGAAACCTATTTATTCCAATCCTTGTCATTGATCTTGATAGCTAAATCCTTTTCCCAGGCTACCTTATAAGATCATTTAGCAAAGTTACTAGCAGTTTATATAAAGCAGAGATGCCACCACGCTGGGAAGGCCCTTGCGAACATCAGTTTTCATAAAGGGTATGCCCCACAATGTCATTAGTACTTCTCTGCAGTGATCTTAAATAATGTAGAATTTGTTGTAGTTTGAACATCTCAGTGAGTGGCATCTTTAACTTACCAGTTAAGTACGTCATCGAACGGATGCTCTTTCGATCTATTAAAGAAGAAGTGCAGCCAAAGCTCCTCTGGCTGTATTTCTCCTGTGGATCATAGGAGTGCAGTCCTTTCTGCACTCCTGTAACCCATTTTTAGCTGCTGAAGCCTGCTGTCTTCTGCTGTCACAGAACCGGTCCAGGCTGGGGAAAGATCGCAACCATATGGTCAGTAGGGATGAGCTTCGTGTTCGAGTCGAACATACGTTCGACTCGAACATTGGCTGTTCGATCGTTCGACGAAGATCGAACGATTTGGGCCGTTCGCGCCAAATTCGAGTGACGCGAACGGCCCACAATGCACTACGCCATCGCAGTGTCATCCAGGCGCTGTGATTGGCCAAGCATGCACTGTGACCCCGCATGCTTGGCCAATCACAGCGCCGGCAGCGAGGAGAGCAATGATTGGCCACAGGCAGGATGCCTGTGGCCAATTATTGCTGAGGGTGTTTAGTACACGCCCCACACTATAAAAGGCCGCCAGCACGGCGGCCTAGTGTAGTGTGTTCCGGAGCAGGGATAGAGTAGCATAGGCAGGGACAGTGACTGTTATTTCTTTCTTGCTTAACCTGGATTCCTTTAGTTTAGGGAAAGAGAAGGATAGGTAGGGAGAGTGTCAGTGTGTTTTGTGCTTCTGCTATAGTGTGCTTAAAAAAAAACATTTATTCTAGGGACAGAAAACTCTAGGTAGGGACAGTGTCAGTTTCTTTCACTCTGCAAGTCCTTGTTTCCAGGGACCTGGAAGGACAGTGAGTGAATTGTCCTTTTGCTATATTGTGATTAAAAAAAACATTTATTCTAGGGACAGAAAACTCTAGGTAGGGACAGTGTCAGTTTCTTTCACTCTGCAAGTCCTTGTTTCCAGGGACCTGGAAGGACAGTGAGTGAATTGTCCTTTTGCTATATTGTGATTAAAAAAAACATTTATTCTAGGGACAGAAAACTCTAGGTAGGGACAGTGTCAGTTTCTTTCACTCTGCAAGTCCTTGTTTCCAGGGACCTGGAAGGACAGTGAGTGAATTGTCCTTTTGCTATATTGTGATTAAAAAAAACATTTATTCTAGGGACAGAAAACTCTAGGTAGGGACAGTGTCAGTTTCTTTCACTCTGCAAGTCCTTGTTTCCAGGGACCTGGAAGGACAGTGAGTGAATTGTCCTTTTGCTATATTGTGATAAAAAAAAACATTTTTTTCTAGGGACAGAAAACTGTAGGTAGGGAGAGTGTTTTTTTTCTTTCACTCTGCAAGTCCTTGTTTCCAGGGACCTGTAAGGACAGTGAGTTAATTTTCCTTGTGCTATATTGTGATTAAAAAAAACATTTATTCTAGGGACAGAAAACTCTAGGTAGGGACAGTGTCAGTTTCTTTCACTCTGCAAGTCCTTGTTTCCAGGGACCTGGAAGGACAGTGAGTGAATTGTCCTTTTGCTATATTGTGATTAAAAAAAACATTTTTTTCTAGGGACAGAAAACTGTAGGTAGGGAGAGTGTTTTTTTTCTTTCACTCTGCAAGTCCTTGTTTCCAGGGACCTGTAAGGACAGTGAGTTAATTTTCCTTGTGCTATATTGTGATTAAAAAAAACATTTATTCTAGGGACAGAAAACTCTAGGTAGGGACAGTGTCAGTTTCTTTCACTCTGCAAGTCCTTGTTTCCAGGGACCTGGAAGGACAGTGAGTGAATTGTCCTTTTGCTATATTGTGATTAAAAAAAACATTTATTCTAGGGACAGAAAACTCTAGGTAGGGACAGTGTCAGTTTCTTTCACTCTGCAAGTCCTTGTTTCCAGGGACCTGGAAGGACAGTGAGTGAATTGTCCTTTTGCTATATTGTGATTAAAAAAAACATTTTTTTCTAGGGACAGAAAACTGTAGGTAGGGAGAGTATTTTTTTTCTTTCACTCTGCAAGTCCTTGTTTCCAGGGACCTGTAAGGACAGTGAGTTAATTGTCCTTGTGCTATATTGTGCTGAAAAAAACATTTATTCCAGGGACAGAAAACTCTAGGTAGGGACAGTGTCAGTTTCTTTCACTCTGCAAGTCCTTGTTTCCAGGGACCTGGAAGGACAGTGAGTGAATTGTCCTTTTGCTATATTGTGATTAAAAAAAACATTTTTTTCTAGGGACAGAAAACTGTAGGTAGGGAGAGTATTTTTTTTCTTTCACTCTGCAAGTCCTTGTTTCCAGGGACCTGTAAGGACAGTGAGTTAATTTTCCTTGTGGTATATTGTGATTAAAAAAAACATTTATTCTAGGGACAGAAAACTCTAGGTAGGGACAGTGTCAGTTTCTTTCACTCTGCAAGTCCTTGTTTCCAGGGACCTGGAAGGACAGTGAGTGAATTGTCCTTTTGCTATATTGTGATTAAAAAAAACATTTTTTTCTAGGGACAGAAAACTGTAGGTAGGGAGAGTATTTTTTTTCTTTCACTCTGCAAGTCCTTGTTTCCAGGGACCTGTAAGGACAGTGAGTTAATTGTCCTTGTGCTATATTGTGCTGAAAAAAACATTTATTCCAGGGACAGAAAACTCTAGGTAGGGACAGTGTCAGTTTCTTTCACTCTGCAAGTCCTTGTTTCCAGGGACCTGGAAGGACAGTGAGTGAATTGTCCTTTTGCTATATTGTGATTAAAAAAAACATTTTTTTCTAGGGACAGAAAACTGTAGGTAGGGAGAGTATTTTTTTTCTTTCACTCTGCAAGTCCTTGTTTCCAGGGACCTGTAAGGACAGTGAGTTAATTTTCCTTGTGCTATATTGTGATTAAAAAAAACATTTATTCTAGGGACAGAAAACTCTAGGTAGGGACAGTGTCAGTTTCTTTCACTCTGCAAGTCCTTGTTTCCAGGGACCTGGAAGGACAGTGAGTGAATTGTCCTTTTGCTATATTGTGATTAAAAAAAACATTTTTTTCTAGGGACAGAAAACTGTAGGTAGGGAGAGTATTTTTTTTCTTTCACTCTGCAAGTCCTTGTTTCCAGGGACCTGTAAGGACAGTGAGTTAATTGTCCTTGTGCTATATTGTGCTGAAAAAAACATTTATTCCAGGGACAGAAAACTCTAGGTAGGGACAGTGTCAGTTTCTTTCACTCTGCAAGTCCTTGTTTCCAGGGACCTGGAAGGACAGTGAGTGAATTGTCCTTTTGCTATATTGTGATAAAAAAAAACATTTTTTTCTAGGGACAGAAAACTGTAGGTAGGGAGAGTGTTTTTTTTCTTTCACTCTGCAAGTCCTTGTTTCCAGGGACCTGTAAGGACAGTGAGTTAATTTTCCTTGTGCTATATTGTGATTAAAAAAAACATTTATTCTAGGGACAGAAAACTCTAGGTAGGGACAGTGTCAGTTTCTTTCACTCTGCAAGTCCTTGTTTCCAGGGACCTGGAAGGACAGTGAGTGAATTGTCCTTTTGCTATATTGTGATTAAAAAAAACATTTTTTTCTAGGGACAGAAAACTGTAGGTAGGGAGAGTATTTTTTTTCTTTCACTCTGCAAGTCCTTGTTTCCAGGGACCTGTAAGGACAGTGAGTTAATTGTCCTTGTGCTATATTGTGCTGAAAAAAACATTTATTCCAGGGACAGAAAACTCTAGGTAGGGACAGTGTCAGTTTCTTTCACTCTGCAAGTCCTTGTTTCCAGGGACCTGGAAGGACAGTGAGTGAATTGTCCTTTTGCTATATTGTGATTAAAAAAAACATTTTTTTCTAGGGACAGAAAACTGTAGGTAGGGAGAGTATTTTTTTTCTTTCACTCTGCAAGTCCTTGTTTCCAGGGACCTGTAAGGACAGTGAGTTAATTTTCCTTGTGCTATATTGTGATTAAAAAAAACATTTATTCTAGGGACAGAAAACTCTAGGTAGGGACAGTGTCAGTTTCTTTCACTCTGCAAGTCCTTGTTTCCAGGGACCTGGAAGGACAGTGAGTGAATTGTCCTTTTGCTATATTGTGATTAAAAAAAACATTTTTTTCTAGGGACAGAAAACTGTAGGTAGGGAGAGTATTTTTTTTCTTTCACTCTGCAAGTCCTTGTTTCCAGGGACCTGTAAGGACAGTGAGTTAATTGTCCTTGTGCTATATTGTGCTGAAAAAAACATTTATTCCAGGGACAGAAAACTCTAGGTAGGGACAGTGTCAGTTTCTTTCACTCTGCAAGTCCTTGTTTCCAGGGACCTGGAAGGACAGTGAGTGAATTGTCCTTTTGCTATATTGTGATAAAAAAAAACATTTTTTTCTAGGGACAGAAAACTGTAGGTAGGGAGAGTGTTTTTTTTCTTTCACTCTGCAAGTCCTTGTTTCCAGGGACCTGTAAGGACAGTGAGTTAATTTTCCTTGTGCTATATTGTGATTAAAAAAAACATTTATTCTAGGGACAGAAAACTCTAGGTAGGGACAGTGTCAGTTTCTTTCACTCTGCAAGTCCTTGTTTCCAGGGACCTGGAAGGACAGTGAGTGAATTGTCCTTTTGCTATATTGTGATTAAAAAAAACATTTTTTTCTAGGGACAGAAAACTGTAGGTAGGGAGAGTGTTTTTTTTCTTTCACTCTGCAAGTCCTTGTTTCCAGGGACCTGTAAGGACAGTGAGTTAATTTTCCTTGTGCTATATTGTGATTAAAAAAAACATTTATTCTAGGGACAGAAAACTCTAGGTAGGGACAGTGTCAGTTTCTTTCACTCTGCAAGTCCTTGTTTCCAGGGACCTGGAAGGACAGTGAGTGAATTGTCCTTTTGCTATATTGTGATTAAAAAAAACATTTATTCTAGGGACAGAAAACTCTAGGTAGGGACAGTGTCAGTTTCTTTCACTCTGCAAGTCCTTGTTTCCAGGGACCTGGAAGGACAGTGAGTGAATTGTCCTTTTGCTATATTGTGATTAAAAAAAACATTTTTTTCTAGGGACAGAAAACTGTAGGTAGGGAGAGTATTTTTTTTCTTTCACTCTGCAAGTCCTTGTTTCCAGGGACCTGTAAGGACAGTGAGTTAATTGTCCTTGTGCTATATTGTGCTGAAAAAAACATTTATTCCAGGGACAGAAAACTCTAGGTAGGGACAGTGTCAGTTTCTTTCACTCTGCAAGTCCTTGTTTCCAGGGACCTGGAAGGACAGTGAGTGAATTGTCCTTTTGCTATATTGTGATTAAAAAAAACATTTTTTTCTAGGGACAGAAAACTGTAGGTAGGGAGAGTATTTTTTTTCTTTCACTCTGCAAGTCCTTGTTTCCAGGGACCTGTAAGGACAGTGAGTTAATTTTCCTTGTGCTATATTGTGATTAAAAAAAACATTTATTCTAGGGACAGAAAACTCTAGGTAGGGACAGTGTCAGTTTCTTTCACTCTGCAAGTCCTTGTTTCCAGGGACCTGGAAGGACAGTGAGTGAATTGTCCTTTTGCTATATTGTGATTAAAAAAAACATTTTTTTCTAGGGACAGAAAACTGTAGGTAGGGAGAGTATTTTTTTTCTTTCACTCTGCAAGTCCTTGTTTCCAGGGACCTGTAAGGACAGTGAGTTAATTGTCCTTGTGCTATATTGTGCTGAAAAAAACATTTATTCCAGGGACAGAAAACTCTAGGTAGGGACAGTGTCAGTTTCTTTCACTCTGCAAGTCCTTGTTTCCAGGGACCTGGAAGGACAGTGAGTGAATTGTCCTTTTGCTATATTGTGATTAAAAAAAACATTTTTTTCTAGGGACAGAAAACTGTAGGTAGGGAGAGTGTTTTTTTTCTTTCACTCTGCAAGTCCTTGTTTCCAGGGACCTGTAAGGACAGTGAGTTAATTTTCCTTGTGCTATATTGTGATTAAAAAAAACATTTTTTCTAGGGACAGAAAACTGTAGGTAGGGAGAGTGTTTTTTTTCTTTCACTCTGCAAGTCCTTGTTTCCAGGGACAGAGAAGGACACCTGAAGGTAGCCCTTATTGCTTTTTTCCCATCTCCCTGCAGGCCATCTATTAGAATGTCTGGAAGGCAAACAAGGAGAGGCAGACAGTCAGGAGGCAATAAAAGAGGGCAAGCAGGCTCTGTGTCTGGGGGCAACAGTGCTGGTCGTGGACGCGGTGCATTGTCATCAGCACATGGCCATGGGACACGCTTGTCCTTCTTTTCGGCAGCTGGACATGTTGAGCCACATCATGCCGAAGACTTGGTAGAGTGGATGACCAAGCCCTCCTCCTCCTCCTCATCCTCTCTCACCCAGGCTCAGGGTACTGGAAAAGCAGCTGCCAAAGCGTCGTCTTCCCTGGTATCAATGTCAGACAAATCATCAGTCACTCCTTCCCTAGACCCACCATGTCCTCCTCCTGAGGAGTCCCCCGAACTGTTTCAGCACAGTGTTGGGTACATGCTCCAGGAGGATGCCCAGCGTTTCGAAGGGTCTGATGATGAAACCCAGCTAGAGGAAGGCAGTAGCGTGAGAGCAGACAGAGGGGATGCTCAAGAAGGACACCAATCTGGCAGTCATGTTCCAGCAGCTGCAGCATACTGCCAGATTGGCTCCAGTGATGAGGAGGGAGGGGATGATGAGGTCAATGACTCCACGTGGGTGCCTAATAGGAGAGAGGAGGAGGAGGAGGATGAGGAGGAGGCACATCTCCAACGAGGCAGGATGCCCTTTGGTGGCCAGCGTAAGGGCAGTACACCGACGGAATCACACCGCAGAGCTCCGCCTGTGCAGGGCGCTGCCTCTGCCCGTCATTCAAAAAGTTCTTTGGTGTGGGCCTTTTTTGAGGCTAGTGCATCAGATCGCACAGCTGCTGTTTGCAACATATGTCTCAAGCGTATATCGCGTGGCCAAAACATCAGCCGCTTGGGTACCACATGCCTGACCAGACATATGTTGACCTGCCATGCAGCTCGTTGGCAAGCCTACCTCAAAGACCCACACCAAAGAACAAAGCGGACCTCTCCTTGCACCGCATCAGCTGGGATCTCCAACCCCACTATAACTTCAGTCCTCTCTGAAACATGCACTGAGAGGAATGAAGGTGTAGAATTAGGTGTGTCACAGCCAAGTACTTGCGCCCACTCTGCTAGCAGTACACCGACGTCCGATTCTAGCAGGCAAATTTCCCTGCCCCAGCTGCTGGACCGTCGAAAGAAGTTCACTCCCAGCCATCCACATGCCCAGCGGTTGAATGCTAGCTTGGCTAAATTGCTAGCGCTTCAACTGCTGCCTTTTCAGTTGGTAGACTCGGCCCCCTTCCGTGAGTTTGTGCAATGTGCGGTTCCTCAGTGGCAGGTTCCCAAACGCCACTTTTTCTCACGGAAGGCTATTCCGGCTCTCTACCGGCATGTGGAAGGCAATGTCTTGGCCTCGCTGGACAGGGCGGTCAGCGGTAAGGTGCATATTACCGCTGACTCATGGTCCAGCAGGCATGGACAGGGACGTTACCTTTCTTTCACGGCCCATTGGGTCACTCTTTTGGCAGCTGGGAAGGATTCAGGACAAGGTGCAGTAGTGTTGGAGGTTGTCCCACCGCCACGCCTCCAAAATGCTACTACTGGTTGTGACACACCTCTCTCCTCCACCCCCTCCTCTTCTTCTTCCTCCATGGCCTCTTCCTGTGGTTTGTCCTATGAACCAGCGGTGCTCCGTAGCCGTTCACGGGGCTACGCAAGTACGCAGGCAAAAAGATGCCATGCCGTGCTTGCGCTGGTGTGTTTGGGGGACAGAAGCCACACTGGGGCAGAGGTCCTGTCTGCTCTGCAGGGCCAGGCCGAGAGGTGGTTGACGCCACGCCAGCTTAAGCCAGGAATGGTGGTTTGCGACAATGGCACCAACCTCCTCTCCGCCCTCCGACAGGGACAACTGACCCATGTGCCCTGTGTGGCTCACGTCCTTAACCTGGTGGTGCAGCGGTTCTTGGGCAGGTACCCGGGCTTACAGGATGTCCTGAGGCAGGCCAGGAAAGTCTGTGTGCATTTCCGCAGATCTTATAATGCCAGTGCTCGCCTGGCTGAGCTGCAAAAGGAGTTGAACCTGCCCAAGAACCGCCTTATATGTGACATGCCCACCAGGTGGAACTCAACGTTGGCCATGCTGCAGCGGCTGCACACGCAGCAGAGGGCCATCAATGAGTACCTGTGCGACTACGGCACCAGGACAGGGTCAGGGGAGCTTGGTTTTTTTTCTCCACGCCAGTGGGGCATGATCAGGGATGCATGCACTGTCCTGGCACCATTTGAGGAGGCCACGAGGATGGTGAGCAGTGACAGTGCATGCATCAGTGACACTGTACCTCTTGTCCACCTGTTGGAGCACACGCTGCGTGGAATAATGGACAGGGCACTTGAGGCAGAACAGAGGCAGGAAGAGGAGGACTTCCTTGCCTCTCAAGGCCCCCTTTACCCAGACAGTGTTCCTTCTGTCCCACCCATCGCACAGGAAGAGGAGGAGGAGGAGGAGGAGGAGGAGGATTGTGTCAGCATGGAGGTGGAGGCTGGCACTCAGCATCATCAGCAGCAGTCTTTTAGGGATGATTTACAGTCCCAAGAAACCAGTGGACTTGTACGTGGCTGGGAGGAGGTGGCTGCGGATCATGTCGTCCTTAGTGACCCAGAGGACTCCGGAGCGAATGCCTCAGCAAACCTACGCTGCATGGCCTCCCTGATCCTGCAAAGTCTGCGGAAGGATCCTCGTATTCTTCGGATCAAGGAGAGGGACCATTACTGGCTGGCCACTCTCCTTGATCCACGGTACAAGGGTAAGGTTGCGGACCTTATGTTACCGTCGCAGAGGGAGCAGAGGATGAGACAACTCCGGGAGGCCTTGCAGAAAGGTCTGTGCAACGCGTTCCCAGAGACTGGGAGGTTGCAAACTCCTGGTCCTGGACAACGAGTTGCTGAGGCTTCGGCCAGTCAAAGAAGGAGCGGTGGGGAAGGTGGCCGTCTGACCGATGCGTTCAGACAATTCTTTAGTCCGCAGCCCCAAAGTATGATTGGTTCCAGCAACCATCGCCAGCGTCTGATAAACATGGTGCAGGAATATCTAGGGGCAAGGTCAGACTTGGACACCTTCCCCACCGAAAATCCTCTGGCTTACTGGGTCTTGAGGATGGATCACTGGCCAGAGCTTGCACAGTATGCAATTGAGCTACTGGCCTGTCCTGCATCCAGCGTTCTTTCGGAACGCACATTCAGTGCTGCTGGAGGATTTGTCACGGATCACAGGGTGCGCCTGTCCACCGACTCGGTTGATCGACTGACTTTCATCAAGATGAACCAGTCTTGGATCACCACCAGCTACCACACACCTGATGCTGATATAACAGACTAATTGATTTTAAAATGTCACATCCCTTCAAGACTGATGCTGATGCTGAGTGCCTGTGCTGTTATGTTGACTGCCTATCCTCCTCCTCCGAGTCCTCAATGATACGATTGATGATGATAGCTTGGAAGATCATTTTTGTTTATGGGTGCCGCCACCAGTGCCTAACGCCCAATTTTTCAGCCCCTGTTTAACAGGGGCGTGTAATTACAATTTTTGAAGCAATACTTTGCAACAGGGCTCATTGCTGTGCTCCAAGTACAGTATCTGTGAGGAGTTGCAGTGTTGTGCCACCAGTGCCTAAGGCCCAATTTTTCAGCCCCTGTTTAACAGGGGCGTGTCATTACAATTTTTGAAGCAATACTTTGCAACAGGGCTCATTGCTGTGCTCCAAGTACAGTATCTGTGAGGGGTTGCAGTGTTGTGCCACCAGTGCCTAAGGCCCAATTTTTCAGCCCCTGTTCAACAGGGGCATGTAATTACAATTCTTGATCTAATAATTCACAGCAGGGCCCATTGCTGCACCCACCAAGAGTAACTGTCAGGGCTTACAGTGTTGTGGCACCAGCACCACCATCAAAGGCCCAATTTTTACTACCACTGTTCAACAATTATATGTAATTAAAATTCCTGATATAATAGTTGACAGCAGGGCGTTCCAGCACCAACCAAGAGTAACTGTGAGTGCTTACAGTGTTGTGCCAACACCAACAACTAAGGGGCCTATTTCTGCAGAGTATATACGGCAGGTCCCTACTTTCAAACATCCAACTTACAAACGACTCCTACTTGCAAACGCAAGAAGACAACAGGAAGTGAGAGGAAATCTACCACTAGGAAGGAAAATTCTCTCCTGTAAGAATAAATATGGGAGAAAGGTGTCTCCTCTGTACTGATGCTTTATCAGCAATCCTTGTTTCAAGAAAAACACCACATTTCAAAAACAGTTGTCATTGGGACGGAAAGTGAGGTGAAATGTTCTGAACAGGGGCACAGACAGCAAAACAAATGTTACAGGGGTGATAACCCTTACCTATGTTTTCCAAAAAGTTTAAAAATAGATTTTTGGGCTGGAGCTACACTTCAACAATGTACCTGTTCAAAATTACAAACAGATTCTACATAAGAACAAACCTACAGTCCCTGTCTTGTATGCACCGCCTGTATACGGCTGTTCAGAGTATATAGGGCCTTTTTTATTTTATGTGCGGGGTTCCCCTTAATATCCATACAAGACCCAAAGGGGCTGGTAATGGGCTGGGGTAGGGGGGGGGGGGTCATGGGGTAGCTATGCCATTTTTCTTAAAGAATTTCATCCATATTACCGGGACCAGACATTACATTAAAGCCGCAAGCAGTTTTAAATGGCTTTTTTTTCCTTTAGAAGTGTCATTTTGTGCAGGGACAGTTCTAAACACGGGAAACACGTGGCACTTCACAGGCATACTTTAGACACCCCCCAGGTACGATATTTAAAGGAATATTTGACTTTTTTTTTTTCACTTTATGCATCATTAAAATGACTGCTCCCGAAAAACGACCGTTTTTAAAACTTCTTTTTGCATTGATACATGTCCCCTGGTGCAGAACCCGGGTTCCCAAACCCTTTTTAGGACAATAACATGCATAATAGTTGTTATAATTAGCACTTTAGAATTCGAACGTTCGCATCCATTGTATTTAATAGGGTTCTAATGTTCGTTCGAACTTCCGGTCCGTTCGCGGGTTCTGGTGCGAACCGAACCCGGGGGTGTTCGGCTCATCACTAATGGTCAGGATCCACCTACATGTCTGGACCGTCACTCGGCTGCATCCACCTAGGTAAGTATCATGGGACAGCAGGCAGGAACCCTAAATAACAAACTTAACTTTAAAATAAAAGAAATACAGACAAATGTTGGAATAGATAAGGCCACGGCTGTTTATTATTGGTTTCAAAAAACAATATATTAATTCATCATAAGAAAACCAAATAAATAAACTTTAAAGCGGTGTTCCACCCAAAAAATTAAAAATTAAAAACCAGCAGCTACACATACTGCAGCTGCTGGCTTTTAATAAATGAAGACTTACCTGTTCTGGAGTCCAGCGATGTCGGCACCCGCAGCTGATGTTTCCATCAGCTGTTGGGTGCTCCGCCGCCATTGCGGGTACGGGAACCCGGCAGTGTAGCCTTTCGGCTTCACGCCGGGAAGCCTACTGCGCATGTGTGAGGCCCCGCTCCTCTCTCCTATTGGCCCGGCGGCCGGGGGAGGGAGTGTGTCCTTTGCCTACATACGTTTTCTAATAGATGTTCCTCGTTCCCATCTCAAAAAGTTGGGAGGTATGTAGAACCTGCCTGCCATAGATGCAGTTCCACGCATACCCACAACACAGGCTCAGTTTAAGGAATGTCTTTTTGTCTTTTTACCCTTTTTTCATTCTTTGTTACATTTTAATGCTGCTGATGTCTTGCAGCCTCTTTACACCCTATATCAGTCCACAAGCACTACAGTGATAACAGGCTGCATATGTTTTTTCATAGGGCATATTTCCTAATTTTTGCTGGCTGCAAATGTTTTTTGCAGGTCTTTTTTTTTTTTTTATAGTGAAAACAGTGGAAAATGCCTGGGCATCAGCACACTAGCGTTAAGATTCTTTTGATGGTGATTTACTGGCAGAATATTGAGAGACAGGGGGAAGAGCGTTGTCACCCCATAAAACAATGCGCCCAAACCATGAACCTTTATATCAGCATCACCAGCTGTTATTTTCATGAAAGTTAGTGTAGGGATCCTGTCTTTAGGGTTCATGCACACAGTTGCTTAGTGGCTCCTGTGTGCTGAGAAACACAAACAGCCATTCACTTGTATTGGTGACTGTACATCACTTTTTTTTTTTTTTTTACCCCTCCTGTAACCCATTTTAGCTGCTGAAGCATGCTGTCGGCTGCTGTCACAGAACCGGTCCAGGCTGGGGAAAGATCGCAACCATATGGTCAGGATCCACCTACATGTCTGGACCGTCACTCTGCTGCATCCACCTAGGTAAGTATCATGGGACAGCAGGCAGGAACCCCAAATAACAAACTTAACTTTAAAATAAAAGTAATGCAGACAAATGTTGGAATAGATAAGGCCACGGCTGTTTATTATTGGTTTCAAAAAACAATATATTAATTCATCATAAGAAAACCAAATAAATAAACTTTAAAGCGGTGTTCCGCCCAAAAAATAAAAAATTAAAAACCTGCAGCTACACATACTGCAGCTGCTGGCTTTTAATAAATGAACACTTACCTGTTCTGGAGTCCAGCGATGTCGGCACCCGCAGCTGATGTTTCCATCAGCTGACGGGTGCTGCCGCCACCATTTCGGGTAAGGGAACCCGGCAGTGTAGCCTTTCGGCTTCATGCCGGGAACCCTACTACGCATGCACGAGGCCTGCTCCTCTCTCCTCCTGGCCCGGCGGCCGGGGAAGGGAGCCCCGCGCTGACGTCACGGGCCGCGGCCCGGACTCCTGGAAGTGGGAAAGGATACCGATGAGTGGAAGTTCCACTTTTGGGTGGAACTCCGCTTTAAACAACCTAGCCACCACGACTCAGGCTGCATATAATATATTCAGACTCCATAACTTGCCAAACAATATACCCATCAATATAACATCTAATAACTTTTCTACAAATTAGTCCCCCTTTGTATGTTTTTTTTTTTTTTTTACAAAGGTGACACCACCACATAACTACAGCCACGACAGGGGGGGAGGGGAACACCACAGCTCCGTGTTCTGAGGTGACTGAGCCTGACTGGACGGAACCCCTCTTTTATAGCCCTATTTAGGGCCCGGATCTATCCAGATTTATCCAGTTTCTAGGGCTAGTACACTAGGCCTAGGAGAGATCATATGTATTCCTCTCCCAAGCCATGTGAGTACCAGGAGATCCACCTGAGAACCACGAGCCCCTAGGGGGAGCTTGAAACTGCCCATTCCTGACGCTCTTCCCATGAGGAAAAGGGGGAACGGAAACTGTCTCCCCCTTCTATTATAATGGGACAGCAGGCAGGAACACTAAATAACAAACTTAACTTTAAAAAAAAGAAACGCAGACAAGTGTTGGAATAAATAAGGCCGCAGCTGTTTATTATTGGTTTCAAAAAACAATATATTAATTCATCATAAGAAAACCAAATAAATAAACTTTAACCACTTAAGGACCGTGTCATGCCGGCTGGGCATATCAACGTATATATACGTCGCCTTTAAAACGTGGCATTGTGGGAACGCGCCCGCCCGCCGCGAGCGCTGTGAGTGTGACTCCAGGTCCCGCGGACTCGATATCCGCCGGGAGTCCCGCGATCATCTCACGGAGAGGAAGAACGGGGAAATGCTGATGTAAAGAAGCATTTCCCCGTTCTGCCTAGTGACAGGACACTGATCACTGCTCCCTGTAATCGGGAGCGGTGATCAGTGTCGTGTCACACGTAGCCCATCCCACCTACAGTTAGAACACATCTCTAGGACACACTTAACCCCTTCAGCGCCCTCTACTGGTTAACCCCTTTACTGCCAGTGTAATTTTTACAGTAATCAGTGCATTTTCATAGCACTGATCGCTGTATAAATGACAATGGTCCCAAAATGGTGTCAAAAGTGTCTGATATGTCCGCCATAGTGTCGCAGTCATGATAAAATTCACTGATCGCCGCCATTACTAGTAAAAAAATAAAAATATTAATAAAAATGCCATAAAACTATCCCCTATTTTGTAGACGCTATAACTTTTGCGCAAACCAATCAATAAATGCTTATTGCGATTTTTTTACCAAAAATATGTAGAAGAATACGTATTGGCCTAAACTGAGGAAAAAAAATCGTTTTTTTAATATATTTTTTGGGGATATTTATTATAGCAAAAAGTTAAAAATTGTCGCTATTTTTTTGTTTATAGCGCAAAAAATAAAAACCTCAGAGGTGATCAAATACCACCAAAAGAAAGCTCTATTTTTGGGGAAAAATGGACGTAAATTTTGTTTGGGAGCCACGTCGCACGACCGCGCAATTGACGGTTAAAGCAACGCAGTGCCGAATCGCAAAAAGTGCTCTGGTCTTCGGGCAGCCAAATGGTCCGGGGCTGAAGTGGTTAAACAACCTAACCACTACAACTCAGGCTGCATTTAATATATTCAGACTCCATAGCTTTTCAAAAGACAGGTGGTCTTATACCCACGAATAAAATCTTTGGCAGACGGAAGCAAAGATAAAATATCAAAAAATTCTCCTCGCCAAATTTTTTCTTTTATTGTCATAAATAAATGGTATCCTAAAGGAGAGATTTCACAAGCAATGGATTCTCTTAGACAAGTTTCAGGCAAATTTTGTGATTTAGCTGATTGATAAGCAGAGGAAACACCTGTATCTAAATTAGGTTGAAAAGACTGAACGCCATTAGCTGACACTCCACTAGATGGCACCCAAATCTCCATAGCTGTATCATGAGCTGGCACAGCCCGAGCTTGGCTATTAGCTGACTGAATATCTTTAGCTAATTTAGCCAATAGCTCTGCTATATTAGATAAATTGGGAATTGTAAATGACTCACCATTCCCTTGTTGCTGTGTATGCTGAATAGTCGGAGCCATAACCGAGCTAGCCTCCTCACTCCCCACACCTTTTTGTGCGATAGGAGCTGTGTAGCTTGTAATATCTATTGCAGACCCTGCACTGACCTCCGTCAGCGACATTTGTTGCCATGGTGATACCTCTTCTTGTTGATGGAGGATCGGCCTCTGTACTGATGCTCCGCCTCTTGACACGCCTCCTGTCATGCCTCCAGCCGCGCCCACGGCTGAGATACCAGCCACTCCTCTTGATCTGCTGTTGGCTGAACCTCTAGCCGCGCCTCTAGCCACACCTCCTGATGCTCTGTTGCGTTTCGGAGAAGACCGCCCCGCTCTTCTGGCTGCCGTTGATCGAGGTGGTGAAGGGAAGTGTCTTCAGCGCGGGATGCGCCTCCTCTTCGCTGACTCACTCCCAGCTGCCGAGGTGACGCTGCCTCTTCCTCTCTGACTCTGAACTTCTTCCCGTGGCTCGGCTTCTTCCTCTTTCGGATGCGACACGGGCTCCCAGATGAATACCTCTCCAACCATCAGTCCGACTTCGGCCGCCAAATTCCAGGATCCTGCTGTGGCTGGTGTGGCTCCCACCGGAGCCTCTTGATCCGATGACCGAGGTAGGTCCAGGCATTGCCGGATCCAAGCTTCTCCGCCGCCTTCGCCCGCCCGCTCGATCAGCTGCCGCATCAGGCTCATCTTCCGGCCTCAGGAGACACTGTTTGCTCAATGGAGATACCTCTTGAAACACCAGAGCTCCGTCTTCTAAGGCGACTGAGCCTGACTGGACGGAACCCCTCTTTTATAGCCTTATTTGGGGTCCGGATCTATCCAGATTTATCCAGTTTCTAGGGTTCGATCAGCTTGAAACTGCCCATTCCTGCCGCTCTTCCCATGAGGAAAAGAGGGAATTGAAACCATCTCCCCCTTTTCCTATCATTCTAAGAAAAAAAAAACATACTTCTCTTTTAAATGAAAGATCTGCCTCTTTGATGATGGCAACCTGGACAAAGTGCAGGACATTACATTGTAAATCAGTAAAAGAAAAAATATCAGCTGCAGGGAGATTACAGGAATACTGGCGACTATTCTTTTGCCATCTACCTGTCTATTTTGGGAAAGATTCCTCTTTAGGGCTACTTGCACTTGAAATAAAAATGGCAAAGAAGCCAGGGGGTAAAGAGGATGGGTTGCTTAGTTCAACACAGGACAAAACTGATGGAATTTCCCACTGTAATTGAGGTCTCCAGTTCTACCATTAGGGTTTCATACTTGAAAGCTGGACTTCTGTAATAAAGGGTTAAACATTATTACTTATCTTATTATTTGTTTAATAGGTTCCTATGTTTAACCTCTGGGTGTGGTGCAATGGAATTTACTTAGCTTGGTTTATAGATGTATTACAGATGATAATAGAGATAAATACAGCATTGTTCAAGTCCAGGGGAGCCCATAATTTCATTAGAAGAAAACAGAAAAGCGCCTCTAAGTGCAATAGTTTAATTATAGTTTAATAAAATGTTAGATCACATAGACAAGGGGCCGCTCACATGGGCAGTAAAACACAAGGCTCATCTGATAATGGTCAACATCCCAATGAAACAATAAGCTCCCGGGGTCCGCACATGAATGAGCCGCAATGCGGAAACAGAAGACCAGCGTTCTTCTGTGTTGCTCCTGGCACACCTCATGGTGAAGCGCATCTTCAACTCCCGATGAAGATAACTTGAGAAAGGAGCGTGTATGCTGGTTATCCACATTGCACATGCTCCGAAACGCATTGTTTACTTCCACTACTCATGACATCACACACTGGCGCTGCGGTCCACGCTACAAATCACTGAGAGGTCTGCCCGGAGCGACACGGAGAATGCTGGCTTTCTGCTTCCAATTAGTGGCTCTTTCATGTGCAGGCCCTGGGCGATTGTTGTTTCATTGGGATGTTGACTACTATTAGATGAGCCTGATCTTTTACTCCCCATGTGAGTGACCCCTCGTCTGTGTGATTTAACGTTTTATTAAACTATTGCACTTAGAGGCGCTTTTCTCTTTTCTTTGGATATACATAGTTGGCTTCACTCCTAGAAGAGCTTTCCCCTAAGTGTTTTCTCCCCACTGTGTGGCTGTCATTCGGACAGGGTAAGGATTTCTATTCAAATGTATAGTATGGAGTTTTAATGGACTGTTTATGGACTATTTAACATCCCAATTCTATGTGCTCACATTTTCTCTCTTTTGCATAATTTCATTAGGAATGTAAACGACCGTCCTCTCTTCCCAGGCATTCTGTAAAAGTCCTAGATGAGCTCAACTAGTTGTTTTGTCTTCCACCTATATACTGTATACCTGTCATATTGCAAGGCCCCATTCTGGGAAACGAATTAAAACCATTTTCACCACATAACAGTAAAAACAAAGAGAGGTCACGCATTTAGTATGGTCGGAGGTCACAGGTAACAGGAGTAAAATTAACAGTAAGCATTCCTGCAGTGTTTGGGTAGTTGAGTGAAAATCATACCCCTCTAATGTATCAAAGCCCTCAGTCCCAGTTCACACTGAATGCGGCTTTGAAATCGTGCAACTTCATCTAAAATCGCACAATTTCAAAGCCGCATGTCAGTGCGACTTCAGGTGCGACTTTGAAGACATCTGTGCGGCTTCATGCACAGAGGGCTATTCAAGTTGCACCTAAAATCGCCAAAAGTAGTGCATGAACTACTTTTTCAAATTGAGGCGGCACATCAAAATCATTGTTGCACCGATATGAACAGTGCGATTGCTGGCAATAGGATGCGACTAGTCATGCGATTTGACCTGTTATATCGCATGACAAGTCGCTCCAATGTAAACAGGGGCTCAATCAGACTTGAATACATTCTTCCATATTAGTTAGCCATGACAAGGAACATTTTTAATTTTACCATCAAAGTACAAATGATTTGTTTATTACAGATGATAGCAAATCCCAGAGAAGCACACCTTAATTTCTTGGCTTTGTTATAGCCACAGCAGTTCAGTGTAACTAGGAATTCCTAGGGATGTAGCATTTTTGGTAGTGGTACTTAATAAAAAATTACTTTCAACTGACCAGAAGCCACGCTGACCAGTGGAAGTAGCGGCCACAACAGATCTAAGACCACAAAATTACAGAAGGGAGCGCCAGACCAAAACTGAATAAAAGTCCAAGATCATTTTAAATGTTGGTAAAAAAATAAAAAAAGTGATGTACAGTCACCAATACAAGTGAATGGCTGTTTGTGTTTCTCAGCACACAGGAGCCACTAAGCAACTGTGTGCATGAACCCTAAAGACAGGATGCCTACATGGTTCATGGTTTGGGCGCATTGTTTTATGGGGTGACAACGCTCTTTCCCCTGTCTCTCAATATTCTGCCAGTAAACCACCATCAAAAGAATCTTAACGCTAGTGTGCTGATGCCCAGGCATTTTCCACTGTTTTCACTATTAAAAAAAAAAAGAAGACCTGCAAAAAACATTTGCAGCCAGCAAAAATTAGGAAATATGCCCTATGAAAAAACATATGCAGCCTGTTATCACTGTAGTGCTTGTGGACTGATATAGGGTGTAAAGAGGCTGCAAGACATCAGCAGCATTAAAATGTAACAAAGAATGAAAAAAGGGTAAAAAAACAAAAAGACATTCCTTAAACTGAGCCTGTGTTGTGGGTGTGCGTGGAACTGCATCTATGGCAGGCAGGTTCTACATACCTCCCAAGTTTTTGAGATGGGAACGAGGAACATCTATTAGAAAACGTATGTAGGCAAAGGACACACTCCCTCCCCCGGCCGCCGGGCCAATAGGAGAGAGGAGCGGGGCCTCACACATGCGCAGTAGGCTTCCCGGCGTGAAGCCGAAAGGCTACACTGCCGGGTTCCCGTACCCGCAATGGCGGCGGAGCACCCAACAGCTGATGGAAACATCAGCTGCGGGTGCCGACATCGCTGGACTCCAGGACAGGTAAGTGTCCATTTATTAAAAGCCAGCAGCTGCAGTATGTGTAGCTGCTGGCTTTTAATGTTTTTTTATTTTTTTGGTGGAACAACGCTTTAATACTCACACAATTTTTTAGGTGAAAATTCTCAAATACATTAGTAAATCTGCCTCCCCGCCTCCAACTCCAGGAAGTTATAAAATGCACAAGTTGATGCAGCTTTTAATTCATTATTACAATATCAAATGTATTTAATTTATTGCAGGCAGTGTAAGTACCTGAATTTGACTTGGTTCCATTTTCTTGCAGTCTACTGCACAGTCCGTCCAGCAGAGCTCAGAGAGGAGGAGATAAAAACAGCTCAAGGAGACAGTTATGTGTGCTACAATCAGGGCTTTTTTTCAGCGGGGACACAGGGGAACGCAGTGCCAGCACCTCCAGCACTGGATGTATATGCCAAGGGTGCTGGGATGTGCTGAGGGATCTATTGATGTTGGCTGCTGGGGACTCTATTGTTGAGGTAGGGGTCTATTGTTGCTGGCTGCTGGAGAGTCTGCTTATGCTGGTTACTGGGAGATCTATTGTTACTGGGGTGGATTTATTGTTGCTGGGGGTATTTTCTGTGGGGGATCTATTGTTGCTGAGGGATCTAATGTTGCTGGGGAGATTTATTATTGCTGGGGGATCTATTGTTGCTGGTTGCAGAGGACATTTTTTACTGTCTCTCATTAGCAAATTCAACACAAGCTACTTTGCACGAAAAAAGGATATTTTTTTGTATTCCCTAGGTAAAGGGTGGAATCAAAGGGCGGTGCTCGAAGGTGAGTAGGGGACAGAAAAAAGGGGGTGACTTGGCAATGAGGAGTACCTGCACCTATTCTCTGAGAAAAAAAGTCCTGGCTACAATGCAAGGATCCATGTTCATAGGAGAAAAAAGCATAATGACTATGATCATGAGTGTGCTGCTTCTTCTGTCACTGTCCATTCGCAGTGCTGGGTGGGAAGTGGTGTCCTGTAAAACAAAGTGAAACTGCAGCAGATAAAAAAGATCAGATCCACTTTTCTGCTAAACAAGACTGTACAGTGGGTATAGCTCTGTAATGCATTGTATTTCATCTGTGTATTTTGCTGTTTGCCTGGATTTCAGCTTTAAGTGTTTGAAAACTGGTCCAAGTTGTTTGCAACATCTTCCTAGGTAGGAAAGATGACCTATGCAGCCTCACCGGTGCCCATCTATGCAGCCTCACCGGTGTCCATCAATGCAGCCTCACTGGTGCCCATCAATGCAGCCTCGCCGGTGCCCATCAATGTAGCCTCACCAGTGCATGATAAAAGGGGGGGGGGCGAGCGCCACCGGATTACACAGAGCAGGGATCTCCCACTTACCCGGTGGCCACTGTAATACGAAGTACCGTCTCCTGGATGGGCTCCTTTGATAGACTGCACACAGTGGCCGTGCCATGTAAGCGGAAGATAATTGTAATCCGGCGGTGCTGGTGACTTCTGGTCACCCTAGGCTAGTGGCCAGCAGGACCCACAGATCAGTGGCCAGCAGGACCCACAGGTCAGTGGCCAGCAGGACCCACAGGTCAGTGGCCAGCTCCCAGCAGGACCCACAAGCTGCGGACCTGTGGGTCCTGCTGGGAGCTGGCTGCAGACCTGTGGGTCCTGCTGGCCACTGACCTGTGGGTCCTGCTGGGAGAAGACAATAGCCTATGGGTCCTGATGGCCACTGACCTGTGGGTCCTGCTGGGAGCCGACCATGGCATGTGGGTCCTGCTGGGAGCCGACCATGGTATGTGGGTCGGAGGTCCTGCTGGCCTGAAGGCCATGGGCAGCTCCCAGCAGGATTCACAGCCCATGGGCAGCTCCCAGCAGGAATCACAGTCCATGATGGGCAAGATAGATGAGGTGTATGGGGGGAGATCGATCCTGTGGGGATGTCAGGGACAGGTCTCTCACCTTGCTCGGCAGACTGGTCAGGACAGGTCCTCTCTTCCACCTTCTCCTGCCTTGCACTGCTGCTTCCTCCAGTCGTGGGGGTCGGTCGGTGATGTTGCTCCTGGGGTCTCCACTCCATAGTACTACTGCCCAGCGTGCCCATGCGAAAAGATGGCCCTCCTCTCCCCTGCAGCCACAGCTGGCTGACACGGGGAGATCATGTGTCCGGAACGGAGTGACCTGAAAATAGGTAAGTATACAAATCTTTCTTACACAAGTTAGCCAGAATAGATGTTAGGAGGGGGAGGGAGCATTTTAAAACTAGTTAGGTTTTGCCTAAAAATTCTAAGGCTACTTTCACACTGAGGCGCTGGATGCGCTGGTGGTATAGCGGCGCTATTTTTACCGCCGCTATACCATATTTTTTGCCGCGATTTGCGGGCGCTAGCGGGGGAATTTTAACCCCCGCTAGCGGCCGAAAATGGGTTAAAAATGCCCGCAATAACGCCTCTTTGCGGCGTTTTGCGGGCGTTTTGGAGGCGCTATCCCATTGATTTCAATGGGCAGGGGCGCTATAGGAGCGGTATTTTTACCGCTCCTATTGCGCCTCAAAGATGCGGCTTGCAGGAGTTTTTTGACCCTCCTGCAAGCGCAACGCTCCAGTGTGAAAGCCCTCGGGCTTTCACATTGGATACAATTGAGCGGCTTTTTTGGGGCGCATTGCAGACTCTATTTTTAGCACAATAGCGCCTGCAAAGTGCCTCAGTGTGAAAGGGGCCTTAGTTGCCTGAAATTCTAAAGCCCCGTACACACGATCGGATAACCTATGGATTTTCGTCCGATGGATTTGTCCATCGGATATCCGATGAAACTGTTTTCCATCAGTCTTGCCTACACACCATCAGTCAAAAAACCGACCGTTCCAAACGCGGTGACGTAAAACACTCCGATGAGCCGAGAAAAATTAAGTTTAATGCTTCTGAGCATGCGTCGACTTGATTCTGAGCATGCGTGGGTTTTTGATCCGATGGACTTGCCCATAGACGATCGGAAATTCCCATCGGTTTTTTATCCATCCGAAAATTTTAAAACAAGTTCTATTTTTTACAACCGATGGAAAAAAGACAGATGGGTACCATACACGATCGGTTGGTCTGATGAAAACCATCCAGTCATCAGTCAAACCGATCGTGTGTACGGGGCTTAAGTGTTTATATGTTTACTTGGCAGAAATAATTTTTTTTGGGGCTGATGAGCAAACAAACAATTTTGATTTCCCAACCTGTGTTTCTTTTCTAATTGCATTATTATTACTATAAAATAATTTTGTCATATAGAGTGGATGCCAGATATGCTATGTATGCCTCATTCCTAATCCTTTTTTTGGTTTATTCTTATATCTCAATTTACTGTTTAATGTAACTTAAAGAAGATGTACACCCTCACATATACAGTACCCAGTGAAGTGAGCAGCCTCAGATGATATACAGAGATGAAACAAATCTACCTACATACATTTTACTTGTAAATCTGCTGTCTTCAGGTTTATATATCCTTTAGAAAGTGCAGATCATGTTACAGATTTTCTCTTTCTGTTCAGCACTGAGTGTGAAGTCTGGGCATACAGCCAAGACAGCTGATTGGAAGAAAGGCACACATCCCTTCTCCACATTGGCAAAGGAAGGAAGTAATGTGCAGAGCTCTGCTGTGAGAGGGCAAGCTGTCTGCTAATCTATTTATAGCTCCCTCCCACAACACACATTTCCCAGGCTACTTTTATCTCCTATGTCTGAGAACTTGTCAGACTCAGAAGTTATCAGGCTGATAACAGAGCTATGGAGCAGGAGAAAGCCACGGGACTCAGTGCTTGGGAGAGAGATAAGAAAACACTACAGATATATGTGCCCAGCTCAAATTTCATTAATCGGGTTTACATCCACTTTAAGCTGTAAATATGGTGTTTAGCAGGGGTTCCCTGAGACCAACAAGTTATTTGAAGGACTTCCTCGGTTTTAAAAGGGTTAGGAAAGGCTACGCTAGAGAAATGAGAGGGAGGGGAGCAACACATGCAAGAGCATAGAAGATTCTCTATATCTATAATTGCAGCGCTACACTCAATTTGTTATATACCTGTATATCACAAACGCAAAATTCAACTATGATTGTGAAGTGACAAGTCTAATCTCTTGTGCAATATTATACATAAAAATATATTGTGATTTCAAAAAATAAAAAAAACAGTCCCACGTGCTGAAATACATATACAGTAAAACCTTGGTTTGAGAGTAACTTGGTTTGAGAGCGTTTTGCAAGACAAGCAACATTTTTTAATAAATTTTGACTTAATATACAAGCGATGTCTTGATATACAAGTAATGTCACGTCACAACTGAGTATAAAAGAGAAGAGAGGTGCCTCCAAGTGTAGCAATTCAGTTACATTTAATTAGGGTAAACCATTTAGAAACTCACATGGTTGACGATTAAAACAGGCACATCTAAGTATGCAGGTATCCGCCATTGACGTCGTCCCTTCCACACTGCGCTCCACGAGCGCTTCGAGCCTCGCTTTTTAGAATGCTCTACTGCAGGGTAATTCTCCCGGTCACGATTGCAGACAGCTTAACCCCAAATGCCTGCATACTTAAATGTGCCTCTTTTAATCATCAACCATGTGAGTTGCTAAATGTTGTACCTTCATTTAATGTAAACATATTGCTACACTTAGAGGCGCCTCTCTTCTCTTTTATACTCTGTAGCTCCTGTTGGATTTTGCTTCTAATCCCCTTGTGGAGGCTTCTTTTTGTGGATGGACATTTTATGGTTACACAGCCTATCACATTGCTATAATCTTTTTATATGGACTATAAACTGAAGGACTTATGAACAAATGGTTGTCGAAAAAAACATTTGAGTTTCCATTATTCCTTATGGGGAAATTCACTTTGATATACAAGTGCTTTGGATTACAAGCATGCTTCCGGAACGAATTATGCTCGCAATCCAAGTTTTTACTGTATAACACTTCCGCTTATAACTTGGGGAAGTATCTCCAGTGGTACACTCCGCTCCTCCTACGCCACAAAGTGCTTCACTCAAGTAGTGCTTTCACATTAAAAACATGACCTGCACATTACAGAGGTCACTTAAAGCCTTTTTCTCCTCCCTGTGGTTCAGATGTCTCAGTATACACTTCCTCACAGTCACTCAAGGCAAGCAAAGGCATCCTTCATAGTGTTTTACTGTTTAAATAATCACCTCTATTAAAAACTCTTTAAAACACACTCACATTTGTCAGTGCACCATCTCCTTAGTGCACCCAGGTAAATCACAATGTTAAACAAGCATCACTGTTTGATATACAGATTGCATCAGCACATAATCCTGCAATTCCGGCTACTTCCTGGCCCATGTGCAATGACGTCACCAAGGCCGCCCAACATACTTCGTCATGGTCACGTGTCTTCATCAGGAAATTTGGAACAAGTAATCGCATCCATCTTTTTATAGTCCATCATTCAATAAAAAATTACCCTGACGCCATTTTGTTGAAGATCTCCCTATACAACGTGCACATATTCCTCCACTCATCAGATATTTTATAGCTGCATAATATTCCTTAATTATAATACCCTAATTTTATAACTAAATCTAGATATAAAAAAATCAATCTATATCAGTCTATAAATTATTAATGGGGAACCTCTTCTGCAACAGGGAAAAGAGAAACACATGCAAGGGCAAAGAGAGTACAGGGCCCAGAGCCATAGAGTAGTGGAAAGAGCAGCAGCTGGAATGGGGACAGGAAAGTGGACCATTCAGGTGGATCATTGAGAAAGCAATAACTGAAAGTACAGACCCAGAGCAAGAGCCACGAAGTAGGAGAAGTGGATGGAGATTTTGGGGTTTCAGGCACATAGAAGAAAATATAGAAGGTAAGATGACATGTAGGTACTAGAGCAGATATAGGTGATGGGACTGCATGTGATGGACAGGTAAGCCCATCTATAGCACATTCTTTGAGTGAAACACATTTCATAGTGCAGTGTTTCACAGACAGTGAATTTTCTGGAAGAGGGGAGATTAGGTTCTTGATAAATGTCTTTGTAGGTAATGCTAGTAGAATAATTCTCCATTGTCTTAACACATATTGCCTTAACACATATTGCCTTCTCTCTTTATACATACTAGGGCCCGAACAATGATGAATCCCTTGACACAATAGAAGGCTCAACAACAAGATTTCTGTTTTTACGAAACATGAGTCAACCTGTTAAGTTTGAGTCAGTTATGTCCCCGAAAATGTTCATTTGCACCGACACAAGTGAACAATCTCTAGTGAAGATGTCAGGAGATTTGAACACAAAAATTTCGAGTTTTATAATTGATGGAGAAGCAGGTGTCAGAGTGAATATGGTTGGAAATAATCGATTTTCCAGGCAAGTACCAATGGAGATACTGGAACGAGAATATAACCAACTGATGGCAAATACTTATGAAAAGTTTATATACAGCCCCTATGGATATCTGTGCGTTGGTAGACTAGACATTTAAACATAAACGCACTTCTTTATTAAATCTGTGAGGAAAGCAGCTAAACCAACAAATGATTTCTCATGTTTATGGACAGATCTGTGAAGAATAAAGTTTTTCTTAATTCTGTTTTTATATTCTATATTCTATCTACTATATATTATATTTTATATAAGTACTTTTTTTATTCAAGAAACAAAAAGGTTATGCTATAACTAAATCAAATAGCTAATTTTCATCCTTTCTTTATTACATACAAAACTACAACTATAACATGTAACTATGGCCTTAGCAACTCATGCAACTGCTATGGGGCTCTGCACTGGAGCCCAGCACTATGGACCTACATAATATTATGTGTAGGTAGCAATAGCATTTGCAAATATATTTGGACACATTAAATGTCTATTAAAATGGAAGTCCACCCTAAGGCCTCGTACACACGAACGAGTTTCTCTGCAAAAACCAGCAAGAAACTTGCTGGCAGAAATTTTTTGCCGAGAAATTCGTTCGTGTGTATGGTTTCTCGTCAAGAAAAGCGACAAGAATCTCGACGAGAAAATAGAGATCCTGCTCTATTTTCTCGTCGAGATTCTCATCAGCCTGTTTCTCGATGAGAAAATTGTGTGTGTGTACACTTACCTTTTCGCCGGGAAGCCCGCGCATGCTCGAAATGACTTTGACGCATGCGCGGTAGCTTCCTAGGCATAGATAGGGTATACCAAGATGGCGGCGACGGCATCGAATGTGACGAGCGCATGCTCGTAGTAGTCGATGACGTCACCGCGTACGCTCCATTCAAAGAACCGCGGGTTCTTTGAATCGAGCGTGTGTACACTCGGCCGGGACAATTTTCTTGTCCAAGAATCTCGTCGAAAAAAATGACATGCTTTTTTCGACGAGAATCTCGGCCGTGTGTACGAGGCCTAACACTTAAATTTCTCCCCTGCAATCATTAACCACTTAAGCCCCGGACCATTTGGTAGCTAAAGGACCAGAGGTGAATTCAGAATTTTGCACTGCGCTGCTTTAACTGTAAATTGTGCGGACATGCAATGTTGTTTGCGTCCTTTTCTTCCCACAAATAGAGCTTTCTTTTAATGGTATTTGATTGCCTCTGCAATTTTTATTTTTTGCGATATAAACGGAAAAAGACCGAAAATTTTGAAAAAAAATGATATTTTCTACTTTTTGTTATAAGAAAAATCGAATAAACTCAATTGTAGTCATACATTTAGGCCAAAATGTATTCAGCCACATGTCTTTAGTAAAAAAAATGTCAATAAGCGTATATTTATTGGTTTGCGCAAAAGTTATAGCGTCTACAAACTAGGGTACATTTTCTGGAATTTACACAGCTTTTAATTTATGACTGCCTATCTCATTTCTTGAGGTGCTAAAATGGCAGGGCAGTACAAAACTCCCCCAAATTACCCCATTTTGGAAAGTAGACACCCCAGGGAAATTGCTGAGAGGCATGTTGAGCCCATTGAATATATTTTTTTTGTCCCAAGTGATTGAATAATGAAAAAAAAAAAAAAAAATTACAAAAAGTTGTCACTAAATGATATATTGCTCACACATGCCATGGTTATATGTGGAATTGCACCCCAAAATACATTCTGCTGCTTCTCCTGAGTACGGGGATACCACATGTGTGGGACTTTTTAGGAGCCTAGCCACGTACGGGACCCCGGAAACCAAGCACCGCCTTCAGGATTTCTAAGGGCGCAAATTTTTGATTTCACTCCTCACTACCTATCACAGTTTCGAAGGCCATAAAATGCCAAAATAGCACAAAACCCCCCCAAATGACCCCATTTTGGAAAGTAGACACCCCAAGCTATTTACTGAGAGGCATGATTAGTCCATGGAATATTTTATATTTTGCCACAAGTTGCGGGAATATGACAAACTTTATTTTTTTTGCACAAAGTTGTCACTAAATGATATATTGCTCACACATGCCATGGGCATATGTGAAATTACACCCCAAAATACATTCTGCTGCTTCTCCTGAGTATGGGGATACCACATGTGTGGGACTTTTTGGGTGCCTAGCCGCGTACGGGACCCCAAAAACCAAGCACCGCCTTCAAGGTTTCTAAGGGCATAAATTTTTGATTTCACTCCTCACTACCTATCACTACCTATCACAGTTTTGAAGGCCATAAAATGCCAAGATGGCACAAACCCCCCCCAAATGACCCCATTTTGGAAAGTAGACACCCCAAGCTATTTGCTGAGAGGCATGTTGAGCCCATTGAATATTTTTTTTTTTTTTTGTCCCAAATGATTGAATAATGACAAAAAGAAAAAAAAAAGAAAAAATTTACAAAAAGTTGTCACTAAATGATATATTGCTCACACATGCCATGGTTATATGTGGAATTGCACCCCAAAATACATTCTGCTGCTTCTCCTGAGTACGGGGATACCACATGTGTGGGACTTTTTGGGAGCCTAGCCGTGTACGGGACCCCAAAAACCAAGCACAGCCTTCAAGGTTTCTAAGGGCATAAATTTTTGATTTCACTCCTCACTACCTATCACAGTTTTGAAGGCCATAAAATGCCAAAATAGCACAAAACCCCCCCAAATGACCCCATTTTGGAAAGTAGACACCCCAAGGAAATTGCTGAGAGGCATGTTGAGCCCATTGAATATTTTTTTTTTGTCCCAAGTGATTGAATAATGACAAAAAGAAAAAAAAAATTACAAAAAGTTGTCACTAAATGATATATTGCTCAAACATGCCATGGTTATATGTGGAATTGCACCCCAAAATACATTTGGTTGCTTCTCCTGAGTACGGGGATACCACATGTGTGGGACTTTTTGAGAGCCTAGCCGCGTACGGGCCCCCGAAAACCAAGCACCGCCTTCAGGATTTCTAAGGGCACAAATTTTTGATTTCACTCCTCACTACCTATCACAGTTTTGAAGGCCATAAAATGCCAAGATAGCCCAAAACCCCCACAAATGACCCCATTTTGGAAAGTAGACACCCCAAGCTATTTGCCGAGAGGCATGGTGAGTATTTTACAGCTCTCATTTGTTTTTGAAAATGAAGAAAGACATTTTTTTTTTAAATTTTTAAAACTTTGTGACAAAAAGCGAGATCTGCAAAATACTCAACATACCTCTCAGCAAATAGCTTGGGGTGTCTACTTTCCAAAATGGGGTCATTTGGGGGGGTTTTGTGCCATCTGGGCATTCCATGGCCTCTGAAACTGTGATAGGCAGTGAGGAGTGAAATCAAAAATTTACACCCATAGAAATCCTGAAGGCGGTGCTTGGTTTTCGGGGTCCTGTACGCGGCTAGGCTCCCAAAATGTCTCACACATGTGGTATCCCCGTACTCAGGAGAAGCAACAGAATGTATTTTGGGGTGCAATTCCACATATAACCATGGCATGTTTGAGCAATATATCATTTAGTGACAACTTTTTGTAATTTTTTCTTTTTTTTTCTTTTTGTCATTATTCAATCACTTGGGACAAAAAAAAAAAAATATTCAATGGGCTCAACATGCCTCTCAGCAAATAGCTTGAGGTGTCTACTTTCCAAAATGGGGTCATTTGGGGGGGTTTTGAACTGTCCTGGCATTTTATGCACAAAATTAGGAAGCTTATGTCACACATCATCCACTCTTCTAACCACTTGAAGACAAAGCCCTTTCTGACACTTTTTGTTTACATGAAAACATTTTTTTTTTTGCAAGAAAATTATGTTGAACCCCCAAACATTATATATATTTTTAAAGCAAAGACCCTACAGATTAAAATAGTGGGTGTTGCATTTTTTTTTTCCACACAGTATTTGCGCAGCGATTTTTCAAACGCATTTTTTGGGGGAAAAGCACACTTTTTTTATTTTTAATGCACTAAAAAACACTACATTGCCCAAATGTTTGATGCAATAAAAAAGATGATCTTAGGCCGAGTACATGGATACCAAACACGACATGCTTTAAAATTGCGCACAAACGCGCAGCGGCGAGAAACTACATTCATTTTTAAAAGCATTTAAAAGCCTTTACAGGTTACCATGTTAGATTTACAGAGGAGGTCTACTGCTAAAATTACTGCCCTCGATCTGACCTTTGCGGTGATACCTCACATGCATGATGCAATTGCTATTTACATATGACGCTAGACCGACGCTCGCGTTCGCCTTTGCGCAAGAGCAGGGGGGGACAGCGGTGCTTTTTTTTTTTTTTTTTTTATTATTTATTTTGCTTTTTTATTTTATTTTTAAATTGTTCCTTCCATATTTTTTTTTTTTATCATTTTTATTGTTATCTCAGGGAATGTAAATATCCCCTAAGATAGCAATAGGTAGTGACAGGTACTCTTTTTTTGAAAAAAAATGGGGGGTTAGACCCTAGATCTTTCCTCTGCCCTCAAAGCATCTGACCACACCAAGATCGGTGTGATAAAATGCTTTCCCAATTTCCCAATGGCGCTGTTTATATCCGGGGGGGGGGGGGACATTCCCTCCCACTGCTTGTAATGCCCCATACACACGATCGTTTTTCATGCCGTTAAAAATGCCATTAAAAAAAATGGCCATTAAAAATGATCGTGTGTAGGCTCCAGAGCATTTTTAACGACGTGAAAAACGGCCATTAAAAATTTCGAACATGCTCTCTTTTTTCACGTCGTTTTTCATGTCGTTTTTTTTAACGACGTGAAAAACGATAGTGTGTATGCTTTAACGACGTGAAAAAAACGCGCATGCTCAGAATCAAGTATGAGACAGGAGCGCTCGTTCTGGTAAAACTAGCGTTCGTAATGGAGATAGCACATTCGTCACGCAGTCACGGACTGAAAAGCACGAGACTGAAAAGAGCGAATCGTCGCTCAACAAACTTTACTAACATGAAGGGTGGCGCCATTCGAACGGAACTTCCCCTTTATAGTGCCGTCGTACGTGTTGTACGTCACTGCGCTTTGCTTGATCATTTTTTTAAATGATCGTGTGTACGCAAGACAGGCTTGAGAGGAAACATGAAAAAAAACTACGTGAAAAACGGCAAGAAAAAAAATGGCAAGAAAAACGATCGTGTGTATGGGGCATAAAAGCAGTCCAGAGGCTAATTAGCCACTAGGATTGCTTTTACATGAAAGCCGGCCGCTGGCTGAAAAGAATGATACCCGCAGGCATCAATCTGGTATAACCATTCAAAGTCCAGCAACATACCAGTACGTTGCTGGTCCTTGTTGGACATGTATTGTAATCTTTTTTTTTAAGCAGCCTGTTGGCTGAACGAAAAAAAGAGATTGATCGGTGGGTATGCCCACCATTAGAATACCTCCCTTCATCCACCCACTTCTAATGATGGGCATATATGCCGAAGCATGGGGGCATCCTCCCGCAAAAAAGTTATGCCGCGTACACACGGTCGGACTTTTCCACGGGCAAGCCTCCGTCGGAATTTCGACCGTATATACGCGGCATTAGGAGCAAAATCGCTCCTCCGCCCCTGCTGCCCCCATGCTTCGGCATATATGCTCTTTTTTTAACTGTGGTGGTGAAATCACCTCCTACAGCACTGGAGTCACGGCTTTATGTATCGTGGGAGCAAACGCTGTTGCTGTCAAGATAAATAATTCCGCGCTGCAGTTGAATGGCGCACCTGAAAACAAAAAATTACATACCTGAAAAGCAAGCATGATAAAACATTGCAGAATAGAATACAGTAAAAAAGAGCAGAACAATAGAGAGAAAATAGAGAGAGAGAACAATAAAACAACAACTATTTTTGTTTTTTTTCTTTTATATTTTTTTTGTGTTTTGTTTTTTACGTTTTTTTTTTTCTTTTTTACACTTTTTTTTGTAACTTTAACAACTGTAATGGTTCGGGTCTCTCAAAATGTAATGGCATCTTGGGAGACCCTGTGTAAGTGTGTCCTAGTCTGTGAAATGCTGTACCCTACGCTAAAACTTCACTTTTGAGTGGTAGCGTTCAAAACATTCACCTTGGCAAAGACCAGGTTTGTCAGGACAGAGTGGACAAAAACTACGGGTGTCACGCCTAAATCCGCGCTTGCTACAGACACAACATCTTTTTTGGGGGGTTCGTTGGGTAGGGGTACTCGGGAGGGCATACGGATAATGCCTCTCATGCAGCCGGCTTACTGCATTTGGTAGGGGATGGTGAGGTGCAAAACCGCCTGGATACAGGAGTTCTGTGACTATCTCATTCTGGAATTTTAGAAGAGATAACGTCCCGCCTGAAGCTCTGTATAGCACATGAGCATTCAGCAAAGCCAATTGGAATAAGGATAGAGACACTTTTTTGTACCAGCGTCTCGCCTTACGGTCAATTAGATACGGCGCCATCAACTGGTCATTGAGGTCCACCCCTCCCATATTTTGTTATATTCGTGGACACAGAGGGGTTTCTCCACAACACCAGTCGCCGTACGAATTTGGACTGTCGTGTCTGCATGAAGGGAGGTAAGAAGGAAAACATTCTTATTGTCCCTCCACTTCATAGCGAGCAAGTTATTACACTTTACGCAGGCTCTCTCCCCCAGCCTAAGACGGGCATCTACAAGCCGCTGGGGAAAGCCCCGGCGATTAGGTCGCACGGTGCCACATGCTCCAATCTGATGATCAAACAAGTGACTAAACAGTGGCACGCTTGTGTAATAATTGTCCACATACAAGTGGTACCCCTTTCCGAATAAGGGTGACACCAATTTCCACACTATCTTGCCAGCGCTCCCTATGTAATCCGGGCAGTTGACCGGCTCAACCTGACTATCTTTTCCCTCATAAACCATAAAGCTCCATACATAGCCTGTTGCCCTGACACAGCACTTATAGAGCTTGACCCCGTATCTGGCACGCTTGCTGGGAAGGTACTGCTTGAAAGCCAAGCGGCCAGAAAATTTAATCAGGGACTCATCAACGCAGACAGCTTGATCGGGAGTAAACAAGGCTGCAAAACGTTCGTTGAAGTGGTTTATGAGGGGCCGAATTTTATAGAGCCGGTCGTACTCAGGGTCCCCACGTGGACGACAAAGTTCATTGTCGTTGAAGTGCATGAACCGCAAAATCTGCTCGTATCGTGTCCTGGGCATGGAGGCAGAGAACACGGGCATGTGGTCAATTGGGTGCGTGGACCAATAAGCACGCAATGACGGGAATTTATGTGTGCCCATGTTGAGGGAAAGGCCCAGAAAGGTCTTAAATTCGGAAACCGTAATTGGTTTCCAATCTTTGGCAATTTTAGGCAACTGGGGGTTAGTGGCGATGAATTGACCAGCATACAAATTACTCTGGTCCACAATAGATCTATACAGATCTTCCGTGAAAAACAGCGAATAATAATCGATTGGCATAAAATCAGCTGTTTCCACCTGAATACCGGGTTGGGCAGTGAATGGGGGAAGTACGGGTTCTGCAGAAGTGGTGGGGACCCAATCAGGATAGGCGAATTCTGCAGGAAGGGCACTATGGGCACGACGGGCCTGCCTTTGTCTTCTTGGTGGCAGCGGGACACTACTTGTGCTTGCCACCTCGCCAGCTTGAACTGCACTTATGGGACTCGCCACGTCACCACGTGATACTGCAGTGCTGGATGTACGCCCAGGCTGTACTAGGCCGCTGGTGCTTGCCAATTCACCAGAAGGAATAGCGGCGCTTGTACTACTCTGCTCCATGATACGAGAGCCCTGCGGTTCTTGCTCCTCAACAACCTCAGAAGATCGGGATCGGGTACGCCTGACCTTAGCAGGGACCTCAACTTCGTCGTCAGAGCTATCTGACGTGGGGCCGCTGACGTCACTGTCTTCTACGGGAAGATATTCTGAGCCTGAATCTGACAGATACGTGACCTCCTCTTCACTATCTGTCATGCTCAGAATCTCGTAGGCCTCTTTACTAGTGTACCTTCGACTTGCCATTTTGGGCTCTAAATTTAGGGGTACACTAGTAAGATTCACAGGTAAAAAAAGCACCTGACTGTCACCAAATGTATCAAACGCTACCAAAAAAAACTGTTAGCGATCGCAGGGATCAGGACTGTCTCTGCGAACGCTGCAGTTATGTGTGTTGTGTTTGGTAAGTGACAGTGATCGATCGATACTGCACTTGGGTGGGCTGGGCTGGGCTGGGCGGAGGGGCTAAACGCAGGTACTAGCAGGTATCTGGGCTGATCCCGCTAACACTGCGTTTTTGGGAACCCTAAACCGCTGGGGACGCTAGTATAGATCTGATCAGATACTATACCACTAAGGGAGGTGTATGCTTTGCGCGTGGGTGTTAGCGTTACTGGCACTAACCTAAAGCTGCCTGGGGCGACGCAGACCCTCTCTGGCGCTAAAACCTAATTGATATCACCCGCCGGGCGATCAGGGGGTTAAACCTTTATTGGGTTATATACGGCGGATGCCCTGATGCTATAAAAAGCAAACTAACCAACCAGCGTCACCTGTAACCTTTATATGGTGATCACTGGTGAAAGGGTTAACTAGGGGCAATCAGGGGGTTAAAACCTTTATTAGGTTAAATATGGGGGTACCCGACGCTATATAAAAACCTGACGGGTTACCTAAATAACAAAATAACTCACTGTGTCACCAGTGACGCTTATACGGTGATCACTGGTGAAAGGGTTAACTCTAGGGGCAATCAGGGGGTTAAAATAATATATGGGGGTACCTGACGCTAATAAAAACCTGCGGCGAACCTAAAAATAATTAACTGGCTATCTTCTAGGACACCAGCGACAAGAAAAAAGCGATCGGAAAAACGATTGCTTAGTGACGCTGGCGTTAGGGGGTGAAAGGGTTACCTGGGGGGCGATCAAGGGGTTAAACCTTTATTAGGGGGGTTAGGGGGCTACCTTGGACCTAAAGGGACCTAATCCTAACTGCCCTGCAACTTTTTACAGTCACAAATGACACTGATTGCAGTGATCAGTAAAAAAAAATGATCACTGCAAACGGTGCACTGTGACTGGGGGTACTGGGGGTGATCTGGGGGTGACTGGGGGGTGATTTGTGTGCCTACGTGTACTGGTGTCAGTGGGCTGTTGGTGCACTTACTATGTGATGTCTTCTCTCCTCGCGCCGGATCGAAAAGACCGACACGAGGAGAGATGACATCACTTCCTCCTGCCTGTGTTTACATTACAGGCAGGGGAAGCTCTCTCATTCGCCGGGAGCGATCGAGAGGGGGTGGCCGGAATCGAACGGCCGTCCCCTCATGCCGGATCGCTCCCGAACACTTAACCACCGCTCACTGTACAGAAGGGGGGTCCGATCGGACCCCCCAACTATACAAAGGCGATCACGTATATATACGTGATTCTGCCTGTCAGTGCCATTCTGCCGACGTATAATTACAGTGGGCGGTCGTTAAGTGGTTAATGTGAGCTAAGTTCAGCCTTATGTCTGAAAATGAAAAAATCCCAGTTTTTCTACCTTTATTTTGCAGAATCCAGTGCCGTCACATGACTTCAATTCTACTTCCTTATGAGACTAAAATCAGCCAGTGGGTGTGGTTACTGAAAGCTAGTGACATCACTTCCAGGGAGGGACACTGTTCCTGTGTAGCCAGTGGATGGGAGGAGCTAATCATAGGTTCCCGCCCAGTGTTCTCTCATTGTACAGCCTAATTTATTCACGGGGGAGGGGTGCACATTTACAGTATAGCTGTGCACAGGAGAAGGGAGCTGGACACGGGGGGGGGGGGGGGGGGGACTGTCGGTGTAGTTGGAAGTGCTCTGGGGTCTCAGCTCACAGTCTACAATGATCATAGTACAGGCCACCAACACTAATGCCCCATACACACGATCGTTTTTCATGCCGTTAAAAATGCCATTAAAAAAAATGGCCATTAAAAATGATCGTGTGTATGCTCCAGAGCATTTTTAACGACGTGAAAAACGGGCATTAAAAATTTCGAACATGCTCTCTTTTTTCACGTCGTTTTTCATGTCGTTTTTTTTAACGACGTGAAAAACGATAGTGTGTATGCTTTAACGACGTGAAAAAAAATGCGCATGCTCAGAACCAAGTATGAGACAGGAGCGCTCGTTCTGGTAAAACTAGCGTTCGTAATGGAGATAGCACATTCGTCACGCAGTCACAGACTGAAAAGCACGAGACTGAAAAGAGCGAATCGTCGCTCAACAAACTTTACTAACATGAAGGGTGGCGCCATTCGAACGGAACTTCCCCTTTATAGTGCCGTCGTACGTGTTGTACGTCACTGCGCTTTGCTTGATCGTTTTTTTAAATGATCGTGTGTACGCAAGACAGGCTTGAGAGGAAACATGAAAAAAAACGACGTGAAAAACGGCAAAAAAAAAAATGGCAAGAAAAACGATCGTGTGTATGGGGCATAAGGCTCTGTTTCCACTAGTGCAACTTGTCATGCCACTTTGGACACATAAAGTCGCACGACAAGTCACAGCCCATTGATTTCAAGGGCACCTGTTCCCATCTATGCGACTTTGAAAATGTACCTGCAATGCTTTATGCGACTTTGATCCAGAGAGTGTAAAGTTGGATCACAGCTGCACTCAAAGTCGCACTCTAAATCATGCAACTTTGGGGTCGCAATAGTAGACACGTAGGCTAAGGCTCTGTTTCCACTAGTATAAATTGTCATGCGACTTTGGACATATAAAGTCGCATGACAAGTCACAGCCCATTGATTTGAAGGGCACCTGTTCCCATCTATGCGGCTTTGATCCAGAGAGTGTAAAGTTAGATCAAAGCTGCACTAAAATTCGCACTCTAAATCGTGCAACTTTGTGGTTGCAATAGTTGAAACATGACTTGTCATGCGACTATGTGTCCAAAGTCACATGACAAGTCACTGCCTATTGATTTTAATGGTACCCGTTCCCATCTATGCAACTTTGAAAATCAGCGACTTTGAAAAGGTACTGCAATGCTTTGATGTGACTTTTGATGCAACTTTGATCCAGAGAGTGTAAAGTTGGATCAAAGCTGCACTCAAAGTCACACTCTAAATCGTGCAACTTTGTGGTTGCAATAGTGGTAACATGACTTGTCATGCGACTATGTGTCCAAAGTCACATGACAAGTCACAGCCCATTGATTTTAATGGTACCAGATCCCATCTATGCGACTTTGAAAAGGTACCTGCAATGCTTTGATGCAACTTTTAATGCAACTTGGATCCAGAGAGTGTAAAGTTGGAACAAATTAGCTCTCAAAGTTGCATCAAAGTCACACTCTAAATTGTGCAACTTTGGGGTTGCAATAGTGGAAATATAGGCTCTGTTTCCACTAATATGACATGTGATGCGACTTTGGACACAAAGTTGCATGACAAGTCACAGCCCATTGATTTTAATGGCACCCGTTCCCATCTATGTGACTTTAAAAAGGTACCTGCAATGCTTTGATGCGACTTTTGATGCAACTTTGATCCAGAGAGTGTAAAGTTGGATCAAAGCTGCACTCAAAATTGCATCAATGTCACACTCCAAAGTCACACTCTAGCCTTATGCCCCATACACACGATCGTTTTTCTTGCCATTTTTTTTCTTGCCGTTTTTCACGTCGTTTTTTTTCATGTTTCCTCTCAAGCCTGTCTTGCGTACGCACGATCATTTTAAAAAACAATCAAGCAAAGCGCAGTGACGTACAACACGTACGACGGCACTATAAAGGGGAAGTTCCGTTCGAGTGGCGCCACCCTTCATGTTAGTAAAGTTTGTTGAGCGACGATTCGCTCTTTTCAGTCTCGTGCTTTTCAGTCCGTGACTGCGTGACGAATGTGCTATCTCCATTACGAACGCTAGTTTTACCAGAACGAGCGCTCCTGTCTCATACTTGATTCTGAGCATGCGCATTTTTTTTCACGTCGTTAAAGCATACACACTATCGTTTTTCACGTCGTTAAAAAAAACGACATGAAAAACGACGTGAAAAAAGAGAGCATGTTCGAAATTTTTAATGCCCGTTTTTCACGTCGTTAAAAATGCTCTGGAGCCTACACACGATCATTTTTAATGGCCATTTTTTTTAATGGCATTTTTAACGGCATGAAAAACGATCGTGTGTATGGGGCATTAGGCTACGTCTCCACTAGTGCTACTCCAAAGCTGTGCGATTTAGAGTGTGATTTTGAGTGCAGCTTTGATCCAACGTTACACTCTGGATCAAAGTCGCATCAAAGAAGTGCAGGCACCTTTTTAAAGTCGCATAGATGGGAACGATTGCCATTGAAATCAATAGGCTGTGACTTGTCATGTGACTTCATGTGTCCAAAGTCGCATGACAAGTCGCACTAGTGGAAACGGAGCTGTAAACTTATTACTCACATGTAGCTCCCTCAGCTGGGCGTGCACCACATCATGCACACAGTGCCCGTCACAGTACCCATCACACCATGCACACAGTGCCCATCACAGTACCCATCATACCATGCACACAGTGTCCGTCACAGTACCCATCATACCATGCACACAGTGCCCATCACAGTACCCATCATACCATGCACACAGTGCCCGTCACAGTACCCATCATACCATGCACACAGCGTCCGTCACAGTACCCATCATACCATGCACACAGTGCCCGTCACAGTACCCATCACACCATGCACACAGTGCCCGTCACAGTACACATAATACCATGCACACAGTGCCCGTCACATTACCCATCATACCATGCACACAGTGCCCGTCACAGTACCCATCATACCATGCACACAGTGCCCGTCACAGTACCCATCATACCATGCACACAGTGTCCGTCACAGTACCCATCATACCATGCACACAGTGCCCGTCACAGTACCCATCATACCATGCACACAGTGCCAGTCACAGTACCCATCATACCATGCACACAGTGCCCGTCACAGTACCCATCATACCATGCACACAGTGCCCGTCACAGTACCCATCACACCATGCACACAGTGCCCGTCACAGTACCCATCATACCATGCACACAGTGCCCGTCACAGTACCCATCACACCATGCACACAGTGCCCGTCACAGTACACATAATACCATGCACACAGTGCCCGTCACATTACCCATCATACCATGCACACAGTGCCCGTCACAGTACCCATCATACCATGCACACAGTGCCCGTCACAGTACCCATCATACCATGCACACAGTGTCCGTCACAGTACCCATCATACCATGCACACAGTGCCCGTCACAGTACCCATCATACCATGCACACAGTGTCCGTCACAGTACCCATCATACCATGCACACAGTGCCCGTCACAGTACCCATCATACCATGCACACAGTGTCCGTCACAGTACCCATCATACCATGCACACAGTGCCCATCACAGTACCCATCATACCATGCACACAGTGTCCGTCACAGTACCCATTATACCATGCACACAGTGTCCGTCACAGTACCCATCATACCATGCACACAGTGTCCGTCACAGTACCCATCATACCATGCACACAGTGCCCGTCACAGTACCCATCAAACCATGCACACAGTGTCCGTCACAGTACCAATCATACCATGCACACAGTGTCCGTCACAGTACCCATCATACCATGCACACAGTGTCCGTCACAATACCCATCATACCATGCACACAGTGCCCGTCACAGTACCCATCATACCATGCACACAGTGCCAGTCACAGTACCCATCACACCATGCACACAGTGCCCATCACAGTACCCATAATACCATGCACACAGTGCCCGTCACATTACCCATCATACCATGCACACAGTGCCCGTCACAGTATCCATCATACCATGCACACAGTGTCCGTCACAGTACCCATCATACCATGCACACAGTGTCCGTCACAGTACCTATCATACCATGCACACAGTGCCCATCATACCATGCACACAGTGCCCGTCACAGTACCCATCACACCATGCACACGGTGTCCGTCACAGTACCCATCATACCATGCACACAGTGCCCGTCACAGTACCCATCATACCATGCACACAGTGCCCGTCACAGTACCCATCATACCATGCACACAGTGCCCGTCACAGTACCCATCACACCATGCACACGGTGTCCGTCACAGTACCCATCACACCATGCACACAGTACCCATCACATTACCCATCATACCATGCACACAGTGCCCGTCACAGTACCCATCATACCATGCACACAGTGTCCGTCACAGTACCCATCATACCATGCACAAAGTGTCCGTCACAGTACCCATCATACCATGCACACAGTGTTAGTCACAGCACCCATTATACCATGCACACAGTGCCCGTCACAGTACCCATCATACCATGCACACAGTGTCCGTCACAGTACCCATCATACCATGCACACAGTGCCCATCACAGTACCCATCAAACCATGCACACAGTGTCCGTCACAGTACCCATCATATCATGCACACAGTGCCCGTCACAGTACCCATCATACCATGCACACAGTGTCCGTCACAGTACCCATCATACCATGCACACAGTGCCCGTCACAGTACCCATCATACCATGCACACAGCGTCCGTCACAGTACCCATCATACCATGCACACAGTGCCCGTCACAGTACCCATCACACCATGCACACAGTGCCCGTCACAGTACACATAATACCATGCACACAGTGCCCGTCACATTACCCATCATACCATGCACACAGTGCCCGTCACAGTACCCATCATACCATGCACACAGTGCCCGTCACAGTACCCATCATACCATGCACACAGTGTCCGTCACAGTACCCATCATACCATGCACACAGTGCCCGTCACAGTACCCATCATACCATGCACACAGTGCCAGTCACAGTACCCATCATACCATGCACACAGTGCCCGTCACAGTACCCATCATACCATGCACACAGTGCCCATCACAGTACCCATCATACCATGCACACAGTGTCGGTCACAGTACCCATCATACCATGCACACATTGCCCGTCACAGTACCCATCATACCATGCACACGGTGCCAGTCATAGTACCCATCATACCATGCACACAGTGCCCGTCACAGTACCCATCACACCATGCACACGGTGTCCGTCACAGTACCCATCACACCATGCACACAGTACCCGTCACATTACCCATCATACCATGCACACAGTGCCCGTCACAGTACCCATCATACCATGCACACAGTGTCCGTCACAGCACCCATCATACCATGCACACAGTGTCCGTCACAGCACCCATCATACCATGCACACAGTGCCCATCACAGTACCCATCATATCATGCACACAGTGTCCGTCACAGTACCCATCATACCATGCACACAGTGCCCGTCACAGTACCCATCAAACCATGCACACAGTGTCGGTCACAGTACCCATCATACCATGCACACAGTGCCCGTCACAGTACCCATCATACCATGCACACAGTGCCCGTCACAGTACCCATCATACCATGCACACAGTGTCCGTCACAGTACCCATCATACCATGCACACAGTGCCCGTCACAGTACCCATCATACCATGCACACGGTGCCAGTCATAGTACCCATCATACCATGCACACAGTGCCCGTCACAGTACCCATCACACCATGCACACGGTGTCCGTCACAGTACCCATCACACCATGCACACAGTACCCGTCACATTACCCATCATACCATGCACACAGTGCCCGTCACAGTACCCATCATACCATGCACACAGTGTCCGTCACAGCACCCATCATACCATGCACACAGTGTCCGTCACAGCACCCATCATACCATGCACACAGTGCCCGTCACAGTACCCATCAAACCATGCACACAGTGTCCGTCACAGTACCCATCATACCATGCACACAGTGCCCGTCACAGTACCCATCATACCATGCACACAGTGCCCGTCACAGTACCCATCATACCATGCACACAGTGTCCGTCACAGTACCCATCATACCATGCACACAGTGCCCGTCACAGTACCCATCATACCATGCACACAGTGCCCATCACAGTACCCATCATACCATGCACACAGTGCCCGTCACAGTACCCATCATACCATGCACACAGTGCCCATCACAGTACCCATCATACCATGCACACAGTGTCGGTCACAGTACCCATCATACCATGCACACAGTGTTAGTCACAGTACCCATCATACCATGCACACAGTGTCCGTCACAGTACCCATCATACCATGCACACAGTGTTAGTCACAGCACCCATCATACCATGCACACAGTGCCTGTCACAATACCCATCATACCATGCACACAGTACCCGTCACATTACCCATCATACCATACACACAGTGCCCGTCACAGTACCCATTATACCATGCACACAGTGTCCGTCACAGTACCCATCATACCATGCACACAGTGTCCATCACAGCACCCATCATACCATGCACACAGTGCCCATCACAGTACCCATCATATCATGCACACAGTGTCCGTCACAGTACCCATCATACCATGCACACAGTGCCCGTCACAGTACCCATCAAACCATGCACACAGTGTCCGTCACAGTACCCATCATACCATGCACACAGTGCCCGTCACAGTACCCATCATACCATGCACACAGTGCCCGTCACAGTACCCATCATACCATGCACACAGTGTCCGTCACAGTACCCATTATACCATGCACACAGTGCCTGTCACAGTACCCATCATACCATGCACACAGTGCCCATCACAGTACCCATCATACCATGCACACAGTGCCCATCACAGTACCCATCATACCATGCACACAGTGCCCATCACAGTACCCATCATACCATGCACACAGTGTCGGTCACAGTACCCATCATACCATGCACACAGTGTTAGTCACAGTACCCATCATACCATGCACACAGTGCCCGTCACAGTACCCATCATACCATGCACACAGTGTCGGTCACAGTACCTATCATACCATGCAGACAGTGTTAGTCACAGCACCCATCATACCATGCACACAGTGCCCGTCACAGTACCCATCATACCATGCACACAGTGTCCGTCACAGTACCCATCATACCATGCACACCGTGTCCGTCACAGTACCCATCACACCATGCACACAGTACCCGTCACATTACCCATCATACCATGCACACAGTGCCTGTCACAGTACCCATCATACCATGCACACAGTGTCCTTCACAGTACCCATCATACCATGCACACAGTGTCCGTCACAGTACCCATCATACCATGCACACAGTGTTAGTCACAGCACCCATCATACCATGCACACAGTGCCCGTCACAGTACCCATCATACCATGCACACAGTGTCCGTCACAGTACCCATCATACCATGCACACAGTGCCCGTCACAGTACCCATCAAACCATGCACACAGTGTCCGTCACAGTACCCATCATACCATGCACACAGTGCCCGTCACAGTACCCATCATACCATGCACACAGTGTCGGTCACAGTACCTATCATACCATGCAGACAGTGTTAGTCACAGCACCCATCATACCATGCACACAGTGCCCGTCACAGTACCCATCATACCATGCACACAGTGTCCGTCACAGTACCCATCATACCATGCACACCGTGTCCGTCACAGTACCCATCACACCATGCACACAGTACCCGTCACATTACCCATCATACCATGCACACAGTGCCTGTCACAGTACCCATCATACCATGCACACAGTGTCCTTCACAGTACCCATCATACCATGCACACAGTGTCCATCACAGTACCCATCATACCATGCACACAGTGTTAGTCACAGCACCCATCATACCATGCACACAGTGCCCGTCACAGTACCCATCATACCATGCACACAGTGTCCGTCACAGTACCCATCATACCATGCACACAGTGCCCGTCACAGTACCCATCAAACCATGCACACAGTGTCCGTCACAGTACCCATCATACCATGCACACAGTGCCCGTCACAGTACCCATCATACCATGCACACAGTGCCCGTCACAGTATCCATCATACCATGCACACAGTGTCCGTCACAGTACCCATCATACCATGCACACAGTGCCCGTCACAGTACCCATCATACCATGCACACAGTGCCCGTCACAGTACCCATCATACCATGCACACAGTGCCCATCACAGTACCCATCATACCATGCACACAGTGCCCATCACAGTACCCATCATACCATGCACACAGTGTCGGTCACAGTACCCATCATACCATGCACACAGTGTTAGTCACAGTACCCATCATACCATGCACACAGTGCCCGTCACAGTACCCATCATACCATGCACACAGTGTCGGTCACAGTACCTATCATACCATGCAGACAGTGTTAGTCACAGCACCCATCATACCATGCACACAGTGCCCGTCACAGTACCCATCATACCATGCACACAGTGCCCGTCACAGTACCTATCATACCATGCACACAGTGCCCGTCACAGTACCCATCATACCATGGACACAGTGCCCGTCACAGTACCCATCATACCATGCACACAGTGTTAGTCACAGTACCCATCATACCATGCACACAGTGTACGTCACAGTACCCATCATACCATGCACACAGTGCCCGTCACAGTACCCATCATACCATGCACACAGTGTCTGTCACAGTACCCATCATACCATGCACACAGTGCCCTTCACGGTACCCATCATACCATGCACACGGTGTCTGTCACAGTACCCATCACACCATGCACACAGTACCCGTCACATTACCCATCATACCATGCACACAGTGCCCATCACAGTACCCATCATACCATGCACACAGTGTCCGTCACAGTACCCATTATACCATGCACACAGTACCCGTCACAGCACCCATTATACCATGCACACAGTGCCCGTCACAGTACCCATCATACCATGCACACAGTGTCCGTCACAGTACCCATTATACCATGCACACAGTGCCCGTCATAGTACCCATCAAACCATGCACACAGTGCCCGTCACAGTACCCATCACACCATGCACACAGTGTCCATCACAGTACCCATCATACATAGTTGCCAACATTGCAAAAAAAACATCTGGGACACTTTTTTTGTATTGAGGCGGAGCCTTGCTATAATTAGGGGGCGGGGCATTCGTTTGTAGGCGTGGCATGGCGGAATTAAAATTGCGGCGCGCGAAGCGCATCGCGGCGATAAATGGGCGTGGTTTACGCATGATAGTGGGTGTGGCTTAAATGGGCGTGGTTCAAAGGGGTGTGGCTAGAGTCCGAGGTGAGAGAAAGAGAGAGAAAGAAATAGAAAGAAAGAAGCCAGATCCTACACCACAATAGTAATGTGTAACAAAATTGGCAGATAAGGATACTCCAAAACACCTGTTGGCGCTTCAATCATCCCGGCACCATGGTTGTTACGGTGTCAGGATGATTGAAGTGCATTATTTCTATTATTACATTGTAATATAAAATGAAATCATTCAACTCACCATAATGCCGAATCAGTGGAAGCCCTGAGCGTGTTACCTGCCACGTCGCCTGCCACCAGATGGCCTCCCCAGCAGTCCGTCCTTGCATCAGGTGCCTCCCCAGCAGTCCGCCCTTGCATCAGGTGCCTCCCCAGCAGTCCGTCCTTGCATCAGGTGCCTCCCCAGCAGAGCCCCCTCCACACTTGTGGACAAGGGTCCAAAAATCATGATTGTCCCGGGAAATTCGGGACTGTTTGGCAACTATGCACTACACTAATTACCCCGCCACCCACTACACTGATTACCCCGTCACCCACTACACTGATTACCCCGCCACCCACTACACTGATTACCCCGCCACCCACTACACTGATTACCCCGCCACCCACTACACTGATTACCCCGCCACCCACTACACTGATTACCCCGCTACCCACTACACTGATTACCCCGCCACCCACTACACTGATTACCCCGCTACCCACTACACTGATTACCCCGCCACCCACTACACTACACTGATTACCCTGCCACCCACTACACTGATTAACCCGCCACCCACTACACTACACTGATTACCCCACACTGATTACCCCACCACCCACTACACTGATTACCCCACACTGATTACCCCACCACCCACTACACTACACAGATTACCCCGCCACCCACTACACTAATTACCCCGCCACCCACTACACTACACTGATTACCCCGCCACCCACTACACTGATTACCCCGCCACCCACTACACTGATTACCTCGCCACCCACTACACTGATTACCCCGCCACCCACTACACTACACTGTGATTACCCCGCCACCCACTACACCACACTGTGATTACCCCACCACCCACTACACTAATTACCCCGCCACCCACTACACTAATTACCCCGCCACCCACTACACTACACTGATTACCCCGCCACCCACTACACTAATTACCCCGCCACCCACTACACTGTGATTACCCCACCACCCACTACACTACACTGTGATTACCCCACCACCCACTACACTAACTACCCCGCCACCCACTACACTAATTACCCCGCCACCCACTACACTACACTGATTACCCCTCCACCTACTACACTGATTACCCCGCCACCCACTACACTGATTACCCCGCCACCCACTACACTGATTACCCCGCCACCCACTACACTGATTACCCCGCCACCCACTACACTGATTACCCCGCCACCCACTACACTACACTGTGATTACCCCACCACCCACTACACTACACTGTGATTACCCCACCACCCACTACACTACACTGTGATTACCCCACCACCCACTACACTAAATTACCCCGCCACCCACTACACTACACTAATTACCCCACCACCCACTACACTACACTAATTACCCCACCACCCACTACACTACAATTACCCCGCCACCCACTACACTACAGTGCAATAGTACGGTACCTGCGGTGCGTGAGGATGTGCTGGTGGTCCGAGGGGTCTGCCAAATGGAGTGAGCCAGGACCATCACAGTGTCCTCAGCCAGCGGTGCCCCGGTCCTTCCATCAGTGTCCCCACTCGTCGGACACACGGGGGCGGGGCGGAGGGTTGTTGGCAGCGGCGGCGCCGGGTGCTGATAGGCGTCAGTGTCCCCAGCCAGTGGAGCCCCGGTCCTTACATCCGTGTCCCCGCTCCTTGTCGGACACACGGGGCCTGGGCAGAGGGTCGTTAGCGGCGGCGGCGGCGGGTGAAGCATGCTGCTTCCTTGTGCCTCTCCTTGCTTTCAGTGGAGAGCGGGGAGGAGTCGCCAATCCGAAGCCGATTGGCTGCCCCAGGCTCTGCACTGAACACAAGAGGAAAACGTAAACAAATATGGTGGCGGCAGCGGCCATTTTTGTGTAGCCGCTGCCGTTTTTAGCTAAAGCATTCCCGAATTTACCGGGACAAAACGGGACAAAAAGAACTGGGCTTGTCCCGAATCGGGACAAGCCCAATTCGGGACAAGGGTCCAAAAATCGTGCTTGTCCCGGGAAATTCGGGACTGTTGGTAACTATGTATCATACCATGCACACAGTGCCCGTCACAGTACCCATCATACCATGCACACAGTGCCCGTCACAGTACCCATCATACCATGCACACAGTGCCTGTCACAGTACCCATCACACCATGCACACAGTACCCGTCACATTACCCATCATACTGTAATGTTCGTGCTGGAACACTGTGTGACCCTTCACCTTTTTCTCCTGATGCATGCTGGGGGAGGGGCTGTACCAGGAAGTAGTGAGAGTGGTGTGTGAGACTGGAAGCAGCAGCAGCATGATGGACAGAAGGAATTACATCTGGTAATGACAGAATCCTGTTGTATTAGGACTCTATGTAACAAAGTCATCATGTTCTGAGTGAGTAATAAACCCTTCCATGGTTAAGAAGTTCATCTGGCCTGTGTGTAACTTGCTGAGCAGATACTTTAGCATTGCTAGCAACACTCTGAGAGACCCCGTGTCTAATGCCCCATACACACGATCATTTTTAATGTCATTTTTAAAACTGACGTTTTTCTCGTCATTTTTTTTGTTTCCTCTCAAGCCTGTCTTGCGTACACACCATCATTTTAAAAAATGTTCAAGCAAAGCGCGGTGACGTACAACACGTACGACGGCACTATAAAGGGGAAGTTCCGTTCGAATGGCGCCACCCTTCATGTTAGCAAAGTTTGGTGAGAGACGATTCGCTCTTTTCAGTCTAGTGCTTTTCAGTCCGTTACAGCATGACGAATGTGCTATCTCCATTACGAACGCTAGTTTTACCAGAACGAGCGCTCCCGTCTCATACTTGATTCTGAGCATGCGCATTTTTTTTCACGTCGTTAAAGCCTACACACTATCGTTTTTCACGTCGTTAAAAAAAACGACATGAAAAACGACGTGAAAAAAGAGAGCATGTTCGAAATTTTTAATGCCCGTTTTTCACGTCGTTAAAAATGCTCTGGAGCATACACACGATCATTTTTAATGGCCATTTTTTTTAATGGCATTTTTAACGGCATGAAAAATGATCGTGTGTATGGGGCATAAGGGACATAACAGTGGCGACGAGGATTGTGGATTTCAGCACACGTGGCCTTCATAGGGTTTATACAACCATTTGATCCTGCTGCTGAATCATGGAGCTCCTGGGTGGAGAGGCTGGAGCAGTGTATGGAAGCAAATAGTGTGGCTGCAGAAAAGAAGGTTGCAGTTTTCCTCACAATATTGGGTCAAGCTGCATATGGCACTCTCAGAGACCTCATTTCTCCAGACAAGCCGGCCTCTAAGCCCCTGCCTGAGTTAATTCAGAAGCTACATGAGCACTACAACCCAAAGCCATTAGAGATTGCAGAGCGGTTTAAATCCTACAGTAGAAGGCAGCATGCCAGGGAGGACATAAAGACTTATATCATTGCTTTACGTAAACTAGCTGCCACTTGTCAGTTTGGAGACTACCTGCAGACGGCTCTCCGTGACATGTTTGTCATGGGACTCTGCGACCCAGCCATACAGAAACGTTTACTCACAGAACCCGACTTGACTCTGACGAAAGCCACTGACCTTGCTATGGTCATGGAGTTGGCTACACGGGACACCACCCTACTGAAGGCACCACCTGAAACTCCTGCAAGCCAGGGAGAGGAAATATTCCACTCTGCTATCACTCGACACCCAAGACGGCCGTCTCCAAATCTTCCTAAACCTCGCCACCCTAATTCTTCTGTCTCTAGGACACCAACTTGCTACCGTTGTGGTAACACTACTCACAGTGCACCTGCTTGCAAGTTCAAGGATGTCATTTGTTTTCTTTGTGGAAAGACTGGTCATATTGGGCGTGTTTGCCGCAGCTCATGCTCCCCGAACACTACCGCAAAAGTTAAACCTAAACAGACATTTCATATGGATACTGACAATCACGGCTCCAGCTCTGATGAGAAAACCTGTGTCCAGCATGTTGGACTGTTTCAGGTAGCTGGGAGTACTCCTGCGATTAAAGTGGATGTCACACTCAATGGCTGTCCTGTCTCCATGGATGTTGATACAGGGGCGGCAGTGTCTGTCATTTCATGGACTGATTTAAAGGCATCGGATCTGTCCCTACCGCTCCAACCTACAAATCTCACACTACAAACCTACAGCAAGGAACTACTACAACCCTTGGGTTATGTGAAACCCCTTGTTACATTAGGCAACCGCAGTCAAACTCTACGCCTTTATGTTGTCAATAAAGGAGGTCCTCCGCTGTACGGTAGGGACTGGATCAAAGCCCTGGGCATGCCTCCTCTTGCCATTGCCCAATGTACATTGCTTTCTGAGGTAGACCATTGGGTGGAATCCCTAAAGTCACGCTTTAAGGGGGTTTTTGAGGACTCTTTGGGCACAGTAAAAGGAAAAATGGCCCACCTCCTCTTGAAGCCGGGTGCTACACCTCGTTTTTGTAAGGCAAGATCAGTACCTTTTGCCTTGAGAAAGAAAGTGGAAGCAGAGCTGGACCACCTATTGGCTGAAAAGATCATAACTAAAGTTGATAGAAGTGAATGGGCATCGCCCATTGTGCCTGTCAAGAAAAAGAATGGAGACATTAGAATTTGTGGAGATTTCAGGGTTGCCCTGAACAACCAACTTCTTGTGGATCAATACCCATTGCCTCGACTTGAAGATCTATTTAGCTCATTGGCTGGGGGGCAAAAGTTTACAAAAATAGACTTAAAACAAGCTTACCTGCAACTGCAAGTACACCCAGATTCACGCCATCTGTTGACCATTAACACTCATAAAGGATTATTCCAATATAACCGCATGGTTTTTGGCATAGCCCCAGCTCCAGCCATCTGGCAGCGAATCATGGATGAGGTCCTGGCAGGCATACCTTTCACTCAATGTCTACTAGATGACATGCTCATCACTGGTCCCACTGATGAAGAACACAGAAAGAATGTTGAAGCTGTGCTAGAGAGACTCCAAAGGTATGGTTTACGTGTCAATCTTTCAAAATGCGAATTTCTAAAGTCTCAACTGGAATTTTGTGCCCACACTGTGGACAGACATGGGTTACACACTACTGAAGAAAAGGTTAAAGCCCTTACCCATGCCCCTACTCCCCAGAAAGTCACACAGCTCAGGTCCTACCTTGGCCTCCTAAATTACTACCACCGTTTCTTGCCGAACCTAGCACACCAGCTTTACCCATTACATCGCTTACTGGATGCAAGAGCTAAATGGATATGGACAGCCAAATGTGAAGAAGCTTTTCGGCTTTCTAAAGAACTCATTCTGTCTTCTCGAGTTCTGGTCCACTATGATTTAAAGAAACACATCACCTTGGCTTGTGACGCCTCGCCTTATGGACTGGGTGCTGTGCTTTCCCATGTCATGCCAGATGGCACAGAGCGCCCCATTTCTTTTGCCTCCAGGTCTTTAACCTCAGCAGAGCAAAACTACTCCCAGATAGACAAGGAAGCTTTGGCCATTGTATGGGCTACAAAAAAATTCATACGTACATCTATGGTCGGGAGTTCACACTTATCACTGACCACAAACCTCTGTTGTCAATACTGAACCCTCAGAAAGGAATTTCTACAACAACCGCAACTCGCTTACAAAGGTACGCTTTATTCTTGGGAGCTTATACTTATTCTATCAGATACCACTCCCATGATGCCCATGGCAATGCAGATGCATTTTCCAGATTGCCAATTGGAGACCACTCACCAAGAGACGTACGCATAGTGGAAATACACAGGCCGAAATCCTGCATGTCCACCTCCTTAATTGCCAGACATACAGTCACAGATCCTTTCCTGTCTCAGATATTCTCATATGTTCAGGCTGGATGGCCAGAGAAAGTCCCAGGTGAATTTCGTCCGTACTTTGCCAGAAAATGTGAGCTTGTGACTAATGCTGGTTGCCTACAGTGGGGCAACAGAGTGATTATACCTCAGTATTTGCAACCAACCATGCTAAGGATACTGCATGAGGGCCATCCTGGTGTGGTGCGCATGAAGCAGCGAGCCCGGAGCTATGTTTGGTGGCCCCAAATGGACACAGCAATTGAAGAGTATGTGGCTCAATGTCCTGGGTGCTGTCAAGCTCAGCGACCCCAAAAGAAAGGAACCCTGCTACCTTGGCCATGGCCGACAGAACCGTGGTCAAGACTCCATCTTGATTTTGCTGGCCCAATCCAGGGTAAAATGTATTTGATCATAGTAGATGCACATTCAAAATGGCCAGAGGTTTTTCAAATGCCTTCTGTTACCTCAGCTGCTACCATTCTAGTCTTAAGGAAGCTCTTTGCTCAATATGGCTTGCCAACAGCCATAGTCTCGGACAATGGGACTCAATTTACATCGCATGAGTTTCAATCCTTCCTCAGTGGCTTGGGCATCCAACACTACAAAACAGCTCCTTATCATCCAGCCTCAAATGGGCTGGCAGAACGGTTTGTGCAGACGTTTAAGAAGCACTTACTGTCCACTCTGGACCAGGTTGGACTGTCAGAGGAGAAGCTTCTGGAGTTCTTGACCATGTACCGAAACACAAAACACGCTACTACTGGGCTGTCCCCAGATTTTCTTATGTTTGGCAGGCATCTCTCCGCACCAAACTGGATTTAGTTCGTCCACAGGAACAGTCACCGACACCTTCTCCGCCAGGCCATCCTGGATTCCATGCTGGTGATCTTGTATGGTTTCGGAATTACAGAGTTTTGCCTCATTGGCTTCCTGGCATTATTGATGGACCTCTTGGACAACGAATGTACCTTGTTCGCCTGGAGAATGGCGTTTGTGTTCGAAGACACCTTTCGCAATTGAGAAAGCGCATTTGCCTGCCAGTAGAAACAAACCCGACCTCTCTTTCTACCCAACCACCAGAGTCTACTCAGGGCTCTACTGGTGACATATGGCATGGTGTCTGGCATGATCCTACAAGTTTACAACCAACTCTTGAAGCGGTTGGTGACCGTATTCCTGAGGAGCCCGGACATGTGCCTGGAGTTGCAGAGACTGATTTGTCTGTTGGACACCCACTGACACCTCCAGAACCTTTGACAGCCTCTACCCCTCCTGGTGCTGTGCCACTTCGTAAGTCTGCCCGCCAAAGACATCAAACTCCTCGTTGGCAAAGCACTGAAATCTTACGGGACACTTTGGAGGTCAGGAAACAGAGACAAAGGGCTCGTAACGTGATGCAGGAGCCACAGAACTGAGTTGGAGATACTACTTGCTGAACTGATCCTGCTTGCCTTGTTTCTTTATGTGTTGAGTATTTTGTTCTATTGTTATGTTTATTTATTTTTTTCCTATTGTTTTTTTTTTTTTTTATGGGAAAAAGAGGAGACGTAATGTTTGTGCTGGAACACTGTGTGACCCTTCACCTTTTTCTCCTGATGCATGCTGGGAAGGGGCTGTACCAGGAAGTAGTGAGAGTGGTGTGTGAGACTGGAAGCAGCAGCAGCATGATGCACAGAAGGGATTACATCTGGTAATGACAGAATCCTGTTGTATTAGGACTCTATGTAACAAAGTCATCATGTTCTGAGTGAGTAATAAACCCTTCCATGGTTAAGAAGTTCATCTGGCCTGTGTGTAACTTGCTGAGCAGATACTTTAGCATTGCTAGCAACACTCTGAGAGACCCCGTGTCTAAGGGACATAACACATACCATGCACACAGTGCCCGTCACAGTACCCATCATACCATGCACACAGTGTCCGTCACAGTACCCATCATACCATGCACACAGTGTCCGTCACAGTACCCATCATACCATGCACACAGTGTTAGTCACAGCGCCCATTATACCATGCACACAGTGCCCGTCACAGTACCCATCATACCATGCACACAGTGTCCGTCACAGTACCCATCATACCATGCACACAGTGCCCGTCACAGTACCCATCAAACCATGCACACAGTGTCCGTCACAGTACCCATCATATCATGCACACAGTGCCCGTCACAGTACCCATCATACCATGCACACAGTGTCCGTCACAATACCCATCATACCATGCACACAGTGCCCGTCACAGTACCCATCATACCATGCACACAGTGTTCGTCACAGTACCCATCATACCATGCACACAGTGCCTGTCACAGTACCCATCAAACCATGCACACAGTGCCCGTCACAGTACCATCACACCATGCACACAGTGCCCGTCACAGTACCCATCATACCATGCACACGGTGCCCGTCACAGTACCCATCATACCATGCACACAGTGCCCATCACAGTACCCATCACACCATGCACACCGTGTCCGTCACAGTACCCATCACACCATGCACACAGTACCCGTCACATTACCCATCATACCATGCACACAGTGCCTGTCACAGTACCCATCATACCATGCACACAGTGTCCTTCACAGTACCCATCATACCATGCACACAGTGTCCGTCACAGTACCCATCATACCATGCACACAGTGTTAGTCACAGCACCCATCATACCATGCACACAGTGCCCGTCACAGTACCCATCATACCATGCACACAGTGTCCGTCACAGTACCCATCATACCATGCACACAGTGCCCGTCACAGTACCCATCAAACCATGCACACAGTGTCCGTCACAGTACCCATCATACCATGCACACAGTGCCCGTCACAGTACCCATCATACCATGCACACAGTGCCCGTCACAGTATCCATCATACCATGCACACAGTGTCCGTCACAGTACCCATCATACCATGCACACAGTGCCCGTCACAGTACCCATCATACCATGCACACAGTGCCCGTCACAGTACCCATCATACCATGCACACAGTGCCCATCACAGTACCCATCATACCATGCACACAGTGCCCATCACAGTACCCATCATACCATGCACACAGTGTCGGTCACAGTACCCATCATACCATGCACACAGTGTTAGTCACAGTACCCATCATACCATGCACACAGTGCCCGTCACAGTACCCATCATACCATGCACACAGTGTCGGTCACAGTACCTATCATACCATGCAGACAGTGTTAGTCACAGCACCCATCATACCATGCACACAGTGCCCGTCACAGTACCCATCATACCATGCACACAGTGTCCGTCACAGTACCCATCATACCATGCACACAGTGCCCGTCACAGTACCTATCATACCATGCACACAGTGCCCGTCACAGTACCCATCATACCATGCACACCGTGTCCGTCACAGTACCCATCACACCATGCACACAGTACCCGTCACATTACCCATCATACCATGCACACAGTGCCTGTCACAGTACCCATCATACCATGCACACAGTGTCCTTCACAGTACCCATCATACCATGCACACAGTGTCCGTCACAGTACCCATCATACCATGCACACAGTGTTAGTCACAGCACCCATCATACCATGCACACAGTGCCCGTCACAGTACCCATCATACCATGCACACAGTGTCCGTCACAGTACCCATCATACCATGCACACAGTGCCCGTCACAGTACCCATCAAACCATGCACACAGTGTCCGTCACAGTACCCATCATACCATGCACACAGTGCCCGTCACAGTACCCATCATACCATGCACACAGTGCCCGTCACAGTATCCATCATACCATGCACACAGTGTCCGTCACAGTACCCATCATACCATGCACACAGTGCCCGTCACAGTACCCATCATACCATGCACACAGTGCCCGTCACAGTACCCATCATACCATGCACACAGTGCCCATCACAGTACCCATCATACCATGCACACAGTGCCCATCACAGTACCCATCATACCATGCACACAGTGTCGGTCACAGTACCCATCATACCATGCACACAGTGTTAGTCACAGTACCCATCATACCATGCACACAGTGCCCGTCACAGTACCCATCATACCATGCACACAGTGTCGGTCACAGTACCTATCATACCATGCAGACAGTGTTAGTCACAGCACCCATCATACCATGCACACAGTGCCCGTCACAGTACCCATCATACCATGCACACAGTGTCCGTCACAGTACCCATCATACCATGCACACAGTGCCCGTCACAGTACCTATCATACCATGCACACAGTGCCCGTCACAGTACCCATCATACCATGGACACAGTGCCCGTCACAGTACCCATCATACCATGCACACAGTGTTAGTCACAGTACCCATCATACCATGCACACAGTGTACGTCACAGTACCCATCATACCATGCACACAGTGCCCGTCACAGTACCATCACACCATGCACACAGTGCCCGTCACAGTACCCATCATACCATGCACACGGTGCCCGTCACAGTACCCATCATACCATGCACACAGTGCCCATCACAGTACCCATCACACCATGCACACCGTGTCCGTCACAGTACCCATCACACCATGCACACAGTACCCGTCACATTACCCATCATACCATGCACACAGTGCCTGTCACAGTACCCATCATACCATGCACACAGTGTCCTTCACAGTACCCATCATACCATGCACACAGTGTCCGTCACAGTACCCATCATACCATGCACACAGTGTTAGTCACAGCACCCATCATACCATGCACACAGTGCCCGTCACAGTACCCATCATACCATGCACACAGTGTCCGTCACAGTACCCATCATACCATGCACACAGTGCCCGTCACAGTACCCATCAAACCATGCACACAGTGTCCGTCACAGTACCCATCATACCATGCACACAGTGCCCATCACAGTACCCATCATACCATGCACACAGTGCCCGTCACAGTATCCATCATACCATGCACACAGTGTCCGTCACAGTACCCATCATACCATGCACACATTGCCCGTCACAGTACCCATCATACCATGCACACAGTGCCCGTCACAGTACCCATCATACCATGCACACAGTGCCCATCACAGTACCCATCATACCATGCACACAGTGCCCATCACAGTACCCATCATACCATGCACACAGTGTCGGTCACAGTACCCATCATACCATGCACACAGTGTTAGTCACAGTACCCATCATACCATGCACACAGTGCCCGTCACAGTACCCATCATACCATGCACACAGTGTCGGTCACAGTACCTATCATACCATGCAGACAGTGTTAGTCACAGCACCCATCATACCATGCACACAGTGCCCGTCACAGTACCCATCATACCATGCACACAGTGTCCGTCACAGTACCCATCATACCATGCACACAGTGCCCGTCACAGTACCTATCATACCATGCACACAGTGCCCGTCACAGTACCCATCATACCATGCACACCGTGTCCGTCACAGTACCCATCACACCATGCACACAGTACCCGTCACATTACCCATCATACCATGCACACAGTGCCTGTCACAGTACCCATCATACCATGCACACAGTGTCCTTCACAGTACCCATCATACCATGCACACAGTGTCCGTCACAGTACCCATCATACCATGCACACAGTGTTAGTCACAGCACCCATCATACCATGCACACAGTGCCCGTCACAGTACCCATCATACCATGCACACAGTGTCCGTCACAGTACCCATCATACCATGCACACAGTGCCCGTCACAGTACCCATCAAACCATGCACACAGTGTCCGTCACAGTACCCATCATACCATGCACACAGTGCCCGTCACAGTACCCATCATACCATGCACACAGTGCCCGTCACAGTATCCATCATACCATGCACACAGTGTCCGTCACAGTACCCATCATACCATGCACACAGTGCCCGTCACAGTACCCATCATACCATGCACACAGTGCCCGTCACAGTACCCATCATACCATGCACACAGTGCCCATCACAGTACCCATCATACCATGCACACAGTGCCCATCACAGTACCCATCATACCATGCACACAGTGTCGGTCACAGTACCCATCATACCATGCACACAGTGTTAGTCACAGTACCCATCATACCATGCACACAGTGCCCGTCACAGTACCCATCATACCATGCACACAGTGTCGGTCACAGTACCTATCATACCATGCAGACAGTGTTAGTCACAGCACCCATCATACCATGCACACAGTGCCCGTCACAGTACCCATCATACCATGCACACAGTGCCCGTCACAGTACCTATCATACCATGCACACAGTGCCCGTCACAGTACCCATCATACCATGGACACAGTGCCCGTCACAGTACCCATCATACCATGCACACAGTGTTAGTCACAGTACCCATCATACCATGCACACAGTGTACGTCACAGTACCCATCATACCATGCACACAGTGCCCGTCACAGTACCCATCATACCATGCACACAGTGTCTGTCACAGTACCCATCATACCATGCACACAGTGCCCTTCACGGTACCCATCATACCATGCACACGGTGTCTGTCACAGTACCCATCACACCATGCACACAGTACCCGTCACATTACCCATCATACCATGCACACAGTGCCCATCACAGTACCCATCATACCATGCACACAGTGTCCGTCACAGTACCCATTATACCATGCACACAGTACCCGTCACAGCACCCATTATACCATGCACACAGTGCCCGTCACAGTACCCATCATACCATGCACACAGTGTCCGTCACAGTACCCATTATACCATGCACACAGTGCCCGTCATAGTACCCATCAAACCATGCACACAGTGCCCGTCACAGTACCCATCACACCATGCACACAGTGTCCATCACAGTACCCATCATACATAGTTGCCAACATTGCAAAAAAAACATCTGGGACACTTTTTTTGTATTGAGGCGGAGCCTTGCTATAATTAGGGGGCGGGGCATTCGTTTGTAGGCGTGGCATGGCGGAATTAAAATTGCGGCGCGCGAAGCGCATCGCGGCGATAAATGGGCGTGGTTTACGCATGATAGTGGGTGTGGCTTAAATGGGCGTGGTTCAAAGGGGTGTGGCTAGAGTCCGAGGTGAGAGAAAGAGAGAGAAAGAAATAGAAAGAAAGAAGCCAGATCCTACACCACAATAGTAATGTGTAACAAAATTGGCAGATAAGGATACTCCAAAACACCTGTTGGCGCTTCAATCATCCCGGCACCATGGTTGTTACGGTGTCAGGATGATTGAAGTGCATTATTTCTATTATTACATTGTAATATAAAATGAAATCATTCAACTCACCATAATGCCGAATCAGTGGAAGCCCTGAGCGTGTTACCTGCCACGTCGCCTGCCACCAGATGGCCTCCCCAGCAGTCCGTCCTTGCATCAGGTGCCTCCCCAGCAGTCCGCCCTTGCATCAGGTGCCTCCCCAGCAGTCCGTCCTTGCATCAGGTGCCTCCCCAGCAGAGCCCCCTCCACACTTGTGGACAAGGGTCCAAAAATCATGATTGTCCCGGGAAATTCGGGACTGTTTGGCAACTATGCACTACACTGATTACCCCGCCACCCACTACACTGATTACCCCGTCACCCACTACACTGATTACCCCGCCACCCACTACACTGATTACCCCGCCACCCACTACACTGATTACCCCGCCACCCACTACACTGATTACCCCGCCACCCACTACACTGATTACCCCGCTACCCACTACACTGATTACCCCGCCACCCACTACACTGATTACCCCGCCACCCACTACACTGATTACCCCGCTACCCACTACACTGATTACCCCGCCACCCACTACACTACACTGATTACCCTGCCACCCACTACACTGATTAACCCGCCACCCACTACACTACACTGATTACCCCACACTGATTACCCCACCACCCACTACACTGATTACCCCACACTGATTACCCCACCACCCACTACACTACACAGATTACCCCGCCACCCACTACACTAATTACCCCGCCACCCACTACACTACACTGATTACCCCGCCACCCACTACACTGATTACCCCGCCACCCACTACACTGATTACCTCGCCACCCACTACACTGATTACCCCGCCACCCACTACACTACACTGTGATTACCCCGCCACCCACTACACCACACTGTGATTACCCCACCACCCACTACACTAATTACCCCGCCACCCACTACACTAATTACCCCGCCACCCACTACACTACACTGATTACCCCGCCACCCACTACACTAATTACCCCGCCACCCACTACACTGTGATTACCCCACCACCCACTACACTACACTGTGATTACCCCACCACCCACTACACTAACTACCCCGCCACCCACTACACTAATTACCCCGCCACCCACTACACTACACTGATTACCCCTCCACCTACTACACTGATTACCCCGCCACCCACTACACTGATTACCCCGCCACCCACTACACTGATTACCCCGCCACCCACTACACTGATTACCCCGCCACCCACTACACTGATTACCCCGCCACCCACTACACTGATTACCCCGCCACCCACTACACTACACTGTGATTACCCCACCACCCACTACACTACACTGTGATTACCCCACCACCCACTACACTACACTGTGATTACCCCACCACCCACTACACTAAATTACCCCGCCACCCACTACACTACACTAATTACCCCACCACCCACTACACTACACTAATTACCCCACCACCCACTACACTACAATTACCCCGCCACCCACTACACTACAGTGCAATAGTACGGTACCTGCGGTGCGTGAGGATGTGCTGGTGGTCCGAGGGGTCTGCCAAATGGAGTGAGCCAGGACCATCACAGTGTCCTCAGCCAGCGGTGCCCCGGTCCTTCCATCAGTGTCCCCACTCGTCGGACACACGGGGGCGGGGCGGAGGGTTGTTGGCAGCGGCGGCGCCGGGTGCTGATAGGCGTCAGTGTCCCCAGCCAGTGGAGCCCCGGTCCTTACATCCGTGTCCCCGCTCCTTGTCGGACACACGGGGCCTGGGCAGAGGGTCGTTAGCGGCGGCGGCGGGTGAAGCATGCTGCTTCCTTGTGCCTCTCCTTGCTTTCAGTGGAGAGCGGGGAGGAGTCGCCAATCCGAAGCCGATTGGCTGCCCCAGGCTCTGCACTGAACACAAGAGGAAAACGTAAACAAATATGGTGGCGGCAGCGGCCATTTTTGTGTAGCCGCTGCCGTTTTTAGCTAAAGCATTCCCGAATTTACCGGGACAAAACGGGACAAAAAGAACTGGGCTTGTCCCGAATCGGGACAAGCCCAATTCGGGACAAGGGTCCAAAAATCGTGCTTGTCCCGGGAAATTCGGGACTGTTGGTAACTATGTATCATACCATGCACACAGTGCCCGTCACAGTACCCATCATACCATGCACACAGTGCCCGTCACAGTACCCATCATACCATGCACACAGTGCCTGTCACAGTACCCATCACACCATGCACACAGTACCCGTCACATTACCCATCATACTGTAATGTTCGTGCTGGAACACTGTGTGACCCTTCACCTTTTTCTCCTGATGCATGCTGGGGGAGGGGCTGTACCAGGAAGTAGTGAGAGTGGTGTGTGAGACTGGAAGCAGCAGCAGCATGATGGACAGAAGGAATTACATCTGGTAATGACAGAATCCTGTTGTATTAGGACTCTATGTAACAAAGTCATCATGTTCTGAGTGAGTAATAAACCCTTCCATGGTTAAGAAGTTCATCTGGCCTGTGTGTAACTTGCTGAGCAGATACTTTAGCATTGCTAGCAACACTCTGAGAGACCCCGTGTCTAATGCCCCATACACACGATCATTTTTAATGTCATTTTTAAAACTGACGTTTTTCTCGTCATTTTTTTTGTTTCCTCTCAAGCCTGTCTTGCGTACACACCATCATTTTAAAAAATGTTCAAGCAAAGCGCGGTGACGTACAACACGTACGACGGCACTATAAAGGGGAAGTTCCGTTCGAATGGCGCCACCCTTCATGTTAGCAAAGTTTGGTGAGAGACGATTCGCTCTTTTCAGTCTAGTGCTTTTCAGTCCGTTACAGCATGACGAATGTGCTATCTCCATTACGAACGCTAGTTTTACCAGAACGAGCGCTCCCGTCTCATACTTGATTCTGAGCATGCGCATTTTTTTTCACGTCGTTAAAGCCTACACACTATCGTTTTTCACGTCGTTAAAAAAAACGACATGAAAAACGACGTGAAAAAAGAGAGCATGTTCGAAATTTTTAATGCCCGTTTTTCACGTCGTTAAAAATGCTCTGGAGCATACACACGATCATTTTTAATGGCCATTTTTTTTAATGGCATTTTTAACGGCATGAAAAATGATCGTGTGTATGGGGCATAAGGGACATAACAGTGGCGACGAGGATTGTGGATTTCAGCACACGTGGCCTTCATAGGGTTTATACAACCATTTGATCCTGCTGCTGAATCATGGAGCTCCTGGGTGGAGAGGCTGGAGCAGTGTATGGAAGCAAATAGTGTGGCTGCAGAAAAGAAGGTTGCAGTTTTCCTCACAATATTGGGTCAAGCTGCATATGGCACTCTCAGAGACCTCATTTCTCCAGACAAGCCGGCCTCTAAGCCCCTGCCTGAGTTAATTCAGAAGCTACATGAGCACTACAACCCAAAGCCATTAGAGATTGCAGAGCGGTTTAAATCCTACAGTAGAAGGCAGCATGCCAGGGAGGACATAAAGACTTATATCATTGCTTTACGTAAACTAGCTGCCACTTGTCAGTTTGGAGACTACCTGCAGACGGCTCTCCGTGACATGTTTGTCATGGGACTCTGCGACCCAGCCATACAGAAACGTTTACTCACAGAACCCGACTTGACTCTGACGAAAGCCACTGACCTTGCTATGGTCATGGAGTTGGCTACACGGGACACCACCCTACTGAAGGCACCACCTGAAACTCCTGCAAGCCAGGGAGAGGAAATATTCCACTCTGCTATCACTCGACACCCAAGACGGCCGTCTCCAAATCTTCCTAAACCTCGCCACCCTAATTCTTCTGTCTCTAGGACACCAACTTGCTACCGTTGTGGTAACACTACTCACAGTGCACCTGCTTGCAAGTTCAAGGATGTCATTTGTTTTCTTTGTGGAAAGACTGGTCATATTGGGCGTGTTTGCCGCAGCTCATGCTCCCCGAACACTACCGCAAAAGTTAAACCTAAACAGACATTTCATATGGATACTGACAATCACGGCTCCAGCTCTGATGAGAAAACCTGTGTCCAGCATGTTGGACTGTTTCAGGTAGCTGGGAGTACTCCTGCGATTAAAGTGGATGTCACACTCAATGGCTGTCCTGTCTCCATGGATGTTGATACAGGGGCGGCAGTGTCTGTCATTTCATGGACTGATTTAAAGGCATCGGATCTGTCCCTACCGCTCCAACCTACAAATCTCACACTACAAACCTACAGCAAGGAACTACTACAACCCTTGGGTTATGTGAAACCCCTTGTTACATTAGGCAACCGCAGTCAAACTCTACGCCTTTATGTTGTCAATAAAGGAGGTCCTCCGCTGTACGGTAGGGACTGGATCAAAGCCCTGGGCATGCCTCCTCTTGCCATTGCCCAATGTACATTGCTTTCTGAGGTAGACCATTGGGTGGAATCCCTAAAGTCACGCTTTAAGGGGGTTTTTGAGGACTCTTTGGGCACAGTAAAAGGAAAAATGGCCCACCTCCTCTTGAAGCCGGGTGCTACACCTCGTTTTTGTAAGGCAAGATCAGTACCTTTTGCCTTGAGAAAGAAAGTGGAAGCAGAGCTGGACCACCTATTGGCTGAAAAGATCATAACTAAAGTTGATAGAAGTGAATGGGCATCGCCCATTGTGCCTGTCAAGAAAAAGAATGGAGACATTAGAATTTGTGGAGATTTCAGGGTTGCCCTGAACAACCAACTTCTTGTGGATCAATACCCATTGCCTCGACTTGAAGATCTATTTAGCTCATTGGCTGGGGGGCAAAAGTTTACAAAAATAGACTTAAAACAAGCTTACCTGCAACTGCAAGTACACCCAGATTCACGCCATCTGTTGACCATTAACACTCATAAAGGATTATTCCAATATAACCGCATGGTTTTTGGCATAGCCCCAGCTCCAGCCATCTGGCAGCGAATCATGGATGAGGTCCTGGCAGGCATACCTTTCACTCAATGTCTACTAGATGACATGCTCATCACTGGTCCCACTGATGAAGAACACAGAAAGAATGTTGAAGCTGTGCTAGAGAGACTCCAAAGGTATGGTTTACGTGTCAATCTTTCAAAATGCGAATTTCTAAAGTCTCAACTGGAATTTTGTGCCCACACTGTGGACAGACATGGGTTACACACTACTGAAGAAAAGGTTAAAGCCCTTACCCATGCCCCTACTCCCCAGAAAGTCACACAGCTCAGGTCCTACCTTGGCCTCCTAAATTACTACCACCGTTTCTTGCCGAACCTAGCACACCAGCTTTACCCATTACATCGCTTACTGGATGCAAGAGCTAAATGGATATGGACAGCCAAATGTGAAGAAGCTTTTCGGCTTTCTAAAGAACTCATTCTGTCTTCTCGAGTTCTGGTCCACTATGATTTAAAGAAACACATCACCTTGGCTTGTGACGCCTCGCCTTATGGACTGGGTGCTGTGCTTTCCCATGTCATGCCAGATGGCACAGAGCGCCCCATTTCTTTTGCCTCCAGGTCTTTAACCTCAGCAGAGCAAAACTACTCCCAGATAGACAAGGAAGCTTTGGCCATTGTATGGGCTACAAAAAAATTCATACGTACATCTATGGTCGGGAGTTCACACTTATCACTGACCACAAACCTCTGTTGTCAATACTGAACCCTCAGAAAGGAATTTCTACAACAACCGCAACTCGCTTACAAAGGTACGCTTTATTCTTGGGAGCTTATACTTATTCTATCAGATACCACTCCCATGATGCCCATGGCAATGCAGATGCATTTTCCAGATTGCCAATTGGAGACCACTCACCAAGAGACGTACGCATAGTGGAAATACACAGGCCGAAATCCTGCATGTCCACCTCCTTAATTGCCAGACATACAGTCACAGATCCTTTCCTGTCTCAGATATTCTCATATGTTCAGGCTGGATGGCCAGAGAAAGTCCCAGGTGAATTTCGTCCGTACTTTGCCAGAAAATGTGAGCTTGTGACTAATGCTGGTTGCCTACAGTGGGGCAACAGAGTGATTATACCTCAGTATTTGTAACCAACCATGCTAAGGATACTGCATGAGGGCCATCCTGGTGTGGTGCGCATGAAGCAGCGAGCCCGGAGCTATGTTTGGTGGCCCCAAATGGACACAGCAATTGAAGAGTATGTGGCTCAATGTCCTGGGTGCTGTCAAGCTCAGCGACCCCAAAAGAAAGGAACCCTGCTACCTTGGCCATGGCCGACAGAACCGTGGTCAAGACTCCATCTTGATTTTGCTGGCCCAATCCAGGGTAAAATGTATTTGATCATAGTAGATGCACATTCAAAATGGCCAGAGGTTTTTCAAATGCCTTCTGTTACCTCAGCTGCTACCATTCTAGTCTTAAGGAAGCTCTTTGCTCAATATGGCTTGCCAACAGCCATAGTCTCGGACAATGGGACTCAATTTACATCGCATGAGTTTCAATCCTTCCTCAGTGGCTTGGGCATCCAACACTACAAAACAGCTCCTTATCATCCAGCCTCAAATGGGCTGGCAGAACGGTTTGTGCAGACGTTTAAGAAGCACTTACTGTCCACTCTGGACCAGGTTGGACTGTCAGAGGAGAAGCTTCTGGAGTTCTTGACCATGTACCGAAACACAAAACACGCTACTACTGGGCTGTCCCCAGATTTTCTTATGTTTGGCAGGCATCTCTCCGCACCAAACTGGATTTAGTTCGTCCACAGGAACAGTCACCGACACCTTCTCCGCCAGGCCATCCTGGATTCCATGCTGGTGATCTTGTATGGTTTCGGAATTACAGAGTTTTGCCTCATTGGCTTCCTGGCATTATTGATGGACCTCTTGGACAACGAATGTACCTTGTTCGCCTGGAGAATGGCGTTTGTGTTCGAAGACACCTTTCGCAATTGAGAAAGCGCATTTGCCTGCCAGTAGAAACAAACCCGACCTCTCTTTCTACCCAACCACCAGAGTCTACTCAGGGCTCTACTGGTGACATATGGCATGGTGTCTGGCATGATCCTACAAGTTTACAACCAACTCTTGAAGCGGTTGGTGACCGTATTCCTGAGGAGCCCGGACATGTGCCTGGAGTTGCAGAGACTGATTTGTCTGTTGGACACCCACTGACACCTCCAGAACCTTTGACAGCCTCTACCCCTCCTGGTGCTGTGCCACTTCGTAAGTCTGCCCGCCAAAGACATCAAACTCCTCGTTGGCAAAGCACTGAAATCTTACGGGACACTTTGGAGGTCAGGAAACAGAGACAAAGGGCTCGTAACGTGATGCAGGAGCCACAGAACTGAGTTGGAGATACTACTTGCTGAACTGATCCTGCTTGCCTTGTTTCTTTATGTGTTGAGTATTTTGTTCTATTGTTATGTTTATTTATTTTTTTCCTATTGTTTTTTTTTTTTTTTTATGGGAAAAAGAGGAGACGTAATGTTTGTGCTGGAACACTGTGTGACCCTTCACCTTTTTCTCCTGATGCATGCTGGGAAGGGGCTGTACCAGGAAGTAGTGAGAGTGGTGTGTGAGACTGGAAGCAGCAGCAGCATGATGCACAGAAGGGATTACATCTGGTAATGACAGAATCCTGTTGTATTAGGACTCTATGTAACAAAGTCATCATGTTCTGAGTGAGTAATAAACCCTTCCATGGTTAAGAAGTTCATCTGGCCTGTGTGTAACTTGCTGAGCAGATACTTTAGCATTGCTAGCAACACTCTGAGAGACCCCGTGTCTAAGGGACATAACACATACCATGCACACAGTGCCCGTCACAGTACCCATCATACCATGCACACAGTGTCCGTCACAGTACCCATCATACCATGCACACAGTGTCCGTCACAGTACCCATCATACCATGCACACAGTGTTAGTCACAGCGCCCATTATACCATGCACACAGTGCCCGTCACAGTACCCATCATACCATGCACACAGTGTCCGTCACAGTACCCATCATACCATGCACACAGTGCCCGTCACAGTACCCATCAAACCATGCACACAGTGTCCGTCACAGTACCCATCATATCATGCACACAGTGCCCGTCACAGTACCCATCATACCATGCACACAGTGTCCGTCACAATACCCATCATACCATGCACACAGTGCCCGTCACAGTACCCATCATACCATGCACACAGTGTTCGTCACAGTACCCATCATACCATGCACACAGTGCCCGTCACAGTACCCATCAAGCCATGCACACAGTGTCCGTCACAGTACCCATCATATCATGCACACAGTGCCCGTCACAGTACCCATCATACCATGCACACAGTGTCCGTCACAATACCCATCATACCATGCACACAGTGCCCGTCACAGTACCCATCATACCATGCACACAGTGTTCGTCACAGTACCCATCATACCATGCACACAGTGCCTGTCACAGTACCCATCAAACCATGCACACAGTGCCCGTCACAGTACCATCACACCATGCACACAGTGCCCGTCACAGTACCCATCATACCATGCACACGGTGCCCGTCACAGTACCCATCATACCATGCACACAGTGCCCATCACAGTACCCATCACACCATGCACACCGTGTCCGTCACAGTACCCATCACACCATGCACACAGTACCCGTCACATTACCCATCATACCATGCACACAGTGCCTGTCACAGTACCCATCATACCATGCACACAGTGTCCTTCACAGTACCCATCATACCATGCACACAGTGTCCGTCACAGTACCCATCATACCATGCACACAGTGTTAGTCACAGCACCCATCATACCATGCACACAGTGCCCGTCACAGTACCCATCATACCATGCACACAGTGTCCGTCACAGTACCCATCATACCATGCACACAGTGCCCGTCACAGTACCCATCAAACCATGCACACAGTGTCCGTCACAGTACCCATCATACCATGCACACAGTGCCCGTCACAGTACCCATCATACCATGCACACAGTGCCCGTCACAGTATCCATCATACCATGCACACAGTGTCCGTCACAGTACCCATCATACCATGCACACAGTGCCCGTCACAGTACCCATCATACCATGCACACAGTGCCCGTCACAGTACCCATCATACCATGCACACAGTGCCCATCACAGTACCCATCATACCATGCACACAGTGCCCATCACAGTACCCATCATACCATGCACACAGTGTCGGTCACAGTACCCATCATACCATGCACACAGTGTTAGTCACAGTACCCATCATACCATGCACACAGTGCCCGTCACAGTACCCATCATACCATGCACACAGTGTCGGTCACAGTACCTATCATACCATGCAGACAGTGTTAGTCACAGCACCCATCATACCATGCACACAGTGCCCGTCACAGTACCCATCATACCATGCACACAGTGTCCGTCACAGTACCCATCATACCATGCACACAGTGCCCGTCACAGTACCTATCATACCATGCACACAGTGCCCGTCACAGTACCCATCATACCATGCACACCGTGTCCGTCACAGTACCCATCACACCATGCACACAGTACCCGTCACATTACCCATCATACCATGCACACAGTGCCTGTCACAGTACCCATCATACCATGCACACAGTGTCCTTCACAGTACCCATCATACCATGCACACAGTGTCCGTCACAGTACCCATCATACCATGCACACAGTGTTAGTCACAGCACCCATCATACCATGCACACAGTGCCCGTCACAGTACCCATCATACCATGCACACAGTGTCCGTCACAGTACCCATCATACCATGCACACAGTGCCCGTCACAGTACCCATCAAACCATGCACACAGTGTCCGTCACAGTACCCATCATACCATGCACACAGTGCCCGTCACAGTACCCATCATACCATGCACACAGTGCCCGTCACAGTATCCATCATACCATGCACACAGTGTCCGTCACAGTACCCATCATACCATGCACACAGTGCCCGTCACAGTACCCATCATACCATGCACACAGTGCCCGTCACAGTACCCATCATACCATGCACACAGTGCCCATCACAGTACCCATCATACCATGCACACAGTGCCCATCACAGTACCCATCATACCATGCACACAGTGTCGGTCACAGTACCCATCATACCATGCACACAGTGTTAGTCACAGTACCCATCATACCATGCACACAGTGCCCGTCACAGTACCCATCATACCATGCACACAGTGTCGGTCACAGTACCTATCATACCATGCAGACAGTGTTAGTCACAGCACCCATCATACCATGCACACAGTGCCCGTCACAGTACCCATCATACCATGCACACAGTGTCCGTCACAGTACCCATCATACCATGCACACAGTGCCCGTCACAGTACCTATCATACCATGCACACAGTGCCCGTCACAGTACCCATCATACCATGGACAGAGTGCCCGTCACAGTACCCATCATACCATGCACACAGTGTTAGTCACAGTACCCATCATACCATGCACACAGTGTACGTCACAGTACCCATCATACCATGCACACAGTGCCCGTCACAGTACCATCACACCATGCACACAGTGCCCGTCACAGTACCCATCATACCATGCACACGGTGCCCGTCACAGTACCCATCATACCATGCACACAGTGCCCATCACAGTACCCATCACACCATGCACACCGTGTCCGTCACAGTACCCATCACACCATGCACACAGTACCCGTCACATTACCCATCATACCATGCACACAGTGCCTGTCACAGTACCCATCATACCATGCACACAGTGTCCTTCACAGTACCCATCATACCATGCACACAGTGTCCGTCACAGTACCCATCATACCATGCACACAGTGTTAGTCACAGCACCCATCATACCATGCACACAGTGCCCGTCACAGTACCCATCATACCATGCACACAGTGTCCGTCACAGTACCCATCATACCATGCACACAGTGCCCGTCACAGTACCCATCAAACCATGCACACAGTGTCCGTCACAGTACCCATCATACCATGCACACAGTGCCCGTCACAGTACCCATCATACCATGCACACAGTGCCCGTCACAGTATCCATCATACCATGCACACAGTGTCCGTCACAGTACCCATCATACCATGCACACAGTGCCCGTCACAGTACCCATCATACCATGCACACAGTGCCCGTCACAGTACCCATCATACCATGCACACAGTGCCCATCACAGTACCCATCATACCATGCACACAGTGCCCATCACAGTACCCATCATACCATGCACACAGTGTCGGTCACAGTACCCATCATACCATGCACACAGTGTTAGTCACAGTACCCATCATACCATGCACACAGTGCCCGTCACAGTACCCATCATACCATGCACACAGTGTCGGTCACAGTACCTATCATACCATGCAGACAGTGTTAGTCACAGCACCCATCATACCATGCACACAGTGCCCGTCACAGTACCCATCATACCATGCACACAGTGTCCGTCACAGTACCCATCATACCATGCACACAGTGCCCGTCACAGTACCTATCATACCATGCACACAGTGCCCGTCACAGTACCCATCATACCATGCACACCGTGTCCGTCACAGTACCCATCACACCATGCACACAGTACCCGTCACATTACCCATCATACCATGCACACAGTGCCTGTCACAGTACCCATCATACCATGCACACAGTGTCCTTCACAGTACCCATCATACCATGCACACAGTGTCCGTCACAGTACCCATCATACCATGCACACAGTGTTAGTCACAGCACCCATCATACCATGCACACAGTGCCCGTCACAGTACCCATCATACCATGCACACAGTGTCCGTCACAGTACCCATCATACCATGCACACAGTGCCCGTCACAGTACCCATCAAACCATGCACACAGTGTCCGTCACAGTACCCATCATACCATGCACACAGTGCCCGTCACAGTACCCATCATACCATGCACACAGTGCCCGTCACAGTATCCATCATACCATGCACACAGTGTCCGTCACAGTACCCATCATACCATGCACACAGTGCCCGTCACAGTACCCATCATACCATGCACACAGTGCCCGTCACAGTACCCATCATACCATGCACACAGTGCCCATCACAGTACCCATCATACCATGCACACAGTGCCCATCACAGTACCCATCATACCATGCACACAGTGTCGGTCACAGTACCCATCATACCATGCACACAGTGTTAGTCACAGTACCCATCATACCATGCACACAGTGCCCGTCACAGTACCCATCATACCATGCACACAGTGTCGGTCACAGTACCTATCATACCATGCAGACAGTGTTAGTCACAGCACCCATCATACCATGCACACAGTGCCCGTCACAGTACCCATCATACCATGCACACAGTGTCCGTCACAGTACCCATCATACCATGCACACAGTGCCCGTCACAGTACCTATCATACCATGCACACAGTGCCCGTCACAGTACCCATCATACCATGGACACAGTGCCCGTCACAGTACCCATCATACCATGCACACAGTGTTAGTCACAGTACCCATCATACCATGCACACAGTGTACGTCACAGTACCCATCATACCATGCACACAGTGCCCGTCACAGTACCCATCATACCATGCACACAGTGTCTGTCACAGTACCCATCATACCATGCACACAGTGCCCTTCACGGTACCCATCATACCATGCACACGGTGTCTGTCACAGTACCCATCACACCATGCACACAGTACCCGTCACATTACCCATCATACCATGCACACAGTGCCCATCACAGTACCCATCATACCATGCACACAGTGTCCGTCACAGTACCCATTATACCATGCACACAGTACCCGTCACAGCACCCATTATACCATGCACACAGTGCCCGTCACAGTACCCATCATACCATGCACACAGTGTCCGTCACAGTACCCATTATACCATGCACACAGTGCCCGTCATAGTACCCATCAAACCATGCACACAGTGCCCGTCACAGTACCCATCACACCATGCACACAGTGTCCATCACAGTACCCATCATACATAGTTGCCAACATTGCAAAAAAAACATCTGGGACACTTTTTTTGTATTGAGGCGGAGCCTTGCTATAATTAGGGGGCGGGGCATTCGTTTGTAGGCGTGGCATGGCGGAATTAAAATTGCGGCGCGCGAAGCGCATCGCGGCGATAAATGGGCGTGGTTTACGCATGATAGTGGGTGTGGCTTAAATGGGCGTGGTTCAAAGGGGTGTGGCTAGAGTCCGAGGTGAGAGAAAGAGAGAGAAAGAAATAGAAAGAAAGAAGCCAGATCCTACACCACAATAGTAATGTGTAACAAAATTGGCAGATAAGGATACTCCAAAACACCTGTTGGCGCTTCAATCATCCCGGCACCATGGTTGTTACGGTGTCAGGATGATTGAAGTGCATTATTTCTATTATTACATTGTAATATAAAATGAAATCATTCAACTCACCATAATGCCGAATCAGTGGAAGCCCTGAGCGTGTTACCTGCCACGTCGCCTGCCACCAGATGGCCTCCCCAGCAGTCCGTCCTTGCATCAGGTGCCTCCCCAGCAGTCCGCCCTTGCATCAGGTGCCTCCCCAGCAGTCCGTCCTTGCATCAGGTGCCTCCCCAGCAGAGCCCCCTCCACACTTGTGGACAAGGGTCCAAAAATCATGATTGTCCCGGGAAATTCGGGACTGTTTGGCAACTATGCACTACACTGATTACCCCGCCACCCACTACACTGATTACCCCGTCACCCACTACACTGATTACCCCGCCACCCACTACACTGATTACCCCGCCACCCACTACACTGATTACCCCGCCACCCACTACACTGATTACCCCGCCACCCACTACACTGATTACCCCGCTACCCACTACACTGATTACCCCGCCACCCACTACACTGATTACCCCGCCACCCACTACACTGATTACCCCGCTACCCACTACACTGATTACCCCGCCACCCACTACACTACACTGATTACCCTGCCACCCACTACACTGATTAACCCGCCACCCACTACACTACACTGATTACCCCACACTGATTACCCCACCACCCACTACACTGATTACCCCACACTGATTACCCCACCACCCACTACACTACACAGATTACCCCGCCACCCACTACACTAATTACCCCGCCACCCACTACACTACACTGATTACCCCGCCACCCACTACACTGATTACCCCGCCACCCACTACACTGATTACCTCGCCACCCACTACACTGATTACCCCGCCACCCACTACACTACACTGTGATTACCCCGCCACCCACTACACCACACTGTGATTACCCCACCACCCACTACACTAATTACCCTGCCACCCACTACACTAATTACCCCGCCACCCACTACACTACACTGATTACCCCGCCACCCACTACACTAATTACCCCGCCACCCACTACACTGTGATTACCCCACCACCCACTACACTACACTGTGATTACCCCACCACCCACTACACTAACTACCCCGCCACCCACTACACTAATTACCCCGCCACCCACTACACTACACTGATTACCCCTCCACCTACTACACTGATTACCCCGCCACCCACTACACTGATTACCCCGCCACCCACTACACTGATTACCCCGCCACCCACTACACTGATTACCCCGCCACCCACTACACTGATTACCCCGCCACCCACTACACTACACTGTGATTACCCCACCACCCACTACACTACACTGTGATTACCCCACCACCCACTACACTACACTGTGATTACCCCACCACCCACTACACTAAATTACCCCGCCACCCACTACACTACACTAATTACCCCACCACCCACTACACTACACTAATTACCCCACCACCCACTACACTACAATTACCCCGCCACCCACTACACTACAGTGCAATAGTACGGTACCTGCGGTGCGTGAGGATGTGCTGGTGGTCCGAGGGGTCTGCCAAATGGAGTGAGCCAGGACCATCACAGTGTCCTCAGCCAGCGGTGCCCCGGTCCTTCCATCAGTGTCCCCACTCGTCGGACACACGGGGGCGGGGCGGAGGGTTGTTGGCAGCGGCGGCGCCGGGTGCTGATAGGCGTCAGTGTCCCCAGCCAGTGGAGCCCCGGTCCTTACATCCGTGTCCCCGCTCCTTGTCGGACACACGGGGCCTGGGCAGAGGGTCGTTAGCGGCGGCGGCGGCGGGTGAAGCATGCTGCTTCCTTGTGCCTCTCCTTGCTTTCAGTGGAGAGCGGGGAGGAGTCGCCAATCCGAAGCCGATTGGCTGCCCCAGGCTCTGCACTGAACACAAGAGGAAAACGTAAACAAATATGGTGGCGGCAGCGGCCATTTTTGTGTAGCCGCTGCCGTTTTTAGCTAAAGCATTCCCGAATTTACCGGGACAAAACGGGACAAAAAGAACTGGGCTTGTCCCGAATCGGGACAAGCCCAATTCGGGACAAGGGTCCAAAAATCGTGCTTGTCCCGGGAAATTCGGGACTGTTGGTAACTATGTATCATACCATGCACACAGTGCCCGTCACAGTACCCATCATACCATGCACACAGTGCCCGTCACAGTACCCATCATACCATGCACACAGTGCCTGTCACAGTACCCATCACACCATGCACACAGTACCCGTCACATTACCCATCATACTGTAATGTTCGTGCTGGAACACTGTGTGACCCTTCACCTTTTTCTCCTGATGCATGCTGGGGGAGGGGCTGTACCAGGAAGTAGTGAGAGTGGTGTGTGAGACTGGAAGCAGCAGCAGCATGATGGACAGAAGGAATTACATCTGGTAATGACAGAATCCTGTTGTATTAGGACTCTATGTAACAAAGTCATCATGTTCTGAGTGAGTAATAAACCCTTCCATGGTTAAGAAGTTCATCTGGCCTGTGTGTAACTTGCTGAGCAGATACTTTAGCATTGCTAGCAACACTCTGAGAGACCCCGTGTCTAATGCCCCATACACACGATCATTTTTAATGTCATTTTTAAAACTGACGTTTTTCTCGTCATTTTTTTTGTTTCCTCTCAAGCCTGTCTTGCGTACACACCATCATTTTAAAAAATGTTCAAGCAAAGCGCGGTGACGTACAACACGTACGACGGCACTATAAAGGGGAAGTTCCGTTCGAATGGCGCCACCCTTCATGTTAGCAAAGTTTGGTGAGAGACGATTCGCTCTTTTCAGTCTAGTGCTTTTCAGTCCGTTACAGCATGACGAATGTGCTATCTCCATTACGAACGCTAGTTTTACCAGAACGAGCGCTCCCGTCTCATACTTGATTCTGAGCATGCGCATTTTTTTTCACGTCGTTAAAGCCTACACACTATCGTTTTTCACGTCGTTAAAAAAAACGACATGAAAAACGACGTGAAAAAAGAGAGCATGTTCGAAATTTTTAATGCCCGTTTTTCACGTCGTTAAAAATGCTCTGGAGCATACACACGATCATTTTTAATGGCCATTTTTTTTAATGGCATTTTTAACGGCATGAAAAATGATCGTGTGTATGGGGCATAAGGGACATAACAGTGGCGACGAGGATTGTGGATTTCAGCACACGTGGCCTTCATAGGGTTTATACAACCATTTGATCCTGCTGCTGAATCATGGAGCTCCTGGGTGGAGAGGCTGGAGCAGTGTATGGAAGCAAATAGTGTGGCTGCAGAAAAGAAGGTTGCAGTTTTCCTCACAATATTGGGTCAAGCTGCATATGGCACTCTCAGAGACCTCATTTCTCCAGACAAGCCGGCCTCTAAGCCCCTGCCTGAGTTAATTCAGAAGCTACATGAGCACTACAACCCAAAGCCATTAGAGATTGCAGAGCGGTTTAAATCCTACAGTAGAAGGCAGCATGCCAGGGAGGACATAAAGACTTATATCATTGCTTTACGTAAACTAGCTGCCACTTGTCAGTTTGGAGACTACCTGCAGACGGCTCTCCGTGACATGTTTGTCATGGGACTCTGCGACCCAGCCATACAGAAACGTTTACTCACAGAACCCGACTTGACTCTGACGAAAGCCACTGACCTTGCTATGGTCATGGAGTTGGCTACACGGGACGCCACCCTACTGAAGGCACCACCTGAAACTCCTGCAAGCCAGGGAGAGGAAATATTCCACTCTGCTATCACTCGACACCCAAGACGGCCGTCTCCAAATCTTCCTAAACCTCGCCACCCTAATTCTTCTGTCTCTAGGACACCAACTTGCTACCGTTGTGGTAACACTACTCACAGTGCACCTGCTTGCAAGTTCAAGGATGTCATTTGTTTTCTTTGTGGAAAGACTGGTCATATTGGGCGTGTTTGCCGCAGCTCATGCTCCCCGAACACTACCGCAAAAGTTAAACCTAAACAGACATTTCATATGGATACTGACAATCACGGCTCCAGCTCTGATGAGAAAACCTGTGTCCAGCATGTTGGACTGTTTCAGGTAGCTGGGAGTACTCCTGCGATTAAAGTGGATGTCACACTCAATGGCTGTCCTGTCTCCATGGATGTTGATACAGGGGCGGCAGTGTCTGTCATTTCATGGACTGATTTAAAGGCATCGGATCTGTCCCTACCGCTCCAACCTACAAATCTCACACTACAAACCTACAGCAAGGAACTACTACAACCCTTGGGTTATGTGAAACCCCTTGTTACATTAGGCAACCGCAGTCAAACTCTACGCCTTTATGTTGTCAATAAAGGAGGTCCTCCGCTGTACGGTAGGGACTGGATCAAAGCCCTGGGCATGCCTCCTCTTGCCATTGCCCAATGTACATTGCTTTCTGAGGTAGACCATTGGGTGGAATCCCTAAAGTCACGCTTTAAGGGGGTTTTTGAGGACTCTTTGGGCACAGTAAAAGGAAAAATGGCCCACCTCCTCTTGAAGCCGGGTGCTACACCTCGTTTTTGTAAGGCAAGATCAGTACCTTTTGCCTTGAGAAAGAAAGTGGAAGCAGAGCTGGACCACCTATTGGCTGAAAAGATCATAACTAAAGTTGATAGAAGTGAATGGGCATCGCCCATTGTGCCTGTCAAGAAAAAGAATGGAGACATTAGAATTTGTGGAGATTTCAGGGTTGCCCTGAACAACCAACTTCTTGTGGATCAATACCCATTGCCTCGACTTGAAGATCTATTTAGCTCATTGGCTGGGGGGCAAAAGTTTACAAAAATAGACTTAAAACAAGCTTACCTGCAACTGCAAGTACACCCAGATTCACGCCATCTGTTGACCATTAACACTCATAAAGGATTATTCCAATATAACCACATGGTTTTTGGCATAGCCCCAGCTCCAGCCATCTGGCAGCGAATCATGGATGAGGTCCTGGCAGGCATACCTTTCACTCAATGTCTACTAGATGACATGCTCATCACTGGTCCCACTGATGAAGAACACAGAAAGAATGTTGAAGCTGTGCTAGAGAGACTCCAAAGGTATGGTTTACGTGTCAATCTTTCAAAATGCGAATTTCTAAAGTCTCAACTGGAATTTTGTGCCCACACTGTGGACAGACATGGGTTACACACTACTGAAGAAAAGGTTAAAGCCCTTACCCATGCCCCTACTCCCCAGAAAGTCACACAGCTCAGGTCCTACCTTGGCCTCCTAAATTACTACCACCGTTTCTTGCCGAACCTAGCACACCAGCTTTACCCATTACATCGCTTACTGGATGCAAGAGCTAAATGGATATGGACAGCCAAATGTGAAGAAGCTTTTCGGCTTTCTAAAGAACTCATTCTGTCTTCTCGAGTTCTGGTCCACTATGATTTAAAGAAACACATCACCTTGGCTTGTGACGCCTCGCCTTATGGACTGGGTGCTGTGCTTTCCCATGTCATGCCAGATGGCACAGAGCGCCCCATTTCTTTTGCCTCCAGGTCTTTAACCTCAGCAGAGCAAAACTACTCCCAGATAGACAAGGAAGCTTTGGCCATTGTATGGGCTACAAAAAAATTCATACGTACATCTATGGTCGGGAGTTCACACTTATCACTGACCACAAACCTCTGTTGTCAATACTGAACCCTCAGAAAGGAATTTCTACAACAACCGCAACTCGCTTACAAAGGTACGCTTTATTCTTGGGAGCTTATACTTATTCTATCAGATACCACTCCCATGATGCCCATGGCAATGCAGATGCATTTTCCAGATTGCCAATTGGAGACCACTCACCAAGAGACGTACGCATAGTGGAAATACACAGGCCGAAATCCTGCATGTCCACCTCCTTAATTGCCAGACATACAGTCACAGATCCTTTCCTGTCTCAGATATTCTCATATGTTCAGGCTGGATGGCCAGAGAAAGTCCCAGGTGAATTTCGTCCGTACTTTGCCAGAAAATGTGAGCTTGTGACTAATGCTGGTTGCCTACAGTGGGGCAACAGAGTGATTATACCTCAGTATTTGCAACCAACCATGCTAAGGATACTGCATGAGGGCCATCCTGGTGTGGTGCGCATGAAGCAGCGAGCCCGGAGCTATGTTTGGTGGCCCCAAATGGACACAGCAATTGAAGAGTATGTGGCTCAATGTCCTGGGTGCTGTCAAGCTCAGCGACCCCAAAAGAAAGGAACCCTGCTACCTTGGCCATGGCCGACAGAACCGTGGTCAAGACTCCATCTTGATTTTGCTGGCCCAATCCAGGGTAAAATGTATTTGATCATAGTAGATGCACATTCAAAATGGCCAGAGGTTTTTCAAATGCCTTCTGTTACCTCAGCTGCTACCATTCTAGTCTTAAGGAAGCTCTTTGCTCAATATGGCTTGCCAACAGCCATAGTCTCGGACAATGGGACTCAATTTACATCGCATGAGTTTCAATCCTTCCTCAGTGGCTTGGGCATCCAACACTACAAAACAGCTCCTTATCATCCAGCCTCAAATGGGCTGGCAGAACGGTTTGTGCAGACGTTTAAGAAGCACTTACTGTCCACTCTGGACCAGGTTGGACTGTCAGAGGAGAAGCTTCTGGAGTTCTTGACCATGTACCGAAACACAAAACACGCTACTACTGGGCTGTCCCCAGATTTTCTTATGTTTGGCAGGCATCTCTCCGCACCAAACTGGATTTAGTTCGTCCACAGGAACAGTCACCGACACCTTCTCCGCCAGGCCATCCTGGATTCCATGCTGGTGATCTTGTATGGTTTCGGAATTACAGAGTTTTGCCTCATTGGCTTCCTGGCATTATTGATGGACCTCTTGGACAACGAATGTACCTTGTTCGCCTGGAGAATGGCGTTTGTGTTCGAAGACACCTTTCGCAATTGAGAAAGCGCATTTGCCTGCCAGTAGAAACAAACCCGACCTCTCTTTCTACCCAACCACCAGAGTCTACTCAGGGCTCTACTGGTGACATATGGCATGGTGTCTGGCATGATCCTACAAGTTTACAACCAACTCTTGAAGCGGTTGGTGACCGTATTCCTGAGGAGCCCGGACATGTGCCTGGAGTTGCAGAGACTGATTTGTCTGTTGGACACCCACTGACACCTCCAGAACCTTTGACAGCCTCTACCCCTCCTGGTGCTGTGCCACTTCGTAAGTCTGCCCGCCAAAGACATCAAACTCCTCGTTGGCAAAGCACTGAAATCTTACGGGACACTTTGGAGGTCAGGAAACAGAGACAAAGGGCTCGTAACGTGATGCAGGAGCCACAGAACTGAGTTGGAGATACTACTTGCTGAACTGATCCTGCTTGCCTTGTTTCTTTATGTGTTGAGTATTTTGTTCTATTGTTATGTTTATTTATTTTTTTCCTATTGTTTTTTTTTTTTTTTTATGGGAAAAAGAGGAGACGTAATGTTTGTGCTGGAACACTGTGTGACCCTTCACCTTTTTCTCCTGATGCATGCTGGGAAGGGGCTGTACCAGGAAGTAGTGAGAGTGGTGTGTGAGACTGGAAGCAGCAGCAGCATGATGCACAGAAGGGATTACATCTGGTAATGACAGAATCCTGTTGTATTAGGACTCTATGTAACAAAGTCATCATGTTCTGAGTGAGTAATAAACCCTTCCATGGTTAAGAAGTTCATCTGGCCTGTGTGTAACTTGCTGAGCAGATACTTTAGCATTGCTAGCAACACTCTGAGAGACCCCGTGTCTAAGGGACATAACACATACCATGCACACAGTGCCCGTCACAGTACCCATCATACCATGCACACAGTGTCCGTCACAGTACCCATCATACCATGCACACAGTGTCCGTCACAGTACCCATCATACCATGCACACAGTGTTAGTCACAGCGCCCATTATACCATGCACACAGTGCCCGTCACAGTACCCATCATACCATGCACACAGTGTCCGTCACAGTACCCATCATACCATGCACACAGTGCCCGTCACAGTACCCATCAAACCATGCACACAGTGTCCGTCACAGTACCCATCATATCATGCACACAGTGCCCGTCACAGTACCCATCATACCATGCACACAGTGTCCGTCACAATACCCATCATACCATGCACACAGTGCCCGTCACAGTACCCATCATACCATGCACACAGTGTTCGTCACAGTACCCATCATACCATGCACACAGTGCCCGTCACAGTACCCATCAAGCCATGCACACAGTGTCCGTCACAGTACCCATCATATCATGCACACAGTGCCCGTCACAGTACCCATCATACCATGCACACAGTGTCCGTCACAATACCCATCATACCATGCACACAGTGCCCGTCACAGTACCCATCATACCATGCACACAGTGTTCGTCACAGTACCCATCATACCATGCACACAGTGCCTGTCACAGTACCCATCAAACCATGCACACAGTGCCCGTCACAGTACCATCACACCATGCACACAGTGCCCGTCACAGTACCCATCATACCATGCACACGGTGCCCGTCACAGTACCCATCATACCATGCACACAGTGCCCATCACAGTACCCATCACACCATGCACACCGTGTCCGTCACAGTACCCATCACACCATGCACACAGTACCCGTCACATTACCCATCATACCATGCACACAGTGCCTGTCACAGTACCCATCATACCATGCACACAGTGTCCTTCACAGTACCCATCATACCATGCACACAGTGTCCGTCACAGTACCCATCATACCATGCACACAGTGTTAGTCACAGCACCCATCATACCATGCACACAGTGCCCGTCACAGTACCCATCATACCATGCACACAGTGTCCGTCACAGTACCCATCATACCATGCACACAGTGCCCGTCACAGTACCCATCAAACCATGCACACAGTGTCCGTCACAGTACCCATCATACCATGCACACAGTGCCCGTCACAGTACCCATCATACCATGCACACAGTGCCCGTCACAGTATCCATCATACCATGCACACAGTGTCCGTCACAGTACCCATCATACCATGCACACAGTGCCCGTCACAGTACCCATCATACCATGCACACAGTGCCCGTCACAGTACCCATCATACCATGCACACAGTGCCCATCACAGTACCCATCATACCATGCACACAGTGTCCGTCACAGTACCCATCATACCATGCACACAGTGTTAGTCACAGTACCCATCATACTATGCACACAGTGTCCGTCACAGTACCCATCATACCATGCAGACAGTGTTAGTCACAGCACCCATCATACCATGCACACAGTGCCCGTCACAGTACCCATCATACCATGCACACAGTGCCCGTCACAGTACCTATCATACCATGCACACAGTGCCCGTCACAGTACCCATCATACCATGCACACAGTGCCCGTCACAGTACCCATCATACCATGCACACAGTGTTAGTCACAGTACCCATCATACCATGCACACAGTGTATGTCACAGTACCCATCATACCATGCACACAGTGCCCGTCACAGTACCCATCATACCATGCACACAGTGTCTGTCACAGTACCCATCATACCATGCACACAGTGCCCGTCACGGTACCCATCATACCATGCACAATTCTGCCAATTTTACTGAATGTTTACATTTATTATGATTACAATTATTGGATCTGTATATGTATCTAATTAATTTATTAATTGCTTTTGCTTGTACCAATCATGTGTATCAATGACATTAAATATGTTATTATTATTATTATTGAGTATGTCCATCTCTGTGGAAATCATGTATTATATATCAATTATATGATACATCATATAGCATATTGTGTTTTTATCAGTTGCATTTAATTGATTGGAGTCATTAATTTCAAATAACCATATGGCTACATGCCTGCTCCCAATGGGAACCATGACATGTAGCCTGTGTACAACTAGATACCCGTTATTTTCATATGTACATACACATGCCTCAATTAAAGTCCCAAAACCCTTCCCTTTCTTTTTCCATATACTGTATTTATTGGCGTATAACACTTACTTTTTTACCCTGAAAATAGAGAGTAAACTGTGCCTGCGTGTTATATGCAGGGGGCTATGGAAAGTTTTTTCCCTGAAACATCCCTCTTAAAGTTAGGGTGCGTGTTATACGCCGATAAATACGGTATATACATGGGGATGGAGGCATGTCTATGACACATTTTGGTTGGGTTTAATGGGGTCACTCCTTGTTCTTTATTTTGTCCCTGATATGAATATCATATTATATGTGGTAAAAATGTTATTAAATAATGAAAGTTGTATTAAAGACCCTGCAAAAACATTTCCTATTGCGTGTGAAAAACGATGTACCTTTGTCATTTTTTTTGTGTTTTAGTATACAATAAATGGAAATGAAACTATCTCAGACCCCAACGTACAGTATTGCATTCTAAAAACAGAAGGTATTTACATCCAACTCAAATCCAAAGATTAAAGGTGCATTCACACCTGCGAAAGTACCTGCACTCTGGTTAGATGTAATCGCTCATGCAGCAATCAAATGCAAGTGATCAGCCCTGGATGCAGGTAGTCTGTGTTCAGGGCCAATCACAGGCTTATGATCACTGCATGAGTGTTTACATGTGAGTGGCCGAGATTAACTGTGGAAATCAGCAGTCTCCCATTGCTTTCATAGGACTGCCTCCAGTTCATGCATCTAATCGGAGTGCGAGTGCATTCCCAGGTGTGAATGCACCCAAAGTGTGCTTTCACACTGCTCCGCTGCGTTTTAAGTGCGATTTCTGGGTGTCTGACCCCCAGCATGCACCTGTGAAACATGGACACGTGACTCAAAAAATACAGCAAAAACTCAACCATGGTGCAATTTTGATGCGTTTCTATTCATTGCAATATAGAGTTGCATTTTTGGTGCAGTTTTGAAAAGAGCACCAAAGATGCAGCATACAGGACTTTTCAAAACGCACCGCACCGCACCTGCTGCACAGTGGTGTGAAAAGTCCCATAGGAATTAAAGAGATATATTTTTCTTGTGTTTCTAGCAAGGTAAAAACACTGCAAAAATGCATCAGTGTGTAAGCAGTTTAAGAAGTTTGTTCTTATTTGCAGCAGTTGGAATCTTGCAAATCATTCCTGATGACAGCTATGCTGCTGTTGATTTATGGCAACTTATTTTGTTGATTTCTATTGACTTGCAATTATCTTCTTGTTTAAAGCTGTTGTAAACCACTGATGTTAAATGTAGCGGGGGTTTAAATTTAGGGGGATACACCTGGGTGGTAGTATGACCCAGGTGTGTATAAATCATGAAGGGATTGGGCCACTGTTAATTAGTGGAAGACTGGGTGGTGTATTATTCTCCTTGGCCTGTGGGTGGTGGGGTTCCCACAGGCCTAAGGTAGATTCACTGCCGTAGTGCTGGCCTTTTTGTCCCTTTCCGGCAATGGTGCGGCAGGGGCGGGGAACCTGCCGTGACGTCGCGGGAGGAGATAAAGGGGAGAGACGCCCTCGCCACAAGGTCTTTTCCTGCATCGCGCGCCCAGGCACCTTCGGTCTGGGTGCAGGCGGTTCGGAGTTCCTGTCCAGGTGCCCTAGGCCTGGCCGGAGCAGAGTTGGCGTCCATCCCAGGCACCTTCAGCCTGGGGTGAGGTACTAAACCGGAGGCCTGGGGCCCAGTGACTTTGACTGGGTCCCGCGAGGGCGGAGGAGTCCGAGGGTCCCTGAGGTGGATGGGGCCCAAGTCTGAGGTGAGGAGGCCGGGGAGGTCACCCGTCCGGAGAGTCCGGAGCAGCATCAACCCGGTGACGGATGGGCCTCCGGTAACTCCCTTGGAGGGACATCTCCCCCTGACAGGGGCCACAACGCAGCGAAGGTACTCCTATCTACATTCTATTGAGTCGCTGGTAGAGACTCTCAAGTTCTAAGTTCTCTCTAGCCAAGGCTATAGTAACCGCTGGTGAAACCACAGTGGTTTAGCGTACAATCAGGATAGTGCCTCGACCTGCTCACCCCACTGTATTGAACTGTTATTGGGTCTCAACCAGTTGGCTGGTAAAGAACTGTTTGATTGTGAGTGTGACAATAAAACAAGAGTTGGACCCTAATCGGTGTGTGGTACTCTGGTTAATGGGAGCAAAGGGGAATGTCAGCACAGCAAGACTTGGTCCTTAACTGAAACGCACAGGCCCGAGGAAAATATCTGGTACTGGCCTTCACCTCACCCACTGCCATGGGGAGGACATGGGCCGTAGCGTATCTCACCCTCACATACAAAATACCCCTAGACAAAGAAGGTGAGGGCGCTACACGTGGGGGCTCGTCCGGGATGATGTGCGTTTTAACCTTGGAATTAAGAACGGCTGTGTCTGAACTTTGCTGCCCGGAGGAGTTCCGAGTGGGTCGGCCATGTGATCGGCCAAAGTGCATCCCTGCTCAAAGTCATGGAAATGACCCTAAGACGGGAAAGGCCCTTGCGGAAGAGCGAGAAGAGGGAGAAGTTCAGCCGTGTGACGTACTACATGTGGGGGCTTTTACTGCACTGCGCGATGAGGCACCCCGTGACTACACAGTTCGTGGGCGGAGTTTGATGGAAGCCCGCGAAAACGTGCAAGTTATGGGAGGAGTCTGGCCATGTGGAGGAATTCACGTGGAGACTTCGGCGCGTGGTCAGTGCGTGATGGAGCAGCAGACAGTCGGGATGGCCTCAAGCTCCCCGTGGATTCCGGTTCCCTACCCCACGAAGATGACTACCTTTGCTGCTCCCTTTACAGATACGGGGATAAGACTCAGGCCCCGAGGGCAGTTGGCTCTGTATTCCTGCAGAGACACGGAGGCCCTCGTCCGGATGTTCGGGACTGGTGGTCCACCTGAAGCCATTCGGGCGTTGTGAAGCATGCAAAGAATTCTTATTCGAGGTGGAGCCATCCACAGTAAGGCCCCGGGCCCTTCGCCTCAACTGCCTCACAGGTACCGCTATTCCGGAAGGGGAGATCCAGGCCTTTGCGGAGGTTCCCGTACGCACTGACCAGGGTGATGTGACTGCCCAACCAGAGACTGAGAAAGAAAAATCAGAGGATGCTGCTTCGGTCACCACAGATTCCCTGCTCCCACCTCCGAAGAGGAAGGTCGGCCTGGTGCAGGCGTCCTGTGGTCATGGTCGAGTTTCACCCCGTCGCTTGCCGGGCCTGGATGGATCCGGTTGGAAGAGTCCTGGACATCCCTGTGCTTCAAAAGGTCAAGGTGAGCCAGGGGCTGGGACTGTGGTGGTGGTTGGAGGTGTCGGGGGTCCACAGCCGGTGGAGCCCGCTAGAGAGGGTAGTTCCACGTCTACTAGAGACTACCTTCCCGCAGAGATGTATGACACCTCCAACCTAGAATCGCTGTCGGACTGTGGGGATGACGGTGAAATAGACTAACTTTTTCACCGCAAGGGCTGGGACAAACGCCCATTACCTGTGTTACATGTACCACGAGATTCGCCTATGTCCATAGGAGACAGTACGCCCCGGGCGGAGGCCCCGGAGTCTACGAGGAAGCCTAGTCCTCCTATTGTCCTTCCACAATCCACAGCATCACCCGTTTTGGTGGCGGGGACACAACGCGCATCACTACCGGCACCAAGAGCAAAGCCAGAGGTAGTGAAAGTACCTCGGCATCCAGAAGCCATTGTTCCGCCAGGAGAAGGGGAGCGGGCCACCATGCCTCCTTTGGCCCGATTGCAGCGGCTTTTCTGCCAGAGGGTCGCTCGTGAGTACGGATGGGAATATCCTTACTTGTCTCGGGACTTACTTTTTGATGTTGAAGTCCTACGGCAGCGGTGGTATGATGAGTTTGTTTGGGAGAAGCTTAAAGTGCCTCATGCCCGTTGGTATTTGGCTTGTTCACCCTCAGTATCCAAACAGTTCAGAGACTGCAAAGCAGAGTGGATGTGGGGCCGCCATATCCATGCAGACAAGGTGCGCATCTGCAGGAAGGATGGAGAGGACATCGATTATTCGGTGGAGACTTTCGATCAGCACCTAAAGCCCTTGTTTTTGCCGGATCCGAAGTTTTATCTGTGAGGAGAGACAGAGAAAGAAAAAAAAGAGAAAAGGACTCTCCTTGTGTTTTTTTTTTCCTGCTGTTGAACTTTCTGGAATTATCCTTGCCGGAACATCAGAACTGTGCCCTAGTTTTTTTTTGTGTTTGGGCTTTTCTACTCCTCAGAGAAATGAGAGCTGTTGTGTTTGTTCTCTCTTTCTTCACACGTCAGAGATAAAGACTTTGGGGTAGAATCAGAGTAGGGATATCAGAAGACGGAAGATTTCACCAAGTGTCATTACCGTGGCACTGTCACCAGGTGACAGTGTTACGTAACGGTTGTGTTTGTTTTTTTTTACACTTGCATCGCTTTACTCGTTGGAGCGAATGGGTCTCTCGGCTGATAGACCCATTCATTCCAAACTAACACAAATATGTTAGGATGTTGTGTTCTCTTTTTTTTTTTTTTGTTTTGTTTCCCTCTGCAGGAGATTCATCTGTCAAGACTGCTGAGTGTGGGGTGGTTCTTAGACAGCAATGGGAGGGATTGTATATGTGTATATGGTCAGAGGATTTTATTTCAAAAGTTTATTATTTCATGTTTCCCTTTCCCTTGAGCAGGTCTTGGCACAATTAGTATTAAAATTTGAGGGATGGCCTCTGGGGTCAAGCTTATGTTACCACTCCTTGGGAGATATGGGCTTGCACCAGACGCTGGGGACCAGCGTCAAATCACTAGGGGGAGTGTGTAGCGGGGGTTTAAATTTAGGGGGATACACCTGGGTGGTAGTATGACCCAGGTGTGTATAAATCATGAAGGGATTGGACCATTGTTAATTCGTGGAGGACTGGGTGGTGTATTATTCTCCTTGGCCTGTGGGTGGCGGGGTTCCCACAGGCCTAAGGTAGATTCACTGCTGTAGTGTTGGCCTTTTTGTCCCTTTCCGGCGATGGTGCGGCAGGGGCGGGGAACCTGCCGTGACGTCACGGGAGGAGATAAAGGGGAGAGACGAGGTCTTTTCCTGCATCGCACGCCCAGGCACCTTCGGCCTGGGTGCGGGCGGTTCGGAGTTCTGGTCCAGGTGCCCTAGGCCTGGCTGGAGCGGAGTTGGCGTCCATCCCAGGCACCTTCAGCCTGGGGTGAGGTACTAAACCGGAGGCCTGGGGCCCAGTGACTTTGACTGGGTCCCGCGAGGGCGGAGGAGTCCAAGGGTCCCTGAGGTGGATGGGGCCCAAGTCTGAGGTGAGGAGGCCGGGGAGGTCACCCGTCCGGAGAGTCCGGAGCAGCATCAACCCGGTGACGGATGGGCCTCCGGTAACTCCCTTGGAGGGACATCTCCCCCTGACAGGGGCCACAACGCAGCAAAGGTACTCCTATCTACATTCTATTGAGTCGCTGGTAGAGACTCTCAAGTTTTAAGTTCTCTCTAGCCAAGGCTATAGTAACCGCTGGTGAAACCACAGTGGTTTAGCGTACAATCAGGATAGTGCCTCGACCTGCTCACCCCACCGTATTAAACTGTTATTGGGTCTCAACCAGTTGGCTGGTAAAGAACTGTTTGATTGTGAGTGTGACAATAAAACAAGAGTTGGACCCTAATCGGTGTGTGGTACTCTGGTTAATGGGAGCAAAGGGGAGTGTCAGCACAGCAAGACTTGGTCCTTAACTGAAACGCACAGGCCCAAGGAAAATATCTGGTACTGGCCTTCACCTCACCCACTGCCATGGGGAGGACATGGGCCGTAGCGTATCTCACCCTCACATACGAAATACCCCTAGACAAAGAAGGGGAGGTGAGGGCGCTACATAAAAAAAAAACGAAAAAACCTGCAAGGCAATGGTATAATGTGCTAGTATGCATCGCATACTAGCACATTATGAAATACTCACCTTGGAACAAAGCCTTCCAGTAAAGTCACCGCTTGAGAGGGCTGACATGTTCCCCATGTCTGTCTCCCGGGTTTGCGAGCTCCAGCTATGTGATTGGCTGGAGCTGTGATAACATCACTTCTGCGTATGTGCGTAGGAGCCGCAGTTTCCAGCTCCGGCTCTGAAGGTCCGGCACTGTAAATTGGACCTTCAGAGCGCATGTGCTGATGATGTAATCGGCTGCATGCACTCTGAATATCTTTTAAACAGTGCAAGTTTAGGAGATATTCACAGTACCTACAGCCTTATTATATGGTTACCTGTAATTACAAGTGGTAGTACAGAGAGTTACTACCTCGTTAAGAAGGCAATAAAATAGTGTTGTGTCAACCTTTGCGCACTATGGCTCAAAACCTAAAAGGTGCATATTGGTAAAATATTAATGAATAAATATGTAGCCATACCCCCTTGGGGGTTGCTGAATGATGTGGTTCACCTGTCACCCTGCCCAGCCCAACATCCATCTCTCAGACACTGAGAGACATAGAACAGTTCATAAGCTTTGTTTTTGTTTTGTTTTTATTGAGGGGATTGAACTTGGATGGGAATGGGAAATTATGGGATGCCCAGGAATATTCAGCACAACTTGCTCGGGACTTCTATATACACTCTAGTATATACACTCCAGTCTTCTCTCCAGCACATACTCTTGCTTAAGACCTCTTATTCTTCATTCCTCCAGCACTTCACTTGCTGCATACTGTTATTCCTCTGGCACTTCACTTGCTGCATACCGTTACTCCTCCAGCACTTCACTTGCTGCAGACGGTTACTCCTCCAGCACTTCCCTTGCTGTAGACTGTTACTCCTCCAGACTAGCTAGCACCGCATGGTTAGGCCCAACAATACCTCAGCTAGGCCTCAGTGAACTGCCTTTTGCGGGCAGGGACCCCGGGCCCTTGTGGTGTAGAAATAGTTCAGGTGCTAACTGTGCTCTGCACAGCTACCAATCTCATAGAGCTCTCTTCAGGCCTTGCCAGCCAGCCTAGCTGCAATGGCCTCTCTCCACTACCCTTCCTACAGTCCTCTCTTTTGGTTCTGCACCAATCTCAAACTACAATCTCCCAGTACTCTCAGGCGTGCCTCCCCAGTCCTCCCAACTGTGCTCCACTCACCAGCCCTCCCGGCTGCGAACAGTTGTCCTCCCTGGAGTCTCTTAGCAGTGTTCTCTCCCGCTGTCCTCTCCTTGCGCTCTCATGTGCCTCTCCTTCCAGGATCTCTTCACTCCTCCTGGATGCAGGGTCACCCCCCCCCCAGACTGGGGATCTCCCAGTGGGCTCCGACAGCCTCCACACTCTCTCACGATAGCTCTTCCACCCGCCAACTTCTCCCCAGCTGGGCTGACCCAGGGTGTTTAAGGAGGCCTGCCCCCTACCAATCCAAGTTGGGGATTGGTCAAGGCTCCTTAGAATACCCCAGGCAGCTCCACCTCTCCTACTTTCTTTCTAGCACCTTCTAGAAAGAAGAGAGAGGTGACAGTGATGCTACCTGTGAGTCACCCAACTTTGCCCTGAGCCACTCCCAGCCCAGAATGAAAACAAACAGGCTTGCTATGCCTGCCTAAATTTTCCTACTCTGCTAGAAAAATCCTCACTCTAGCACCTACCTAACTAGAGGGTGTTACACTAGGGTGACCAGACATCCCCAGTTTCAGGGGACAGTCCCCGGATTGAGGACACTGTCCCCGGACCAAGTCTGTCCCCGGTTTTGTCCCCGGATTGGATTTGAACAGGGGCTGGGGCAATTTCAAAGACAGTCAGTGCAGAATAAGAAATAAAACAATTCTGAATTACACACCCACGCTCCGCCGCTCCTACTAGCTTAGGGGGGTGTATTTTTTTCCTTTATCTGTGTCCCTTTCTGATAATGATGTGCTGGTCGGAGCGGAGGGAATATTTCTTCAGTTTCGGGTGCATGACCATCCAGCTCCGCGCGCATGTTCTTCTGCCTTGGCTCAAGTCCCGGCCAGCCGCCTGCCTGCTTATCTCCTTGCCTTCTCTGGCGGAGTGATCTTCCTCCCCCCCAACCCAGTAGTAGCCAGGGCCTGGAGAGTAAGACTTGACTGGAGCTGTGAGGCGGGCGGCGACGGGCAGAGATTTACTGATTGCCGCCATTACTAGCAAAAAAAAAATATGTCCCCGGATTTCATTTTAAAAATCTGGTCACCTTATGTTACACCCCCCCACCAAAATCCAGCCAGTCCCTTAGGTGGGGAATTTCGAGAAACAGCTCCTGGGCCCAGGAGCGAGGGCATCCCATAAAATAAATTGGAAGGGGAACAAACTTGGATAAGGGACATACAGTATCTCACAAAAGTGAGTACACCCCTCACATTTTTGTAAATATTTTATTATATGTGACAACACTAAAGAAATGACACTTTGCTACAATGTAAAGTAGTTAGTGTACAGGGGTGTACTCACTTTTGTTGACAGCGGTTTAGACATTAATGGCTGTGTGTTGAGTTATTTTTAGGGGACAGCAAATTTACACTGTTAAACAAGCTGTAAACTCACTACTTTACATTGTATCAAAGTGTAATTTCTTCAGTGTTGTCACATGAAAAGATATAATAAAATATTTACAAAAATGTGAGGGCAGTACTCACTTTTGTGAGATACTGTATATGTATCTATAAAAGACTCAATAACGAAATGCATACAGTATATTAGTATGTAGCACTACCCCCGTAGGAGCTGCTGTTTATTTGTTTTGGGTCTACGTCCTGCCTATCAACCCCTGGAAGTGTCTCAAACCCTCCCTTAGCACCACTGATATGAATAAGGATTATGAGACCTATTGAGTATTAGGAGACACAATCCTGCACACACAACACGATAAACTGTAAATATTATTACCTTTGCTGGTCACTAGTCCTTCCGAGTGACAAAGATACTTCACACAGATTATTTACTTAACCAAAGGTATCTTTACTAAGTGTAAAATAAAAAGGTAAAGAAACACATTAATACACACAGTTGACTCTGCATGCACATTACAGAGTCAATAAATCAAAGTAAGATTGGTATCACTGATGTTAAATGATAACAAAAGAAACAACAGCTATGTATATTTATATATATATCTGCACAGCTAACTGATTGCTCGCGAGCTCCCCCTATCTTGCAATACCTTGCACGTGTTCAGTCACCATACCAGACAGGCAAGGCCTATCTGAGTCCCGCTCAAAGTTCCTTCCTCAAATGGAGTCTTCGCTAGCCACCGTTGGTGCACAAGTTCATTTGTAATCCACAGGGTTTTAACGAGATATTGTAGTCATTTGCAATATTCCTGAGTACTCGTGTGCCTGCCACCCACTAATGGCGAATGCGCCAATCTCTAATCACACAGTCTCCCGTAAAATACACTAGGCCGCAATCTGTGGCGCGATAGGTGGAGTGTGGCTGGCACTAACTAAGTCACTTTCCTCTAAGGTAACAGTCAATTCTGGGCAGGTGCCCTTCTCACCAAACAGGCCCGGCTTCCGGATATTCTCCTCTGGCTTGTCTCGGTCCCACGATCTCCACGCTTCTGCTGCAGTCTCCGGCCTCCGTCACTCACAGCGCAAGGTGATGGTGATGGACGACTCCGGTCTCTGCTAGGCAACAACAGGACATTGTGGAAGGTCCTCTATTGGAAAATCACCCAGGGCCCTTGCGTACTTTAGGCCCAGGCTTCTGGCCTAATACTCCGGAAGCAGGCCTCAGTGCCAGCTTCCTGCTTGGTTGAGAGCCAAGTTCAGAGAGAGAGGAGATGGCCCCGCCCCTCCTTTAAATAGCCTGCCCAGAAGGCTTTGTGTGGTGTTGCAGTGCACCCTGGTAACACAGCTGCACCGTGGGTAGTGTAGTCTGTCTGTAACGCCGAGCGCTTCGGGTGTCCCATCCATCCCGGAGCGCACGCGGCGTCTGTTTCCCTGCAGCGCTCCGGTCGGCCCCTCTGACCGTGAGCGCTGCTCTGATGCTGGCGGGGATGCGATCCATGCGGCGGCACCTGTCCGCCCGCGGATCGCATTCCATCCTGCTCACCGGCCTCCTCCTCCTGCTCCGTCCCGGCGCGCGCGGTCCCGCTGCTCTCCAGGGCACGCGCGCGCCGGTCTTCTTAAATTTAAAGGGCCAGTGCACCATTGATTGGTGCCTGGTCCAATTACTGTGTACACACCCAAAACGCTTAAAAACCCACTCCCCCTTCCTGTCCTTGCCGGATCTTGTTGCCTTAGTGCCCTGAGAAAGTGTTTTGTAGTTGCCTTGCCAGTGTATCTGACCTTCTGCGGTTGCCCCTGACTACGAACCATTGCCGCCTGCCCTGACCTTCCGCTACGTCTGACCTTGCCTCTGCCTAGTCCCTGTGTACCGTGCCTATCTCAGCTGCCAGAGAAGTCGAGCCGCTACTGGGGACACGACCTGGTTGCTACCGCCGCAGCAAGTCCATCCCGCTTTGCGGCGGGCTCTGGTGAAAACCGGTAGCTGCTTAGAACCGGTCCTCCAGTGCGACCCGTGCCTTCGCCTCTCTGGCACAGAGGATCCACCTCCTGTGTCCTCACTAGCCACCAGTCCGGGCCCTGACAGTAGATCCGGCCATGGATCCCGCTGAGGTACCGCTGCCAAATCTCGCTGACCTCACTACCGTGGTTGCCCAGCAGTCGCAACAGATCATCCAACAAGGACAGCAGCTGTCGCAGTTGACCGCCATGGTCCAGCAGCTTCTGCCGCCACAGCCTCCAGCATCTTCCCCTCTCCGAGCTGCCGCTACTACCTCGAGAATTCGCCTGTCTCTTCCGGAGAAATTTGACGGGGATTCTAGGATGTGCCGGGGATTCTTGTCCCAATGTTCCCTGCATCTTGAGATGATGTCTGACCAGTTTTCCACAGAACGGTCTAAAGTGGCATTCGTGGTCTCTCTGTTGTCTGGAAAGGCCTTGGCCTGGGCCACGCCACTCTGGGACCGCAACGACCCTGCTACAGCCACCGTTCAGTCCTTCTTTGCTGAGGTTCGCAGCGTTTTTGAGGAACCAGCCCGAGCCTCATCCGCTGAAACCGCCCTGCTTAACCTTGTCCAAGGAAACTCCTCTGTGGGCGAATATGCCATACAGTTCCGCACACTGGCCTCAGAGTTAGCCTGGAATGATGAGGCTCTCTGCGCGACCTTCAAGAAGGGTTTATCCGGCCACATCAAGGATTGTCTGGCCGCACGAGAGATACCCTCTTCCTTGACGGAACTCATCCATTTAGCTACCCGCATCGATATGCGCTACGTCGAAAGACGCCAAGAGCTTCGCCAGGAGAAAGATCTTGTTCGCACCAAGCGTTATCCGCGCCTGGCTCCTCTCTTTCTGAATCCAATGCATCCTGTTACCGTGCCTCCCGTCGAGGAGGCCATGCAAGTGGACCGGTCTCGCCTGACCCTACAAGAGAGGTCCCGCCGTAGGAACGAGAACTTATGCCTTTATTGTGCAAGCTCTGATCACTTCCTAAAAGACTGCCCTATTCGTCCTCCGCATCAGGGAAACGCCCGCACCTAGTGAACGTGGGAGAGGCGTTACTAGGTGTGAATTCTTCCTCTCCACGTCTGACTATTCCTGTGCGGATTTCTCCTTCTGCGGGCTCCCTCTTCCCTGCGGTGGCCTTCCTGGACTCTGGTTCTGCAGGAAACTTTATTGAAGACTCTTTCATCAACAGGTTCAACATTCCTGTTACCCGTCTCATCAAACCCTTCTTCATTTCCTCCGTAAATGGAGAGAATTTGGATTGTACCGTGCGTTACCGCACCGAACCCCTGCTCATGTCCGTTGGTGTTCTTCACCAAGAAAAGATTGAATTCTTTGTTTTGCCGAACTGTACTTCTGACATCCTTCTTGGCCTACCCTGGCTCCAGCGTCACACTCCTACCCTCGACTGGACCACAGGGGACATCAAATCCTGGGGTGACTCCTGTCACAAGCATTGCCTTAAGTCTGTACCGACCTGTCAAGTCCCCATCACTACTCCTTTGCCTGGCCTTCCAAAGGCCTATCAGGACTTTTCTGATGTCTTTTGCAAAAAACAGGCGGAGGTCTTACCACCACATAGACCCTATGACTGCCCCATTGACTTGCTCCCAGGTACTACACCACCCCGTGGCAGAATTTACCCTCTCTCCTCTCCTGAAACCAAGGCCATGACTGAATACATTCAGGAGAACCTCAAGAGAGGTTTTATTAGGAAATCATCTTCTCCAGCCGGAGCGGGGTTCTTCTTCGTGGCCAAGAAGGACGGATCTCTACGCCCTTGCATAGACTATCGTGGTCTCAATAAAATCACTATTAAAAACCGCTACCCTCTGCCTCTCATCTCGGAGCTCTTTGACCGTCTGCGCGGAGCAAAAGTTTTTTCTAAATTGGACCTCAGGGGCGCTTATAACCTCATCAGAATCCGTAAAGGAGATGAATGGAAAACCGCATTTAACACCAGAGATGGTCACTTTGAATATCTTGTCATGCCGTTCGGACTTTGCAACGCCCCTGCAGTCTTTCAAGATTTTGTCAACGAAATCTTCCGGGACCTACTGTATACCTGTGTGGTTGTCTATCTTGACGACATCCTAATCTTCTCTGCCAACCTTAAGGAACATCGGCTCCATGTCCGTCAAGTGCTCCAGCGCCTCCGCGTAAATCATCTTTGGGTTGGCCACGCCCCTCTGGACTTCGTGCTATCCAACGCTTCCTTGGATTCGCCAACTACTATCGTCAGTTCATACCCCACTTCTCCACCATCGTTGCTCCTATAGGGGCACTGACCAAAAAAGACGCAAATCCTATGTCCTGGCCGCCTCAAGCGGAGGAAGCCTTTACTCGCCTTAAGACCGCCTTCTCCTCTGCACCTGTCCTGTCTCGGCCAGATCCTCTAAAGCCGTTCTTCCTTGAAGTTGACGCCTCCTCGGTAGGAGCCGGAGCTGTGCTTCTTCAAAAAAACGCTAAAGGGAAAAACGTCACTTGTGGTTTTTTCTCTAAAACTTTCTCCCCTCCGGAAAAAAACTATTCCATAGGTGACCGTGAACTGTTGGCCATCAAGTTGGCATTAGAAGAGTGGAGACATCTCCTGGAAGGATCCCTTCACCCTATCTCCATCTACACTGACCATAAAAATTTGTCCTACCTTCAGTCCGCTCAGCGCCTAAATCCTCGCCATGCCAGGTGGTCATTGTTCTTTGCCCGCTTCAACTTCCAGATCCATTTTCGGCCCGCAGACAAAAATGTCAGGGCTGATGCCTTGTCCCGTTTCTCCGATACCTCTGAAACCGAGACTCCTCCTCAACACATCGTACCCCCTGAGTGTCTCATTTCCTCTGCTCCCGCTTCTCTCGTGCCAATTCCTCCAGGAAAGACTTTTGTTCCTCCACGCCTTCGGCTTCAGATACTCAAGTGGGGCCATTCCTCCCATCTAGCCGGTCACGCTGGGATCAAAAAATCCATACAATTGATTGCCAGACACTATTGGTGGCCTACCCAGGAGAAAGATGTGACTGACTTTGTACGGGCCTGCACTATCTGTGCATGTGACAAGACTCCTCGCCAGAAGCCTGCAGGTCTTCTCCTTCCCCTACCTGTGCCTGAACAACCATGGTCCCACATCGCCATGGATTTCATCACGGACCTCCCTTTGTCTCGTAGTAACACTGTCATCTGGGTGGTCGTTGACCGCTTTTCTAAAATGGCTCATTTTGTCCAAGCTCCCTGGTCTGCCTACTGCACCTCAGTTGGCGAAGCATTTTTTTCTTCAAATTTTCCGCCTCCATGCTCTGCCCTCACATATCGTCTCGGATAGAGGCGTTCAATTCATCTCAAAATTTTGGAGAGCTCTCTGTACTCAACTAAAGATTAAGTTGAATTTTTCTTCCGCTTATCACCCGCAGTCCAATGCACAGGTGGAGAGAGTTAACCAGGTCCTTGGCGACTACCTACGACATTTTGTCTCTGCCCGTCAAGACGATTGGGTCGACCTATTGCCCTGGGCAGAATTCTCATACAATTTCAAGAACTCTGAATCTTCCCCCAAGTCGCCTTTCTTTGTGGTCTACGGCCGTCGCCCATTGCCCCCCCTCCCCATTCCCACGTCTTCTGGAGTTCCGGCCGTGGATGAATTAACTCAGGACTTTGCCTCTATCTGGAAAGAGACTCAAAAGTCGCTCTCACTGGCCTCTGCCCGCATGAAGAGACATGCAGATAAAAAAAGAAGAATCCCTCCTGTCTATGCCCCTGGTGACAAAGTGTGGCTCTCCTCCAAATATGTTCGGTTTCGGGTACCTAGCTACAAGCTGGGTCCTCGTTACCTCGGGCCATTTAAAATCAAAAACCAAATCAATTCTGTTTCTTACAAGCTCCACCTTCCTCCTTCTCTTCGTATTCCCAACTCTTTTCATGTGTCTCTTCTTAAACCCCTCATTCTTAACCGATTTTCCCCTAAGGTCACTGCTCCTGCTCCTGTCTCTGGTTCTTCTGATGTCTTCTCGGTGAAAGAGATCCTCGCCTCCAAGGTCATCCCAGGTAAAAAATGTTTTTTAGTTGATTGGGAGAACTGTGGTCCTGAGGAAAGATCCTGGGAACCTGAGGCCAACATTTTAGATAAAGAGCTCATCCGTAGATTCTTGGGTTCCAAGAAGAGGGGGAGACCTAAGGGGGGGTACTGTAACGCCGAGCGCTCCGGGTGTCCCATCCATCCCGGAGCGCCCGCGGCGTCTGTTCCCCTGCAGCGCTCCGGTCGGCCCCTCTGACCGTGAGCGCTGCTCTGATGCTGGCGGGGATGCGATCCATGCGGCGGCACCTGTCCGTCCGCGGATCGCATTCCATCCTGCTCACCGGCCTCCTCCTCCTGCTCTGTCCCGGCGCGCGCGGTCCGCTGCTCTCCAGGGCGCGCGCGCCGGTCTTCTTAAATTTAAAGGGCCAGTGCACCATTGATTGGTGCCTGGTCCAATTACTGTGTACACATCCTAAACACTTAAAAACCCACTCCCCCTTCCTGTCCTTGCCGGATCTTGTTGCCTTAGTGCCCTGAGAAAGCGTTTTGTAGTTGCCTTGCCAGTGTATCTGACCTTCTGCCGTTGCCCCTGACTACGAACCATTGCCGCCTGCCCTGACCTTCCGCTACGTCTGACCTTGCCTCTGCCTAGTCCCTGTGTACCGTGCCTATCTAAGCTGCCAGAGAAGTCGAGCCGCTACTGGGGGACACGACCTGGTTGCTACCGCCGCAGCAAGTCCATCCCGCTTTGCGGCGGGCTCTGGTGAAAACCGGTAGCTGCTTAGAACCGGTCCTCCAGTGCGACCCGTGCCTTCGCCTCTCTGGCACAGAGGATCCACCTCCTGTGTCCTCACTAGCCACCAGTCCGGGCCCTGACACTGTCTACTACTAAAAGTAACAGAGTCCTTTTCTCCTTGCTGCTGTATGTTCCAGGGTGCATTAAACTATATACATATGCATTAATTACATTGTAGCACTTACACCACCGGAGGGAGCTGGGTTCCTTCTTTTAAATGTCAAATGGTAGTCTTTATCTACATTGCATATGGAACCCCGCTACAAGTATAAAATTAATAAAATGTAGACAAACAACAAACCCCACAAAACAAATTGCTCCCCCCCAAAAAAAAAGTTAGTACATAAGTATAATATAGTAATAAAAGGGCAATAATGGAAAGCTCACCAAACTAAGTTAAGGACTCTATAGATACCAATTTCCTCCTTAACCCATTTATGATCAGATTTTTTTTAAAGCTTAAATGTGTAGATCAATTATAGTGTTATTTTTTTCTGTTTTGCATCAGGTCTGAAAACTAGGAATACGCACAGTTGCACTGTGTGCAACAGTTGGTCCTCTTGGGACCAGATGAGCCCCTTATCCCTCAACATGGGGGCAAGGTGCTTTGAAAGGACGGCAGGCTTTGCCAGAACATACAGTAAAAATTCAAAAAATGGAGGTAAAGAAAGGAAATTACATAGAGCGGCAAAATGAAGGATGTATGGCAGGTATGGAAAATGGTACATGAACCAAAAATTCACTGAAAATTACAATGCTTTTTTATCTATACACTTGTTTTGTGATCTTTCCCAAAATTGCCTTCCAGAAAGGAAAATCGTGTCATTGGGTGCAAAAACATTTTGGAAACATTTTGGAGGCTGATCAGGTTGACTTTTGGGTGATTCATCATACTTTTAAATAATTGTATACTGGGTAGGGATAGGCCGAACACCCCCCGGTTCGGTTCACACCAGAACATGCGAACAGGCCAAAAATTTGTGCAAACATGTGAACCCTATTAAAGTCTATGGGACACGAACATGAAAAATCAAAAGTGCTAATTTTAAAGTCTTATATGCAAGTTATTGCCATAAAAAGTGTATGGGGATCTGGGTACTGACCTAGGGGACAAGTATCAATGCAAAAAAAAGTTTTCAAAACAACCGTTTTTTCAGGAGCAGTGATTTTAATAATGCTTAAAGTGAAACAATAAAAATGAAATATTTCTTTAAATATAATGCCTGGGGGGTCCCCTTAGTCTGCCTGTAAAGTGGTGCATCAGTGCCGCAGCAAAATGAAAATTCTAAAGGAAAAAATGTAATTTAAACTTTCTCGCAGCTGTAATGTATTGCTGGCTCCCGGCTATATAGATAAAAAAATCAAGAAAACAACTGGCGTGGGTCCCCCCCCCCCAGTCCATACCAGGCCCTTTGGGTCTGGTATGGATTTTAAGGGGAACTACATGGCAAAATAAACAAAAACAGAGTGGGATCCTCCCCAAAATCCATGCCAGGCCCTTTGGATCTGGAATAGATTTTAAGGGGAACTCCATGCTAAAATGAAAAAAAAAATTGGCATGGCCCCCCCCAAAAATCCAGACCAGGGAGTGAGCGAGCGCCCCCCTCTTGAACCATACCAGGCCGCTTGCCCTCAACATGGGGAGGGTGAGTGAAGATGGATGGACATCGCGGGAAACTTATTTTTTTTTAATAAATTGACAAAAACTGTCTATTGTGGTTTTAACTTTTTGACACTTTTTTTGGTGAATGGGTACAATGTACCCGATACCCATTCACATAGGGGGGGCCGGATCACTTACCCCCCCCCCCCCTTTCTGGCCTGCCAGGCTGCTTGCTTGGAAAAGGGTCTGGTATGGATAAGGGTCTGGTATGGATTTTGGAGGGGACCCCACGCCAATTTTTTTTTATTTTGGCGTGGAGTTCCCCTTAAAATCTATGCCAGACCCAAAGGGCCTGTTATGGAGTTTGGGGGGGACCCCACGCTGTTGTTTTTTTAAATTTATGTGTGGCGTTCCCCTTAAAATCTATACCAAATCCAAATGGATTTTGGGGGGACCCCATGCCGTTTTTTTTTTCTTAATTCTGTGATAGGGTTCCCCTTAACCACTTCAATGCACTATTATATATATTCTGCACTAACTGCACTGTATATATATATATATATATATATACTAGACTGCCTGCACTGTATATATAGTCTATACTGAATGCACTGTATATATATATTAATACATTGCCTGCACTGTATATATATTCTACACTGACTACACTGTATATATGTATATAAACTAAACTGCCTGCACACCACTAACTAACCTGCCTAATCTAGCTCAAGTTCTCCTCTCCACGTTATTATCACACTATACACGGCCGCCGTGTAAGCAGCTTTATATAGTGTGGGGCGTGGACTTAGCACCATGAGCCATGATTGGCCAAAGGCACCCTGCCTTTGGCCAATCATGGCTCTCACAGATTAGGTGCATGCTTCGGCCAATTAGCAGCCGTCATTGAACTACGATCTCGCAGTGCATTATGGGGTGCTCCACGGAGCTCAAAATTTCTGCGAATGCCCCATATGTTCGATTAATTTGTGAGCAAATGAACACCTGATGTTCCAGACGAACTTACGTTCAAAACGAACATCGGGACCATCCCTAATACTGTGTCATAAGGAAGTTTTTGCCAGCAGTACTGATCTGATGATTCATATGCTCCACCTGCATATAACATTGCACCTTGTGTATGATATATGCTTTAAACAGGTATTACCGCTTGAAAAGAAACACACCTAGATCCCATTAAACTGCAACTGCTCCCGTGCTTGTCTGTGGTAGGCGTGCCTGATATTACAGCAATATGAAGTGGTATTCTTATGTGTCCCTATTTGTCTATATTTCTCAGTCTCATGATGTCTATGTCCGTCTGTGTATAAGCTGGCCTGTTTGCAGAATTTAGTGAAGTTAGTTTAAAGTGAAGCTTTGCTTTATCACAGACCTGAAGCTGCATAGTTGCCAGGTGTCCAGTACAACTATGAACATAGGTGTAAAAGCAATAAAGGTGTTTTTAGATTTGTTGGTTTCTGGGTTTTTTTCTGTTTTTAAATGGTTGACATTATGTACACGTAGGCACCAGCATAGTACTTCTTCTTTTATTATATACATTGGATAGTTTTTTTGTTTTTGTTCCCCATATCATGTAATCTCTATCCTCATCTTCTATTCCCTAGGTGCAATTCTCAGTATCTGTTTTTGTCCCGTTGCTGAATTTAATTCTCAGTATTTATTCTTATTCTGTATGTGTGGATGCCGAATTCTCTGTTCTGTACACTGAATGCATTTTTTTTGTGTTCTTGTTCTGTATGTATGTACTATGCACAGTAGCACTTCTCTTTTTCTGTATTCTGGGTGTAATTATCAGTAAATTTTCTTATTCTGTATGTATTTACTATGCACGATAGCATGACTAGGGTAGATGAGACTGACCCCTAACCCCTGTATACCCCAAAATACCTCCCCTTAATTATAAGAATTAACCACAAAAAGCATAAATGGAGTTAAAATGCCCGAAAACTGCCTTTTATTAAACATGCAATTTCTTTACATAACCCTACATAACTTAATCCAGATAGCAACCCCAGTTGCAACCCCAGCCGCAAATCACTGCCTCGGAGCCTAACCCAGCTGACCTCAGACACCCACCAGTTTTAACACCAATATGCATTGTACCATACACACTCGAGGACTTCATACCTCAGATGGATCCCCACCGTTCTCCCAATAACCATAAATAGACCTCCGTCAAGGACCCCAAGCCATACACTTGTACGCCCCTCCACACACGAAAAGCGTGTTGTATCCCATCCTCCAGACCCAAAAGCCATAGGTCAGTACCTACGGCATTAAGATAAACACCATCACCTCTAAGGAACTGCCATGTCTCGGACTCCAAATCCAAGTGTCAAATAACCAGTAGACATGTGCATTCGTTTTCGTCCGAATGCATTTTCGTCCGAATTTCAGGTATTTTCGTTATCGTTTTAACAAACGAAAACGAAAATGCAGAATCCGAAAACCGAAAGATCCGACATAAACAAATGCTTAATTTTTGTTTTCGTTGCAACAACAGTTCGATATAGATAGGAGATTCGAGATTAGGCTGACAATAACAATAACAATCTGTGTCCATCGAACCTGTGGTCGAATGTGCCTAACCTTAACTCTATTAGTCCAAGATTATTCTACATAGAGAGAAAAGATTCGACATTATAGAGAGAAAAGATTCGACATAGAGAGAAAAGATTTGACATTATAGAGAGAAAAGATTCAACATTATAGAGAGAAAAGATTCGACATTATAGAGAGAAAAGATTTGACATTAAAGAAAAGATCACTGCTGGAATTGGGTGGGGGAAGTAAAATAAAAAAATGATGATGATGAATGTTATTGGCTGATTGTAACCAAAGAGGAGGAGCAGTAAAATAGCTAGAACTAACTTGACAATTCGACATGAACGACGAAGATTCAACGAAGCATCGAAAAACATACAAACGTCGAATCTGTCATTGAAGGCTTATGGTGTCTGTTGAAAGTTCTAAGAAGATTCTACGGAGCAGATAAACTGTACGACGCTGCAATCGTACATTTCCGGTCAAATGCTCGGCCCATAGGCTATAGAAGAATTCTAATGTTGGTTGACTAGTAGGGATGAGCTTCGAGTTGGAGTCGAACTCATGTTCGACTCGAACATTGCCTGTTCGCCCGTTCGCCGAACAGCGAACAAATTCGGGTGTTCGCGGCAAATTCGAAAAATCTATGGGAGAAATCTAAAGTGCTAATTATAAAGGCTTATATGCAAGTTATTGTCCTAAAAAGTGTTTGGGGACCCAGGTCCTGCCCCAGGGGACATGTATCAATGCAAAAAGAAGTTTTAAAAACGGCCGTTTTTTCGGGAGCAGTGATTTTAATAATGCTTAAAATGAAAAAATAAAAGTGAAATATTCCTTTAAATTTCGTACCTGGGGGGTGTGTATGATATGCATGTGAAGTGGCGCATGTTTCCCGTGCTTAGAACTGTCCCTGCAAAAAAAGTCATTTAAAACTGACTCGCGGCTATTAATGAATTGTCGGCTCCCGGCAATACATACAAAAGTCATTGATAAAAAAAAAAAAGCGTGGGGGTTCCCCAGAATTCAATTACCAGGCCCTTCAGGTCTGGAATGGATATTAAGGGGAACCCCGCCGCAAATTAAAAAAAAGATTGACGTGTGGTTCCCCCAAATATCCATTCCAGGCCCTTCAGATCTGGCATGGATTTTAAGGGGAACTCCACCCCAAATTTAAAAAAAAATGGCGTGGAGTCCCCCTAAAAATCCATACCAGACCCCTTATCCGAGCACACAACCTGGCCGGCCGCAGGGGAAAAGGGGGGGACGAGAGAGCGGCCGCCCCTCCCTCCTGAACCGTACCAGGCCACATGCCCTCAACATGGGGAGGATGTCCCCATGTTGATGGGGACAAGGGCCTCATCCCCACAACCCTTGCCCGGTGGTTGTGGGGGTCTGCGGGCGGGGGGCTTATCGGAATCAGATCCCGGCCCCCCCCCCTATGTGAATTGGTAAGGGGTACATTTTACCCCTACCATTTCACGAAGAAAGCATGATTTTTTTTTTTTAAAACACACAAACACCTTGAAAAAGTCCTTTATTTAAAAATAAATAAAAACATTCCAGCCCCCCCCCCTATGTGAATTGGTAAGGGGTACATTGTACCCCTACCATTTCACAAAGAAAGCGTAAAAAAATGTTTAAAAAAACACACAAACACCTTGAAAAAGTCCTTTATTTAAAAAAAAAAAAAAAAACATTCCAGCGGTGAAATCCAGTGTCCCGCGGCGATCCCGATGTCCAGCGCTGTCCTTCATTGGTTGTGCCTGAGCGGACCTGATGGGGAACTCCCTCTCAGTATTTTAAATGTATAGACCCGCCCCTTCTAAAATTCCCCATCAGGTCCGCTCAGCGGACCAGATGCGGAACATGAGAAGGGGCGGGTCTATACACGTATTACCAAAGTGACTTACCAATTCACATAGGGGGGGGGGCCGGGATCTGGGGGTCCCCTTTGTTAAAGGGGTCTTCCAGATTCCGATAAGCCCCCCGCCCGCAGACCCCCACAACCACCGGGCAAGGGTTGTGGGGATGAGGCCCTTGTCCCCATCAACATGGGGACATCCTCCCCATGTTGAGGGCATGTGGCCTGGTACGGTTCAGGAGGGAGGGGGGGCGCTCTCGTCCCCCCCTCTTCCCCTGCGGCTGGCCAGGTTGCGTGCTCGGATAAGGGGTCTAGTATGGATTTTTAAGGGGACTCCACGCCATTTTTTTAAAAATTTGGGGTGGAGTTCCCCTTAAAATCCATGCCAGATCTGAAGGGCCTGGAATGGATATTTGGGGGAACCCCACGTCAATTTTTTTTTTAAATTTGCGGCGGGGTTCCCCTTAATATCCATTCCAGACCTGAAGGGCCTGGTAATTGAATTCTGGGGAACCCCCACGCTTCTTTTTTTTTTTTTTATCAATGACTTTTGTATGTATTGCCGGGAGCCGACAATTCATTAATAGCCGCGAGTCAGTTTTAAATGACTTTTTTTCTTTCAAAAATGACATTTTTTGCAGGGACAGTTCTAAGCACGGGAAACATGCGCCACTTCACATGCATATCATACACACCCCCCAGGTACGAAATTTAAAGGAATATTTCACTTTTATTTTTTCATTCTAAGCATTATTAAAATCACTGCTCCCGAAAAAACGGCCGTTTTTAAAACTTTTTTTTGCATTGATACATGTCCCCTGGGGCAGGACCTGGGTCCCCAAACACTTTTTAGGACAATAACTTGCATATAAGCCTTTATAATTAACACTTTAGATTTCGAACGTTCGAGTCCATTGTATTTAATAGGGTTCTAAAGTTCACACTAACATTTTGTCTGTTTGCAGGTTCTGGTGCGAACCGAACAGGGGGGTGTTCGGCTCATCCCTGTTGACTAGTAATAGTAATTAAAAAATATAATTATTACTAGTCATACAATAGAATTCATCTATAGCTTGTAGGCGCAACATTCGACCGGAAATGTACGATTGCAGCGTCGTACAGTTTCGCTGCTCCGTCGAATCTTCTTTGAACATTCGACAGACACCATGAGCCTTCAATGACAGATTCGACCTTAATTAATTCAGATTTTCGGACGAATGCAATTTCTAACGAAAAACGAAATAAATAAAAACGAATTTCGGGAGTAACTAAATACATTTATTTTTCTAACGAAAACGAAATTCCGAAACGAAATATTTCAGTGTGCACATGTCTAATAACCAGACCCCCATTCCTGACAATGAACTTCCCCACCTCCTTATTAACCTTGATACGAGCCTTATTTTTTTTTAGACCGATCTAGCTGTCCGCCAAGACGTACGTGACATGCCGTCTGACCATAGTATGAGCATGTCAGGGAATGAAGTCCGAAGTATAAGAAAAATGTAACGTCCCTGATAAGCTCCCTACTGTAGAGGAGGCCCAAATCATTGCCCCCCACATGAAGAATCAAGATATCGGGGGCCCTGTGCAACCTGGCAAAGTGGGTGACCTCTGGAACTACTCGGCCCCACAGCATACCTGGGACCCCAATCCATCTAACACTTCCCAAGTCACGAGGCAGACCTAACTGCCTGCCATTGGGCCTAACCTCTGCCCTCCTGGCTTCCCAAAACACAAAAGAATGTCCCAGGATCCAGACGAGGCATCGCGGGACACCTGCAAAGAAAATCACAGTGCATCCCAACAGGAATCGAGCAGGACAACACAGTAGGACAGTAGAAGGAAAAACCCACCCACATATGATAGTCTAGAGTAAGTGTGGCCTGACGTATAAGCGGAAACGGTTGGACTCCCACCTGCAAATTCTTTCGTCCAATTCCCACAGGACGTTTCAGTGGCCGCCCCAATACAGAAGGAGTGAGAAGCGTACTCCAGGGGGCCAAAGCCAGCATCCACAAGGCATTTCCGAAAGACTGCAACAAATTGAAACTTAAGCCCCGTACACACGGTCTGACTTTTGGCCAACAAACTTCATTTTGAGCAAGTTGGACCAACAATCCGACCGTTTGTACGCTCCATCGGACAAACTTTTTTTTTTTTTTGTTTTCATCGGACAAAAGTTTGGTCTGCAAACGGACAAACTTTTGGCCAACAAAAGTCCGATGGAGCAAAGTCCCACCGTGTGTACAGAAAACCATCGGACTTTTGTCCGATGGACAAAACAAATAATGTTAAAATCAACCAACAATAGCAGAAGTTGACCAAAGGGTGGTGGTAAAGAGCAGAAAAGAGCAGAAAAACCACGCGATGTGGAAGAAGTTTTGGGAAAGTTTGCAGAAAAGTCCTGTGGTGTGTATGCTATGGGTGTTCCCGGCCAACTCCGTTCGGACAAAAATCCACGGAAAAGTCCGATGGAAGTCCGACCGTGTGTACGAGGCTTTAGATACGAACCGTCTGAGTGCAGGAACAGGACACAATCATTCTGTGGTCATATCAGAAAGAACTGAACTGTTCCAAAGCAAGCACCAGACAAATACAGGGACCATTACCCTGAAAAAGCTCCACCAACACACCCTTGCCACTCTGGTCTGTCTTGGATCAATTAATTCAAATCTTGACCAAAGCAGCAGAATATTCCTTACCATCAAACCCCCTGCAACCCGTTTGGAAGGACTGACCAGTTCGCTAATACGAAGAGCCTCGAAAAATGCCACCAAAAAAGCCACCCTGAATAACGTTCGTCCATAAGATGATGAGCAAACCGTACATAATTGTCATAAGATAGCACGTAGTACCGAAAAAGACACATGGCGCCAGGAATCCCCTGATCGGCAACCCTTACGATACCCTTTCATAACCTGCCGGACCTCAAAACCCTTAGTGAAATCATGCACCCCAAGCAATTTGAACCAAAAGGCAAGGCCTGCCAATTTCCTATCCACCGAGGAAGCAGAGACACCCCTCACAAAATTGCGACTCACAAAATAATGGACCACCAAATAGATCCATTCCTTCCAGGCCCTGGTGTATGCCCCCAAATTGCAGCACTCAACGAATCCCGTATTAATCCAGCGGCGACTCCAAAGAGATCCTCCAAAGCCGCTGAGGACAAGGCATCCCAGGCTGCTCCGCTTCCGGTGCCAACACACGAAACTCGTCCCACTGAAATCGAGACAAAGCATCTGCCACTTTGTTGCAAACTCCCCAAATATGTACAGCATAAATGAAGGCATTTAAGCAAAGACAAAGCAAAACCAAGTGGCACAAAAGGAGCTCCAATGGTGGGGAAGAGGCCAACATAGTATTAATCGCTACCACCACACCCATATTGTCACAGTGAAAACCAATCCTTTTATAGCGAAAAGGCTTCACCCCGGATCTCAACCACCAAGACTACCGGAAATAGTTCCAAAAGTACCAATTTATTTTCGAAAACCTGCTAAATGCCAATCCTCTGGACACCCTCCATTGCCCCTGGAAATATGCCCCATATCCAGCTGAACCTGCCGCATCTGTAAACAAAACCAAGTCCGCGTTGCTAACGGGACCAGCCATCCATAGCGAGCGTCTATTATAGGACTCAAAAAAGATATCCCAAATCTTAAGATCGGCCCGGAGCTCTCGGTCAGATGGATATAGTGCCTCGGGGCACCAACGCCTGAAGTTGCCGCAGCCAACCGACACAAAATTCAGCTTACCCAGTAACAACTGCAATTCTCGCAACTGAATTTTCGGACGTCCGTAGGCCTCCCTGACCTCTTTCCGCAGCGCCACCAATTTATCCAACGGCAAGCGGCATTCCATGGCCAACAAATCAATCATAATGCCTAGAAAAAAATGTTCAGACGTCAGACCTTCAGTCTTGTCTGGGGCCAACGGAATACTGAAGCGTTCCGATATATGCTGTAAAGTCCCCAAAATAAATCCTAGAATCCGACGGTTCGATGCAAAGAAAGTCAACCAAATAGTGGACAATGGAGTTCACACCCATCACATCCTGCACCACCCATTCTACATAGAGAGCAAAGGGTGGTCCGCTCCATCCGCCTGTGTGAAACGGGCCTTAGGGTGACTGACTGTGGTGTTGCTTCTTCTGATTTGGCTAAGATGACATAACAACATGTCCACTGACATATGGCAGTGCCAAGGTGATTAAGGCCCCCTGTACACAGGACGTTAGCTAACCTCTCCTAAATGGCTTTCCTCTTGTCAGGCGTATTTTTGAAGATTTTTTTTTTATGTGTGTAAACGTGTTTAGATGCCTTTAGGTACATTGGCATTAAATCATTTGATTGGCCAGAATTTTGGCCATTGAAATAAAGGAATGCTTAAGTGCTTGTCACGGCTAGTATTAATGTGCATTTAGACGCATTTACACATGTCAAGCATTTTTTCTGCCAAAATGCAGCTGCTCCTGGACACGCTGACAGGGGGTTTTGTTTTCTGCCTCTAAACGCCTCTGCCTCTAAACTCTTCTAAACTCCTATGTGTATGTAGCGCCCATTCCAATTTATGGGATGCTATATGTGTAAATTTAGGGGTGGTCCGAGCCCATAGTTGGGTTTGGACCTGTTGATTTTAACAAATTGTGCTTCTGCTCTGGGTGCGATGCTGCCTGGCAGTACAGTTCCCTGTTGCCTGGGGGTGGCGCTGTCACTTCGGGCTCAGGTTGAACCACAGGAGGTATCGCAGCACTATTGGGTGTCCTCTCTCTGCAGCGGTGCGGTGGGCATGGTCGATCCACTGTGCCTGCTGGGAGGGGGTACTTACGGGGCAAACACCATCAGACGGGGTGGTTGGTTGGACTTCAGGGGACCCCTTGGTCCCAGAGGACGTGTGGCGCATACCCCACCGGTTTGGCCCTCATGGCATGCATGTGCTTCAGTCTCGGGCACCTTCAGCCCGAGGCTGCATCGCTGTTTGGTAGACCCGGCTCGGCTGGCTGATGCCTACACCTTACGGAGGGATCCCAGGCTGCCCACCATTTGGGAGCCCAACTTTAGGAAAAGGAGTCCAGGGGAGGATCGGTTCTGGCGGTACTGCTATCTCGGGGAGAGGCCTAGAGGCTTACCTAAAGAGGGATCCGCCATCTTTATTTGTGGAGGTTCAGGACAGTAATCATTCCTGTGGCAGAGGAGTTCTCCTGATCGCATCCTATTAAAAGGAAAGGAAAGCTTTAATCCGTGCTCCACTCCAGTTGCTAGGACCGCTCTTAGAGGGACTATCCGGGTGAGCTATACCCACTCAGGCTTGAGTGGCAACGAAAGTGTTCTTTGAGTGTTGCTTGCCTGAACCTTCCCCTACTCTGTCGTTTCTACTCTTCCAAGTTTTACCTCACGAAAAGAATGAAACCTTGCTGCTTAGGTTTTGCACCTGTGTGGACATTGGCTTTATTACAAAAGGACTTTTCGCCTAGACAACGGAGACCAGGGATCCACTCTGGAGAGGTAACTCGCCGCAAGGCCCAAAATCCAACACCGCTCGCCTCTCCATACATGGAGTTGGATACCGGGCAAGTAGCAGGTGTGCCTTACTGCAAATGGGTGAAGCGGAAGGGTCTGTGTGCTACATGTACATGGACACATGGAGGGGCATTTAGAGGCAGAAAAAATAAATTGTCAGATGCCCCTAAACGCAGCATTAAAAATGTTGTGTGTGCCCTTAGACGTACGTAAATATCATCATAAAGGTTCTGGTTATAAGTCACATATCTATGATTAGGTGCGACTTTATGACTAAACCGACCCAAAATTATGGGAGTTACAGGAAGACAATAAACCAGTAAGACACAAGTTATTCTGGGCAAGTGGGCTGTGTGCATTCTTACATAACAAAATACTTTCCAGCATGAGCTGTCTCAACATATAATTATGTGTGTGTACACCCACTAGTACAGGTGATTGTCTTCCCAGCAAAGGATCAGACGGTTCAGGACTTTCTCTAGTACACAGGTAGGAGTCTGATTTAACATTGTTTTTCCTTGTACATTGGGCAGCAATGGTGATGATTTACTAAATTATTGAATGTTGGCTTTGAAAACTGTATGTTTAATGTGTAAAGCGTATTTCTAGTCTTAAAGATAAAATAACATAGCACATACATTTGCTAAACAAGTGATGTTGTAATTGAATATTCATAAAAATTACCTTTTCTTTTCAATCTGCAGCGCTGTGATTTTCAATAAAATTCAATGTAATATGGCAACCTGTAGGCCGCCTGTACACAGTTGGTGTATAGAACTTCCACAGAAATGTAATTTCCTGCCTATGTGATTGGTTCACTGATTTTCCCAGAGGTCTGCACTTCAGCCTGTTTCACATGAGCTTCAGCTTGTATAAGAGCAGTTTGAACAGCAAGCTTTAACACTGCATTTGCAGAGCATTCAGTAGGCTTTGTTGAAGCCATTCAGCTCTGGCTTGTAAATGTTGAGCACAGATCCTAATGGGAGTGTTGATTGCCACTATAAGCAAGCTGCTAGCAGGCTTCAGCAGGCTTTCAGCAAGCTTGAACAAATGCTAAAGCCTGCTTTATCCACATTAGGATCTTTTTTCAACGTTTATAAACTGCAGCTGTATGGAACTTTAAAAGCTTCAATAAAGCTTGCTGAAAGCGCTGCAAATGCCTTGTCAAAACTTGCTGCTCACATTGCTCTTTTAAGAAGCTGAAGCCCGTGTGAAACAGGCCTAAGAAGATACAAGTCCAAATTTAAGGCATTCTCTGCAAAAGAAATGTAAGTTTTGATGAGATACTCCCCAAGGGTTAATCACTTCTAAAGGGATGCAGAAACTGTAGCTATCCTCATTACAACACAGAAAAATCAACAGCTGATTAATAATGAACCAGACCCTTTTATTAAAGTGGTTGTAAACCCACTTTTCGAATGTAGCGGCCTCCACTCTCTCTCTCTCTATTAGTTCTTCTGGCTCTGGTCTAGGGGTACCTCTGAGGAGAGAGTGCGGGGTCACCATGCCAAATTCCCCTGCAGATGTATGTGCAGTGAGAGACAATCCTCTTTTACCTTCGGGTCGGTGTTCTGCATCTGGAGCCTCCTCCTGGTGGTTTCTTGAACAATGTCTGCCAGAAAATGAGCCCCACACCAATAAAGTCCAACACTCCTTTATTCTTCCGATAACAGAGTAATGCACAGACAGTTGGACTCCCTCAATGAGTAGAACAGACAGAGGGGTGTGGATTCGAGTAGGCCCAGACACAATGAACTCTCCACTTCCTGAAAGTGGGTTGCGGTCTCCAATCAAGGGGGAATATCCTTCCAGGCGGTCTCCGGTGGAGGCTCACCCATCACTGGTGATATGCTGCACCAGGTCTTCAAGCAAGTACCCCCTCCCGGTCCATTACGCCTCTGGATTCGGGTACCCACTCCCGGGGTCCCCTAGGATCTCCTTCCCTCGCGGAACTCAGTGGTGGGCACTGAGCTCCAGACCTCCATCCGAGTACCTCACCCCAGGCCAAAGGTGCCTGGGATGGAACACGACCTCCGAACGTCCTCCAGGCCTAGGCCGCCTAGAGGACCGACACGAACCACTGCCCTCAGGCTGAAGGTGCCTGGGACTCCCCCATGACAAAGATGGCTGCCCCTTTATACCCTCTCCCAGCAGGCACGGCGGGTTCCCCGCCCCACCATACAACCGCTGAGAGAGGACAAAAAGGGGTAAGGCACAGAGCAATGGTTCAACCCCAGCCCAAGGCAACAGCACCACCCGCTGAGCTGCAGGGAACTGCACATTACTGGTGTCTCTGCCAGTTTAAATACAGGAAGGAAAGTGCATGCCCGCTACACGAAAAAAAAAAAAAAAATGACACATGCAAGAAAAAGACATAATGAGCTAGTATGCTATGCATACTAGCTCATTATGTGGCACTTACCTCAGATCGAAGCCTCTGAAGCGCTCCTCGTCCCCCTCCGCCACCGCCGCCATGTCCGCTCCGACCGTCTTCCTGTTATCGCCGCTCCGGCGCTGTGATTGGCCGGAGCGGCGATGACGTCACACGCATGTGCGCGGGGCCGGCTTTCTCCATTCTCCATTTCTCCATCGGTGCAGTGTTTTCTGAAAATATCTCCTTAACCGTGTAGGTTAAGGAGATATTTCTTGCACCTACAGGTAAGCCTTAATCTAGGCTTACCTGTAGGTGCAAGTTGTGTGGTTGGGTTTACAACCACTTTAAGAATGAGTTTGTGATCAGTCTGGTGAAGCGAACAGCTATTTCTTCACAGCAACAAAAAGTAGATCTAAAAACCTTGTTAAAATTCTTGCAATGTACATTGATTACCCAGAGGGGTTTGTTACTTCACAACAAAAGCGGAATTATGCCCCATACACACGATCTTTTTTCATGCCGTTAACAATGCCATTTTTAAAAATGGGCATTAAAACCGATCGTGGGTATGCTCCAGAGCATTTTTAACTACGTGAAAAACGGCCATTAAAAATTTCGAACATGCTCTATTTTTTCACGTCGTTTTTCATGTCGTTTTTTTTAACAACGTTAAAAAATGATAGTGTGTATGCTTTTACGAGGTGAAAAAAAACTAGCGTTCGTAATGGAGATAGCACATTCGTCACGCTGTAACGGACTGAAAAGCACGAGGCTGAAAAGCGCGAATCGTCGCTCAACAAACTTTACTAACATGAAGGGTGGCGCCATCCGAACGGAACTTCCCCTTTATAGTGCCGTCGTACGTGTTGTACGTCACTGCGCTTTGCTTGAACGTTTTTTAAAATGATCGTGTGTACGCAAGATAGGCTTGAGAGGAAACATGAAAAAAAACGACGAGAAAAACGTTGGTTTAAAAAATGGCATGAAAAACGATCGTGTGTACGGCGCATTACTCTTTAAACCACTTGCCGACCAGCTTAAGCAGATATACGTTGGCAAAGTGGCACGGGTGCGCAAAATCACGTATCCATACGTCCACCCTTTAAGGCTGCATTCACACCTGAGCGTTTTGTAGCCTGAAGCCTGAAGCTACAAAACACTAGAGGGGGAAAAAAACATTATTCTCTATGGAGATGGTTCACATCTCCACTCCAAAACGCCTGAAGTCAAACGCCTGAAGCTCAAACAAGTTCCGGACCCTTTTTTGTCGCGCGAATCGGGCAGATTTCTGCGTTTTAGGAGTCATAGAATGTAATGGAAACGCTCGATTCAAGCGTTTAGCGCGACAACGAGCGTTTCGACGGGCGCAAATTTGCGCGTCAAAACGCCGGTAAAAACGTTGGTAAAAACGCTCAAAGCGCTACGCTAAGGTGTGAATGCAGACTGCGTAGCGCTTCGAGCGTTTTTACTGACGTCTTTACCGGCATTTTGTCGCGCAAATTTGCGCCCGTCGAAATGCTCGTTGTCACGCTAAACGCTTGAATCAAGCGTTTCCATTACATTCTATGACTCCTAAAACGCCCAAATCTGCCCGATCCGGAACTTGTTTGAGCTTCAGGCGTTTTGGAGTGGAGATGTGAACCATCTCCATAGAGAATAATGTTTTTTCCCCCTCTAGCGTTTTGTAGCTTCAGGCTTCAGGCGACAAAACGCTCAGGTGTGAATGCAGCCTAAGAGCCGCCAGAGGGTGCGCACGCTCCGCCGGGGACACGAGCGATCACGTGCTCGGGAGCCAGCACAGGGATTTGTGTGTGTAAACACACAAATCCCTGTGCTGTCAGAGAAGAGGAGACAGATTGTGTGTTTCTACAAAGTAGAAACAGCGATCTGTCTTCTCTTCTAGTTAGTCCCATCCCCACACAGTTAGAACACAGTGAGGGAACACACAGTTAACCCCTTGATCGCCCCCTAGTGTTAACCCCTTCCCTGCCAGTGACATTTATACAGTAATCAGTGCATTTTTATAGCACCGATCGCTATATAAATGTCAATGGTCCCAAAAATGTGTCAAAAGTGTCCGATCTGTCCCCCGCAATGTCGCAGTCACAATAAAAATCGCAGATCGCCGCCATTACTACAAAAAAAACATAATAAAAATGCCATAAATCTATCCCCTATTTTGTAGACGCGATAACCTTTGCACAAACCAATCGATATACGCTTATTGCGATTTTTTTTAACCGAAATATGTAGAAGAATACGTATCAGCCTAAACTGAGGAAGAATTTTTTTTTTTATATATGTTTTGGGGATATTTATTATAGCAAAAAGTAAAACATATTGCTTTTTTTAAAAAAAATTGGCACTATTTTTTTGTTTATAGCGCAAAAAATAAAAACCGCAGAGGTGATCAAATACCACCAAAAGAGAGCTCTATTTGTGGGAAAAAAAGGACGTCAATTTTGTTTGGGTACAGCGTCGCACGACTGCGCAATTGTCAGTTAAAGCGACGCAGTGCCGAATCGCAAAAAAGGGCTTGGTCAGGAAGGGGGTAAATCCTTCCAGGGCTGAAGTGGTTAAATCATATAAAGTCATTCAACTTGACTGGGAGTGATTGCAAAAGCAGGCTATGTTCTTTGACACCAAATATTCCACGATTAATTCAAAATGTATTATGTCACTATATTGCATTTAATCCATATTTTTAACTGAATCTTTATTACTCATAAGTTGCAAGCCAAGCTCCCAGTTTTATCCTAAAAGTGGAAGTTTGATAAAAGTGTTTTTGGGGAAGCAGCATCAGGGAAATATATTACATCATAGTTCAGAGGGCATCTTTTTTACATATTTACCCTTTTAAGGCCGCTTTCTCACATGTGGACCGTTTTTTGTTTTGATCAGTTGAGTCCTAGAGCCCTTTTTCATGCAAAAACAGACCGTTTGTCTATTTACATTAGTTTTTAGCCGAGTTTTCGTTTTTCTAACAGAAGAGCTTTGATCTGTTCCATATAACGGATGTCGATGGAAGCGGTTGTAAAGCGATGAAAATGGATGATCATCCATTTACATCCATTTTTCCATAGAGATGCATTGATGTCTCTTTTTCATCAGTCAACGGATGGATGAAAAATGGACAAACGGTCCGCATGTGTGAAATCCTATGAGAGGTCATAAGACTGCCATAACGGTGATCACACAATCATTTCTATGTATCCTTATTTCATATGCACATGATACATTCTGACCACAAGTTTAGAATATGTATCTCCATATTCACAAACCTATCCAGGTTTTGTATAATGTGTAATGTGAATGTTATTAAATAATGTAAACTTTATTCACTTAGATTACTCAATCATGCGCAAGGGAAATTAAAAAACAATTGTGTATGATTGGATTGACTGAAATTAATACAGCTTTGTCCAATTTACTAAGATCAGTGGGCACTCACTTTGCTAAGTGAACATTCTCTATTCCTTTAAGAAATCAACCCTTTTATTCTTTAAGTCTCATTCACACAGGCGTGTCTGTGTACACCCATGATATGGCCAAGTTTACCAGCCCAGTCTGTCTGCGTTTGAGCCATATTTCTGTCTGGCACAATGTACACACAGGGATGCATTTAGACCCACGAAGATCTCTGCGGTTGTCTGCTTGTCATTGATTTAAATAGGCTGGCTACACGCATCACCTGTGCATCCTGGGTGGGTAAATGCGGCACTCTGCATCGGTGTACTGACCAATATGTCCATGTGAATGAGGCCTTACAGAGGGTTTTTGGAAGACAAGTCTTATTTTAAAAAGCTAACATTTTCACTATTTTCTTTTAAAACTTTTTTTAGCAACAGAAAAATGGCTTCCGTTCAGCCACAGCTCGATCATCTGATGGCCTACTTGAATATACCTCGTGTAATCACATACCCAACTCCTCCATACTTAACACTTCGGATAAACATAGGTCTTCATCAAGGTCCTCCGTTCCCAAGACCTAGATTGTTGTTGGATATGATCAGGAAGTTTTCTTCAGCAAAAGGTAAAATAATGACTTATACCGAATATACACATACACAATAGTCTGCAAAATATTACCACACAAATAATGCTATGCTTTTTAGTGTTATTGTGGATTTTAAATTAAATTTCAGCCAATGACATTCTTTTGTCTTACAGTGTAAAGTATGCGCCCCATGAAAAACCTAAACTACCACTACTATTAACCTGCAGCTGCAGTCCCTCAAAAACAATAGTGCTAAAATCTAACCAATAATAAGTGTAACTATGCTATAGTTTAAAAATACCCAAGTGAATTCATAGATAATACAAATAAAAATACTCAATGTGCAATGAAAATTTTTAAATAATAATAAAACGTATCCATGGTGTCCTCTGTCATACAATCCATTTAGTGTAAGTCTCCAAGCACTTTTTGGAAAAACCATGGGATAGATTGTACTAATCATAATTGGAGAGTAGGGATGAGCCGAACACCCCCCGGTTCGGTTCGCACCAGAACCTTCAAACGGACAGGAAAGTTCGCGCGAACGTTAGAACCCTATTAAATACAATGGACGCGAACGTTCGAAATCTAACGTGCTAATTATAACGACTAATATGCATGTTATTGTCCTAAAAAGGGTTTGGGGACCCGGGTTCTGCCTCAGGGGACATGAATCAATGCAAAACGAAGTTTTAAAAACGGCCGTTTTTCGGGAGCAGTCATTTTAATGATGCATAAAGTGAAAAAAAAAAGTGAAATATTACTTTAAATATCGTACCTGGGGGGTGTCTATAGTATGCCTGTGAAGTGGCATGTGTTTCCCGTGTTTAGAACTGTCCCTGCACAAAATGACATTTCTAAAGGGAAAAAAGCCATTTAAAACTGCTTGCGGCTTTAATGTAATGTCTGGTCCCGGTAATATGGATGAAAATCTTTGAGAAAAATGGCATGGCTACCCCAACAGCAGCCCCCCCCCCCCCCCCACCGCAGCACATTACCAGCCCATTTGGGTCTTGTATGGATATTAAGGGGAACCCCGCACACAAAATAAAAAAGTCCCTATATACTCTGAACAGCAGTATACAGGCGGTGCAAACATGACACGGACTGTAGGTTTGTTCATAAGTAGAATCTGTTTGTAATTTTGAACAGGTGCACTGTTTAAGTGTAGCTCCAGCCAAAAAATATATTTTTAAGCTTTTTGGAAAACACAGGGAAGGGTTATCACCCCTGTAACATTTGTTTTGCTGTCTGTGCCCCTTGTTCAGAACATTTCACCTCACTTTCCGTCCCAATGACAAAAGTTTTTGAAAAGTGGGGTTTTTATTGAAACAAGGATTGGTAATAAAGCATCAGTAGAGAGGAGATACCTTTTTCCCATATTAACTTTTACAGGAGAGAATTTCCCTTCCTAGGGGTAGATTTCCTCTCACTTCCTGTTGTCTCCTTCCGTTTGCAAGTAGGAGTCGTTTGTAAATTGGATGTTTGAAAGTAGGGGCCTGCCGTATATACTCTGATGAAATTTGGCCCTTACATGTTGGTGTTGCCACAACACTGTGAGCCCTCACAGTTATTCTTGGTGGGCGCTGGAACGCCCTGCTGTGAACTATTACATGTATATCAGGAATTGTATTTACATGCCATTGTTGAATAGTGGTAGGATAAATTGGGCCTTTGGTGGTGGTGCTGGTGCCACAACACTGTAAGCCCTCACAGTTACTCTTGGTGGGCGCATAAATGGGCCCTGCTCTGAATTATTAGATCAAGAATTGTAATTACATGCCCCTGTTAAACAGGGGCAGAAAAATTGGGCCTTAGGCACTGGTGCCACAACACTACAACCCCTCACAGATACTGAACTTGGAGCACAGCAATGAGCCCTGTTGCAAAGTATTGCATCAAAAATTGTAATTACACGCCCCTGTTAAACAGGGGCAGAAAAATTGGGCCTTAGGCACTGTTGCTGGTGCCACAACACTGCAACCTCTCCCAGATACTCTAGTTGGAGTGCAGGAATGAGCAACATGATCAACATAACAGGACAGTCACTCAGCATCAGCATCAGTCTTGAAGGGATGTGACATTTGAAAATAAATTATTCTGTTATATCAGCTTCAGGTGCTTGGTAGCTGGTGGTGATCCAAGACTGGTTCATCTTTATGAAGGTCAGTCGATCAACCGAGTCGGTGGACAGGCGCACCCTGTGATCCGTGACAAAGCCTCCAGCAGCACTGAATGTGCGTTCCGAAAGAACGCTGGATGCAGGACAGGCCAGTAGCTAAATTGCATACTGTGCAAGCTCTGGCCAGTGATCCATCCTCAACACCCAGTAAGCCAGAGGATTTTCGGTGGGAAAGGTGTCCAAGTCTGACCTTGCCCCTAGGTTTTCCTGCACCATGTATATCAGACGCTGGCGATGGTTGCTGGAACCGATCATACCTTGGGGTTGCGGACTAAAAAATTGTCTGAACGCATCGGTCAGACGGCCACCTTCTCCACCGCTCCTTCTGCTACTGACCGAAGCCTCAGCAACTCGTTGTCCAGGACCTGGAGTTTGTAACCTCCCAGTCTCTGGGAACGCGTTGCACAGACCTTTCTGCAAGGCCTCCCGGAGATGTCTCATCCTCTGCGACGGCAAGATAAGGTCCGCAACCTTACCCTTGTACCATGGATCAAGGAGAGTGGCCAGCCAGTAATGGTCCCTCTCCTTGATCCGAAGAATACGAGGATCCTTCCGCAGAATTTGCAGGATCAGGGAGGCCATGCAGCGTAGGTTAGCTGAGGCATTCGGTCCGGAGTCCTCTGGGTCACTAAGGACGACATGATCCGCAGCCACCTCCTCCCAGCCACGTACAAGTCCACGGGTTTGTTGGGACTGTAAATCATCCCTAAAAGACTGCTGCTGTTGATGCTGAGTGCCATGCTCCACCTCCATGCTGACACAATCCTCCTCCTCCTCCTCTTCCTGTGTGATGGGTGGGACAGAAGGAACACTGTCTGGGTAAAGGGGGCCTTGAGAGGCAAGGAAGTCCTCGTCTTCCTGCCTCTGTTCTGCCTCAAGTGCCCTGTCCATTATTCCACGCAGCGTATGCTCCAACAGGTGGACAAGAGGTACAGTGTCACTGATGCATGCACTGTCACTGCTCACCATCCTCGTGGCCTCCTTTAAATGGTGCCAGGACAGTGCATGCATCCCTGATCATGCCCCACTGGCGTGGTGAAAAAAACCTGAGCTCCCCTGACCCTGTCCTGGTGCCGTAGTCGCACAGGTACTCATTGATGGCCCTCTGCTGCGTGTGCAGCCGCTGCAGCATGGCCAATGTTGAGTTCCACCTGGTGGGCATGTCGCATATAAGGCGGTTCTTGGGCAGGTTCAACTACTTTTGCAGCTCAGCCAGCCGAGCACTGGCATTATATGATCTGCGGAAATGCACACAGACTTTCCTGGCCTGCCTCAGGACATCCTGTAAGCCCCGGTACCTGCCCAAGAACCGCTGCACCACCAGGTTAAGGACGTGAGCCACACAGAGCACATGGGTCAGTTGTCCCTGTCGGAGGGCGGAGAGGAGGTTGGTGCCATTGTCGCAAACCACCATTCCTGCCTTAAGCTGGCGTGGCATCAACCACCTCTCGGCCTGCCCCTGCAGAGCAGACAGAACCTCTGCCCCAGTGTGGCTCCTGTCCCCCAAACACACCAGCGCAAGCACGGCATGGCATCTTTTTGCCTGCGTACTTGCGTAGCCCCTTGAACGCCTACGGAGCACTGCTGGTTCCGAGGACAAAGCACAGGAAGAGGCCATGGAGGAAGAAGAAGAGGAGGGGTGGAGGAGAGAGGTGTGTCACAACCAGTAGTAGCATTTTGGAGGCGTGGCGGCGGAACAACCTCCAACACTACTGCACCTTGTCCTGCATCCTTCCCAGCTGCCAAAAGAGTGACCCAATGGGCCGTGAAAGAAAGGTAACGTCCCTGTCCATGCCTGCTGGACCATGAGTCAGCGGTAATATGCACCTTACCGCTGACCGCCCTGTCCAGCGAGGCATGGACATTGCCTTCCACATGCCGGTAGAGAGCCGGAATCGCCTTCCGTGAGAAAATTTGCCTGCTAGAATCGGACGTCTGTGTACTGCTAGCAGAGTGCCCGCAAGTACTTGGCTGTGACACACCTAATTCTACACCTTCATTCCTCTCAGTGCAGGTTTCAGAGAGAACTGAACGTACAGTGGGGTTGGAGATCCCAGCTGATGAGGAGCAAGGAGAGGTCCGCTTTGTTCTTTGGTGTGGGTCTTTAAGATACGCTTGCCAACGAGCTGCATGGCAGGTCAACATATGTCTGGTCAAGCATGTGGTGCCCAAGCGGGTGATGTTTTGGCCACGCGAGATACGCTTCAGACATATGTTGCAAACAGCAGCGGTGCGATCTGATGCACTCGACTCAAAAAAGGCCCACACCAAAGAACTTTTGGAATAATGGGCAGAGGCAGCGTCCTGCACAGGCAGAGCTCTGCGGTGTGATTCAGTCGGTGTGTTGCCCTTACGCTGGCCCCCCGAGGGCATCCTGCCTCATTGGAGATGTTCCTCCTCCTCCTCTCTCCTATCAGGCACCCACGTGGAGTTAGTGACCTCATCATCCCCTCCCTCCTCATCACTGGAGCCAATCTGGCAGTATGCTGCAGCTGCTGGAACATGACTGCCAGATTGCTGTCCTTCTTGAGCATCCCCTCTCTCTGCTCTCATGCTACTGCCTTCCTCTAGCTGGGTATCATCATCAGACCCTTCGAAACAGTGGGCATCCTCCTGGAGCATGTATCCAACACTGTGCTCAAACAGTTCGGGGGACTCCTCAGGAGGACATGGTGGGTCTAGGGAAGGAGTGACTGATGATGACATTGATACGAGGGAAGAGGACACTTTGGCAGCTGCTTTGCCAGTACCCTGAGCCTGGGTGAGAGAGGATGAGGAGGGCTTGGTCATCAACTCTACCAAGTCTTCGGCATGATGCAGCTCAACACGTCCAGCTGCCGAAAATAAGGAAAAGCGTGTCCCATGGCCACGTGCTGATGACGATGCACCCCGTCCACGACCAGCACTGTTGTCTCTAGACACAGAGCCTGCTTGCCCTCTTTTATTGGCTCCTGACTGTCTGCCTCTCTTTGTTTGCCTTCCAGACATTCTAATGGCCTGCAGGGAGATGGGAAAACCAGCAATAAGGGGTAGCTTCAGGTGTATACTGTGCAGGAGGCACACTACGCCCGCTGTAAGTGCTGCAGATGCCTGCCTGTGTTACACAACAGGAAAACACAGCAATAAGGGCTAGCTTCAGGTGTATAATGTGCAGGAGGCACACTACGCCCACTGTAAATGCTGCAGATGCCTGCCTGTGTTACACAACAGGAAAACACAGCAATAAGGGCTAGCTTCAGGTGTATAATGTGCAGGAGGCACACTACGCCCGCTGTAAGTGCTGCAGATGCCTGCCTGTGTTACACAACAGGAAAACACAGCAATAAGGGCTAGCTTCAGGTGTATAATGTGCAGGAGGCACACTTTGCCTGCTGTAAGTGCTGCAGATGCCTGCCTGTGTTCCAAAAAGCTTAAAAATAGATTTTTTGGCTAGAGCTACACTTAAAAAATTTACCTGTTCCAAATTACAAACAGATTGTACTTAAAGCGGAGCTCCGCTGGAAAAAAAAATATTAAAAGCCAGCAGCTACAGCTACAGCAGCTGCTGGCTTTTAATATTTGGACACTTACCTGTCCTGGAGTCCAGCGACGTCCGCAGCAGAGGACGAGCGACCGCTCGTCGCTCTGCTGCTCCCTCCGCCATCCTCGCTGAGGGAACCAGGAAGTGAAGCCCTGCGGCTTCATGCCCGGTTCCCTACGGCGCATGCGCGAGTCGCGCTGCGCCGTTCTGATTGGTGCTCCTGTGTTCTGGGAGCCGAGTGTCTCCCAGAACACCAAGGGAAGTCTGCGGGAAGTGACGTAACTTCCGCAGATTCCCGGAGAGAGGACTCCCGGATGTGGGTGAAAATACCTGTCTTAGACAGGTATCTTCACCCCCCTCCCCCCTGAAAGGTGTCAATTGTGACACCGGAAGGGGGGAGGGTTCCAAATAGCAAAAGTTGCTATTTAGGGTGGAGCTCCACTTTAAGAACAAACCTACAGTCCGTGTCATGTTTGCAACGCCTGTATACGGCTGTTCAGAGTATATAGGGCCTTTTTTTATTTTGGGTGCGGGGTTCCCCTTAATGTCCATACAAGACCCAAAGGTGCTGGTAATAGGCTGGGGTAGGGGTGGGTGATGGGGTAGCCATGCCATTTTTCTCAAAGATTTTCATCCATATTACCGGGACCAGACATTACATTAAAGCCGCAAGCAGTTTTAAATGGCTTTTTTTCCTTTAGAAATGTCATTTTGTGCAGGGACAGTTCTAAACACGGGAAACACGTGGCACTTCACAGGCATACTTTAGACACCCCCCAGGTACAATATTTAAAGGAATATTTCACTTTTTTTTTCACTTGATGCATTATTAAAATCACTGCTCCCGAAAAAACGACTGTTTAAAAAAATTCTTTTTACATTGATACATGTCCCCTGGGGCAGGACCCGGGTCCCCAAACTCTTTTTAGGACAATAACTTGCATATTAGGCGTTATAATTAGCACTTTAGATTTCGAACTTTCGCGCCCATTGTATTTAATAGGGTTCTAAAGTTCTCGCGAACTTTAGGTCCGTTCGAAGGTTCTGGTGCGAACCGAACGGGGGGGTGTTCGGCTCATCCCTAGTGTTAAATTGTGTCTATTATATCTTCCTACAGTTCAGCTTTAAAGCGTTATGATTATTACTGTTTTTTTTTTTTTAAATGATGGGTATCATCATATTATTTGCAAGGGCCCCGTTTAAAGCAGATTCCTGTTGGATTTTGAAAAATGTTTAAATATTGTTTAGATTTATCAGATTGTTACTAAAAATAGGCCATCATAATGTGGAATTAATACACTGAGTTCTATAACTATTGTATGTAGAGTATGTATTATAAGGAATATTTACCTAAATGACCACTAATTCTTGCTCATTTCAATTTAGATGGGAGATATTATAGGCCTGATGAAGAAGAAGGAGTATTGCAAATACCTGGAAGGGAAGTCTATAAAAAAAGAACCAGTCAAACATCTCAAATTCATGATGAGAGAAACAAATGGATATTTTATAACCCCCGATTTGGACTAATGGCCTCCCCAAAGCAAAATTCAGAAGAAGGAGGTCAGTTTCTTTTTTCTTTTAATTTCTTTAAAATATGAAATTAAAGTGGTTCTAAAGATATAAAGTGATTGTAAAGTCTGCAAAATAAACTCCCATGATAGGTTCTCTTATGGGGCAATGTGTGTTTGTTTTTCAGCAATATAATCTCTAAATACCTTTTCCCAGCAGTCAGGGCCGCTGATAAGGCAGTACAGCCAGCGCTCCTGTCCCGGGCCCTATCAGTTTAAATGGGCGGCGGAGGCACCTGCTGAGCAGGAGGTCCGGCTGTACTGTCTTATTGCAGACACCGATCCTCTTCTGCCTCCCCCTGCAGTGCTTCCGGCTTCTCCTCCTCTTTCTCCCTCCGGCTGCACTGCAGGGGGATTGGTTCTATCACATAGTACCCCTTCCATCTGCTGTCCGGGCCCCCCTGTGTGCCCCTTTCCACCCGCAGCACTGCCAGCTTCCCTCCTCTCCTCTCCCAGGGTGGAGAGTGTGGGAAGGGGCCGGCAATTATGTAACTTACTGGCCCCTTCCTTTCCTGAATGAACACAGTGAGCAATCGGTACCAATCACTCATGTGTCCATTCATCAATGAAGCATAGTGAACTGTGTTTACTATGCTTCCCTTTATGAATTAGCAGGAAGCCTTGGAACGCTTCCTATTCATTCATCTGGGCAGCTTAGGCTGCAGAGAAAGGGACTGATAAATCGACGTCCTCTGTCATTTTTGGCTGGGGGGGGGGGCTGTCAGGTAGGCTGTATGGGGCCCCATTATTTCTAAAAGCAGCCCTGCCAGCAGTGCTTCTGTGCAGTCACATGGTTTTCTCAGGTCTTCCTCCTAAGCAGAGAGACTCAGATGGGAGGGGATCACATAACTCTGCTGGTTTTAGTTTCAGGAGGGGAGGGGCGGGGAGAGGATCAGCTTCACACAGACCATAGAAATGACAGGAAGGGAGGGGAGAGAGAGGGAGATGCAGAAGCTTCAGAGAGAGCAGGATGATGGAAAGTCAGTTTACTTACAGGAACACAGGAACAGGCAGGATCAACCAGGTATTATGCTATATGGAAAAGGATAAATAAAAAATTACTTGCACAAAAATAATGAAGGCAGGAAGGATCAAAGGTAGGAAGGAAGGTTTCGATCAAAACAAGGAAGGACTGGTCAAAGGAAGAACCGGTTGGTCGATCGCAGGAAGGATCAAAGTAAGAAAGGATCGGTTGATCAAACACAGGAAAGATCGGTCGATCGCAGGAAGGATCAGTAGATCGAAAAAAGAATCAAAGTATTGGTTGATCAAAGGAAGGATCAATTGATTGTAGAAAGCATTGGTCGATCGAAAGAAGGATCAGCCGGTCAATTTACGGAAGGATCGTTTGATTGATTGCAGGAAGGAGCAATGTAAGGAAGGATCGGTCGATAGATCGCAGGAAGGGTCGATAGATCGCAGGAAGGGTCGATTGATCGAAGGAAGGATCAATCGCAGGAAGGATTGATCGATCGATAGCAGAAAGTAGTGGTTGGTCGTTTGCAGAAAGGATCGTTGATCGATCACAGAAAGGAAAGGAAGGATCGGTCAATTGCAGGAGGGATTGGTTGATCGATCGCAAGAAGGATCGGTCGATCGATCGCAGGAAGGAGCACCCAGACGATCGCAGAAAGGATCGAAGTAAGGAAGGATTGGTTGATTAATGACAGTGAGGATCAGTTGGTCGATCGCAGGAAGGATCGGTTGGTCGATCGCAGGAAAGATTGGTCGGTCGATTGCAGGAAGGATTGTTCATTCCTTGTAAAAGCAATAAAGTTGATAAAAAGTTAGCGACAGTGGAAAAAAAAAGTTTTGAATAAAATAAATAATAAAAATAATAATTAAAAATATTTAAAGCGCTCCCTCCCCCCAGTGCTTACGTGTAAACGCGAATGCATATGCAAGTTGCGCACGCATATGTAAATGGTGATCACGCCAAACATGTGAGGTATCACCGCGAACGTGACAGTGAGAGCAATAATTCTAGCACCAGACCTCCTGTGTAACTCTAAGCTGGTAACGTGTAAAGACTTTTAAAGTGTCGTTAATAGAGTTACCGTAGTTTGGCATCATTCCACGGCGTATGCAATTTTAAAGCATGCCATGTTGGGTATCTATTTACATCAGCGTTACATCATGTTTTATATTTTAATAAAAAAATTGGGTATTATATAGTGTTTTTGTGCAACAAAAAAATCATTAAAGTGTATTTTTTCCCCAAAATATTGCATTTGAAAAACCACTGCACAAATACCATGTGACATAAAAAATCGCAACACCCACAATTTTATTCTCTAGTGCCCTTGCTTAAAAAAATATATAATGTTTGGGGGTTCTTAGTAATTTTATAGCAAGAAAATACTGATTTTTGCATGTAGGAGAGAAATGGCAGAATTGACCTGGGGCGGGTAGGCGTAGCTTCAGGGGAATAGCATTGCTCTATGGCGGCTGGAGGAGAGGAGAGGGGCAGGAAGGAGATTGTGTTCTCACACAGACTGCACACTACGGAACTGACAGGGAGAGGGGATAGATGCAGAGACGCATAGGAGAGAGCTGGAATGAAGGTGGCACGTAAACTGACCATGCATTCATGGTTCATCAGTCATGATAAACATGATCTGCTCACAGAGGGGAAGATAGGAACAGGCAGGATCAACCAGGTACTGTAGAAGATAGAAAGGGACAATTGGCATGGCAAAAGCACTGTGCTATAGCTTGTGCAATAAAGGGACAAGGGCATGACTTTTTTTGTAGGATTACAACCTTCTTAAGGTTTTTACCTTAACCTTATTGCATTTTCTGCATTAAGGTATAAAAAACTTCTGTGCCACAGGATCCCAGAGCCCCCCCCCCCCCCATATACTTAACTGAGACCAATCTCGATCCAGCGGTGTGCCCAAGAGCAGCAGCTCTCTCCGCTTTCTCCTTCTCTCAGGGAGGATTGATAGCAACGGGAGCCATTGGCTTCTGCTGCTGTCATTCAAATACTGTGAGGAAGGAGTGGGGCGGGGCGGGATCAAGCTGTGCTGTGTCTATAAACACAGGCAACATGGCTTAGGATCGAGCCTGCATAAGTGCCCCTATAGGAAGAGGTTTCATAAAGAGTTGGAGCCAGGAGCGCCAGCAGGGTACACCAGAGGGGAAGGATCAGGACCACTCTGCAAAACCATTACACCATAGGTGTGCGCACAGGGTGTGCCAGGTGTGCCTGGGCACACCCTAATCACCCTGTGCTGAGCAGATTGCCCCTGCTGCTTGGCTGCAGAGAAAGGGACTGGGGAGTCTCTGTCCTCAGTTCCTTTCTTTTTCTCTAAAGTGAGACATCAGGGGTCTGTTTAGACTCCTGACATTTCACCAAAGCCCCCCAATGGGGTTCAGAAAATTGTAAAAATAAAAAATAATAATAAAAAAATTATTGTAAAAACAATATTGTAAAAAAAAAAAAATTGTAAAAAAGTAATACAAAAATAAACTACTGACACCAATTTCTGCTCTACTGACACCGTCCACTGCTCTACTGACACCGTCCACTGCTCTACTCACACCGTCCACTGCTCTACTGACACTGTCCACTGTTCTACTGACACCGTCCTCTGCCCTACTGACACCGTCCTCTGCCCTACAGACACCGTCCTCTGCCCTACTGACACAGTCCATTGCCCTACTGCCCGATATATGCTGTATTTACACACATGCATGTACTGTATGTTTGAGCTTTGGGGTGCACACCCTAATGCAATAGGCTGCGCACACCTATGCATTACACAAAGCAGGTAATTATAAGTGGCATATCATCCATGTGTGCAGGGTGTTCACTGTGCCCACTGTGACCCACCCTGTACACATGGATGGTCCCCTGGTTTACAGCTAGGGATGATCGGTGCGGTGGGAGGAACAGCTGTGAGCACCAATCTCTCTGCATGGCTTTTAACAGCCATGGGAGGGAGAGGAGGAGAAGCGGCTGTGAGCTAAAAAGCCATGCAGAGAGATCGGTGCTCACAGCTGTTCCTCCCGCTGTACCGATCATCCCCAGCTATTCCCTGTGTCCTCCTCTTCCATGTTGTCCTCCTCTGCCCCCGTGTGCTCTGGCCGCTCCACCGGTCCCCTGTTCTTCTCTGGCCGCTCTTCCGGTCTCTTGTCCTCCTCCTTCGCCCCCGTGTGCTCTGGCCGCTGCCCTGGTCCCCTGTCCTTCTCTGGCTGCTCCTCTGATCCCCTGTCCTTCTCCTCATCCCCCGCATCCGGCTTCCCTCCTCTCCTCTCTTGCTGGATGCGGGGGGGATCTGTCAGGGTGGAGAGTGGAGGAAGGGGCCGGTAAATACTGTATGTCATTTCCGGCTCCTTCCTTTTCTCAATTGAACACAGTGAGCGATCGCTCATGTGCCTTCTGGTAACTGAGCAGAGTAAACTCTGCATCAGTTTATGGATGAACAGGAGCTTCTGTCTCCTGTCCATTCATCTTCAATGCTGAGACAGCAGAAAAAGGGACTGGGGAATCTGTGTCCTCAGTCCCTTTCTCTGTCTCTAAGGGAAGATGTCCAGGATCTATTTAGACCCCTGATATCTCACCAAAGCCCACCAACAGGGCTGATAAAAAAAAATGCAATAAATATTACAAAATAAAACTGTAGAAAAATCATACAAAATAAAATTGTAAAACAAATATGAAATAAAAAACTACACCCCCCCCCCCCCGCCCTACTGACACTGTCCACTGCCCCAACCCCCTCCCCCCAAAAAGCATTGTGAATTTTTTTTAAACAAAATAAATTGTAAAAAAATAAATACATAAAAATTTAACTACTGACACCATTTACTACCCTACTGACACCGTACAGTGTACAATGGTTGGGGTGCCATACACCGAATGGCACCGCAACACCGCACATAGAGAAAGTGCTTTGCAGTAACGCACATTGTCACAAAGAACAAGTGTGAACAGGCCCTCACACTTTGGTATTCTGGTGCATTGCAATTGCAGTGGATGCTCCGGCTCTAACTAACTAAGCCTAAAATGGCTCCTATTTTAACTACCCTGTAGAACAGGGGTCTCCAAACCTTTCAAACAAAGGGCCAGTTTATTGTGCTTTAGACTTTAGGAGGGCCGTATTGTGCCTAGCGGGGGGCAGAAAATGTCCCGGGCCCGACATCAGTTAGAATAATAATGGCCTCAGGGTTGGTGGTCAGTAGGAGGAGGAGTTGTGCCCCTATTAGTAGGCAGAATAGAAGACCATCATTGGTACCAGAGGAAGAAATAGTGTCCTCTGGTTGGCTGTCAGTGGGAGGAATAGTGCCTCATATCAGTGGGAAGAATAGAGCCCCAAGGGCCGGATAAAGGCTAGCAAAGGGCCACAGTTTGGAGACCCCTGCTGTAAAAGAAAGATGTGTATACTTACCTATCCTTATAGCACTCCAGTCCAGTCACATGATCTCCCTAGCGGCTGGTGCAAAAATTCTAGAGAAAACGCTTGGACAGCCGCACTCCAAAAATAGATTCTCCAAAAATGGATAAAACAAAAGCACAAATAACATGCCACAGCAAAAACAGCAGGTATGAGCTGACGCGTTTCGCACTGCGATTCAGTGCTTAATCATAGCTAGCGGCTGGTGTTGTGACAAAATGAGCAACCTGGCAGAATGTACAACCAGTGTCACATCCTGTGACGTGAAATCAGCTGGAGCTCCAAATCGCACACCCTGTGCAGGCGCAATGCGTCAAACATCCTTTCAGTGGCTGACGTCAGTGCACCAAGGAATTTTCCTGTCAAAATGCTCGACTGACTACTGCGCATGCGTACGGCGGAATCAACTAACACTTACGAAAATTTACATTCTTAACGCCATCTTGGTACACCTTACACTCGATCTCAGAAATCAGGTGGGCCAGCGGACATCTTGATACACCAAACCCCGTTTTGAATTAGCAAAGTCATTTCAGAAATCGAGTGAGCTTATCTACATTATGTAGATAAGCTCACTCGATTTCTGAAATTACTTTGGTGTAGCAAGATGTCCGCTGGCCCACCTGCTTACTGTAGGTGTGATGAGATCAAGTGTAAGGTGTACCAAGATGGCGTTAAAAACGTAAATTTCGTAAGTGTTAGTTGATTTCTGCCGTGCGCATGCGCAGTAGTCGTTTGATCATTTTGTCAAGCAAATTCCTCAGTGCATTGATGTCAGCCACTGAAGGGATGTATATTGCGTTGTGCCTGCACAGTGCGCGCGATTTGGAGCTCCAGCTGATTCCACGTCACAGGATGTGACATGGGTTGTACATTCTGCCAGGTTGCTTTATTTGTCAGAACACCGGCTTCAGGGGAGAGGAGAGATCACCAACAATGGCTGGAATGCCTGGGCGGTTATGTCACCCAAAGACTTACTATTGGGCATTAATTTTCGGCTGTCCCTCCTCTCCCCTGAAGCCGCCACTGGGAGCTGATTCTTATTAGTACATGGTAGTTAGAATAGGAGTTAGGAAGGAGGGTTGTTTTTTTTTTTACTCTTAGTTAGTTAGAGCCTGGACTTCTCTTTAAGGCTATATTCACACAAGAGTTTGTGAGCAGCCGGGGGCAGCTGCCGGCAAGGATCAGTGAATTGTTGCTGGTGATTGCAAACGGCAATGCAATGCATGAGAGAGTAAACGGGTCCTTAATGTCCAATTCGTTAACAGCTAAAGAGATATTTGTGGTCTAGATAAGTGTTTCTCAACCTTTTTTCAGCCAAGGCACCCTTTAAAATTCTGCACAATCTTGAGGCACCCTATTCTAAAATGTAAAAAAAACTAACAGTTTTATATAACACAGCAACACATCGTAGCACAGTGGTGTAGTGGTTAGCACTTTCACCTAGCAGCAAAAGGGTCGCTGGTTTGAATCCTGACCATGACACCATCTGCCTGGAGTTTGCATGTTCTCCCTGTGTCTGCGTGGGTTTCCTCTGGGTACTCTGGTTTCCTCCCACACTCCAAAGACATGCTGGTAGGTTACTTGGATCTTGTCCAAATTGGCCCAGTTTATATGTGTACGAATGTGTGTCCCAAGCGTGTCAAGATCCTACAGGGTTAGTGACCACACCAGCCAAGCAGACACTGCTTGGCTGGTGATTAGGAATAGATGGGGTGTCTCAGCCAATGGGCAGGGATTTTCTTGGGTCCCTTGGCCTGCTGGGAGCGCCTATTTATTTGGGTGAGGTCAGGGTATCGGGGTTCTTTGCCACCCTGAGGGCTGTCTGGGTGGTTGTGGGTTGTATTGCCCTGGGCTGCTAGGCCAGAGCCTGAGGCCTATCCCGGGGACATCTGGCAGCTAGGCTGCCTGAGGGCCTATCCAGAAGCAAGAGAGCAGCGTAGGGTTGGGACTGTGGCTTGCAGTCCAACCAGAAGTGATGGTTCTGCCATGGTCGGAGGTAGACGGGAAGCTGTCGCCACTAAGGGACCATCCATCTTATTACCAGGGACCTCTGTGAGTAGCTGAAGCAAGTACGAGAGCAGCATTCTCACCAACCAGGGACGGTGAAGAATTGGGAAACTTCAGCAGGTGTCAAGTCAGGGACCCAGCCAGCGGAGGTGACGCTTGCAGAGCAGTCTTGTGTGCCAAGCCAGAGACCGAGCAGGCCAGTGGGGTGAAGCTTGAGGAGTATCTGTGAGTGCCAAGCTAGGGACCTAGCAGGGATGCGGGGGTGACGCTTAAGGAAGATACTCAGTGAGAGGATTGGAAGAGCTCAAGAGATCCAGTGGCAGTGGATCAGCCGGTCTAGGTGATAGACTGGGAGCTCAGTCAAGTGAAGATCGAAAATGGAGATTGTGAAGGAAGTGAAAGAGTTCATTGTAACCTTTGTTAGTGTAGCACTATTTTTCTCTCTCTCTGCGGCTACTGAGGTATGATGGCGCCACCTGTATAGTATTTAGGAGCAGAGTCTTCATAATCTGTGTGATCAGGACAGGATCTCTAACAAGCGCAGTGCCTCCACTCAATTGGGGCTTGTGAATAGCAAGTGTAGCGCCCATCCCAATTTATGGGACGCTATATGTGTAAACTTAGGGGCATTCTGAGCCAGTAGTTGGGCTCAGACCAAAGTTAGTTCAAATTGTTTGCTCTGCTCTGGGTGTGATACTGCCCGGCAGTGTTATTCTCCTTTGCCTGTAGGTGGCACTGTCACCGCCGGTACAGGTTGGATCACGGGGGTATCACAGCACCTTGGGTGTCTTCTCTCTGCAGCCGTGCAGTGGGCGTGGTCTACCCACTGTGCATGCTGGGAGAGGGTACAAAAGGGGCAGATGCCATTTGACGTGAGGCAGTTCCAGGGGGACCCCAAGGAGTTCGGGGGACCTCTGGTCCAGTGAGCGCGTCTCGTGGCCCTCATGGCACGGGATGCGTGTGTTTGGTCTCGGGCACCTTTAGCCCGGGGCTCTGCTGCTGCATAGTAGGCCCACCTCTCCTATTGAGGGCCTATGCTTCAGAGAAGGATCCCAGGCTGCCCGGTTGAAGGGGGCCCATCTTTAGGGAAGGAGTTCCAGGGGAAGATCAGTCCCGGCGGAGATAGCGACGGTACTGCTATCTCGGGGAGAGGCCTGGAGGCCTGCCTAAAGGGGGATCCATCATCTCTGACATCCGTGCCCCACTCCGGTTGCTAGGACCGCTCTCAAAGGGACTATCCGGGTGAGCAATACCCACTCAGGCTTGAGTGGCGATCAAAGTGTTCTCTAAGTGTCGCACGCCTGAACCTTCCCCTACTCTGTCATTTCTACTCTCTCTCTTCCAAGTTTTACCTCAAGAAAATAATAAAACCTTGCTGCTTGGGTTTTACACCTGTGTGGACATTGGCTTTATTACAAAGGGACTTTCGCCCAACGGAGACCAAAGATCCACTCTGGAGAGGTAACTCGCCGCAAGGCCCAAAAAAATCTAACACCGCTCGCCTATCCATGCATGGAGTTGGATACCGGGCAAGTAGCAGGTGTGCCTTACTGCAAATGGATAAAGCGGAAGGGTCTCTGTGCTACACAAGTGAAATCCCAATTGAGAAATACCGGTATATCTTCACATAGACAGTAATCCACACAGCATTGTATTTGAAAGTCCATGTATTGAAGAAATAACATTCAGTGAACCATCCAACATAAAGTATTTTCCAAACAGGAACATGAAATCATTAAGGGCCGGTTCACACCAGGGCGACTCGTCAGGCGACTCAGTCACCTGACAAGTCACGTCCCACGCTTTTCAATGGAACCGTTCTAAGTAAGAGCGACTCAGGTCGCTCCGACTTAGAAAAAGGTTCCTGTACTACTTTTGGGGGCGACCCAAGGCGACCTGCATTGACTTCTATACAGAAGTCTTATGCAAATCGCCTCGGCGGGCGTCTCAAGTCGTCTTGAGATCGTGCCGCAGAGGTCGCCTCCACAAGTCGTGCCGCGTCGCGCCGCCCTGGTGTGAACCGGGTCTAACAGTCTCTATGTATGTTCCAGTGAGATGAAGCTACAGCACTTACAGGAATTCACTGATCTCTTCCCCACATGTCTCTCTCTCCACCCACTTACCCACAAAACCCTTTACCATCCTCTGCTCTTTTTGATGATCTCAACCATGATGAAAGAGAGAGCATAGCAACCATATTGGAAAATATTTAGTCAATTTACTTTACTAATGGGTGTATTTTCTTATACATTGATGTAACTGTTATTTTTTTAAGTTTTAGCTGGAGTTGGGCTTTAATTTAACTGCAGAAAGAACAGCATTGTCAGTCACCCTGTTATGGGACATTGAAAATCAATAAATCTCTAACGCACTTTGCTAATAATTTCACATTTTTAATTTCTGGTGCTCACAGTAGCTTTGGCTATGTTCCAAATGCTCCAAAGTAATTGCAAATACTAATACTAATATATACATCATCAAAAATGTAACATTTTTATGCATTTGTTTTTTACATACGTATTTAGCAAAGTTTGAAATTACAAGTTATATAGAAAGATCCAATACAGACAAGGTGCCAGTTACTTTGAAAATCGATGGAACAAACCTTTACCTCTCCTGCAGTAATGGAAACCTGACACTAGAGGTGAGTCTTAACAGCCTTTTCTATCCATGGATACAGAATGATTTCATGTTCTAACTGCCAAACAATCTGCTTTTCTTAAAGTGGAGTTCCACCCTGAAAAAAATTTTTTGCCCAAAAATCCAAAAAGAAATAGAAAAAAAAATATTGAAGAAATTTTTTTTTCTTTACTTAGCAGAAATAGCGGTTACTATGCGGAAGTCCCTAATCTGCCTTTTCATCGCCCGCGGCTGGTGAGCTTCCTCCATCCTACTCGCGGTGTCTTCTGGTGAATGGGGCGCGCTGCCTTCTGAGAACTGTGTGTATCCCAGAGAGCAGCCGGCCCATTCACAAAGTGCCACGCGGATCGCGCATGCGCAGTAGGAAACTGGCAGTGAAGCCACACGGCTTTACTGCCTGTTTCCCTTAATGAGGATGGCGGCGCCGGGAGCTGCCAGGATCGAGGGATCGGCCTCGGGGGGGCTGACATCGTGGGCGAGTAGGACAAGTAAGTGTCCTTATTAAAAGTCAGCAGCTACAGTGTTTGTGGTTGCTGACTTTAAAAAATAAATAAAAAATCGCAGGTGGAATCCCCCTTTAATTTGGAACTAAATTCAAAAAGTGAAAATTTGCTATGTTATAAAGAACATATACAAGTTGGGGTTAGAAGCTCATTGGTTTCTATACAGAAGTGAGCCTGATTTTGTACTCTCTAGCTATAGTAAATAAACCCCACAGCTGGCTGATACAGGGAGAATATGTAACCGTAACAGAGTAGCTTCAAAATAGGTATGCATGCAAATCTTTCTTACACAAGTATGTCAGAATAGATGTTAGGAGGGGGAGGGAGCATTTTAAAACTAGTTAGCTCTTGCCTAAAAATTCTAAGACCCACGGAGCTGCCTAATAAATTACTCTAAAGGGCTGTCTAGTGTGTTTTTTTTATTGACATTTTTCCCCCAGGTGAATGGGTAGGGGTACGATGTACCCCATACTCATTCACATAGGGTGGGGGGCCGGGATCTGAGGGCCCCCTTATTAAAAGGGGCTCCCAGATTCCCATAAGCCCCCCGCCCGCAGACCCCGACAACCAATGGCCAGGGTTGTCGGGAAGAGGCCCTTGTCCCCATCGACATGGGGACAAGGTGCTTTGGGGTGGGGGGGCGCAGGGCGCCCACCTGCCCCAAAGCACCCAGCCCCCATGTTAAGGGCATGCGGCCTGGCACGGTTCAGGAGGGGGGGGGTGCGCTCGCTCGTCCCCACCCCCTTTCCTGACCGACCAGGCTCCGTGCTCGGATAAGGGTCTGGTATGGATTTTGGGGAGACCAAAGGGTCTGGTATCGTCCTGGGGGGGAACCTCACGCAATTTTTTTTATAATTTTTGCGGGGTTCCCCTTCAAGATTCTCTGCACACGAGTCGCCCCGCAAGTCGGATCATCTTGATCCGACTTCTGGTGTGACCTCTATTCAAATCAATGGGCTCCCGTAGGGAACCATTGATTTTGAATAGAGAAAGAAAAATGCGTCTGAAAGCTAGCGCGGGGAAACGTGCATTGAATTCAATCCAAAATTTTAAAACGTCCGTGTGCATAGGGCCTTAGGGCGCTAAAAATAGCGCTGTAAAAATGCCTATCTCCATTGAAATTAATGAGTAACGCGGTAAAAATGTGGTAAAACACATTAAATCGCATAGGCGTTAGCGCTATTTTACCGCAAATGCGGTAAAAACGCGGTAAAATCGCTGGAAAAAATCTCATAATTTTTTTGCGCTTTTTTCAACGCTTCAGTGTGAAAGGGGCCTTTGGGGGAGGAGACTGACTGGCAGAGGTGACCGATCGGTGTCCCTATGTACAAGGGACACACCATCGGTCTCCTCTCCCTGACAGGATGTGTATCTCTGTGTTTACACACAGAGATCCACGTCCCTGCTCTGTGACGAGCAATCGCGGGTGCCCGGCGGACATCGCGGCCGCCGGGCACGCGCATCGGGTCCCCAGTGATGCGACGAGCAGGATAACAGCCGCTGCACGCCCATGGGGGCACTCATCGCGGCGATCGGCACGGAGGCTCTTTACCACGTGATCAGCCGTGTCCAATCACGGCTGATTACAATGTAAACAGGAAGAGCAGTTGATCGGCTTTTCCTTACTCGCGTCTGACAGACGCAAGTAGAGGAGAGCCGATCGTTGGCTCTCCTGACAGGGGGGGTCTGCGCTGATTGTCAGAAAAAGCATATGGGAAACCGGGCACTGCCCCAGGGGACATGTATCAATGCAAAAAAAAAGTTTTTAAAACAATCGTTTTTTCAGGAGCAGTGATTTTAACCACTTAAGCCCCGGACCATTTGGTTGCTAAAGGACCAGGCCCCTTTTTGCGATACGGCACTGCGTTGCTTTAACTGAAAATTGCGTGGTCGTGCCACGTGTCTCCCAAACAAAATTGACGTCCTTTTTTCCCCACAAATAGAGATTTCTTTTGGTGGTATTTGATCACCTCTGCGGTTTTTATTTTTTGCGCTATAAACAAAAATAGAGCGCCAATTTTGAAAAAAATGCAATATTTTTTACTTTTTGCTATAATAAATATCCCCAAAAAATATATAAAAAAATATATTTTTTTCCTCAGTTTAGGCCGATACGTATTCTTCTACATATTTTTGGTAAAAAAAAATCGTAATAAGCGTTTATTGATTGGTTTGCGCAAAAGTTATAGCGTCTACAAAATAGGGGATAGATTTATGGCATTTTTATTAATATTTTTTTTTTTTACTAGTAATGGCGGCGATCAGCAATTTTTATTGTGACTGTGACATTATGGCGGACACGTTGGACACTTTTGACACCATTTTGGGACCATTGTCATTTTTTCAGTAAACAGTGCTATAAAAATGCACTAATTACTGTGAAAATGACACTGGCAGTGAAGGGGTTAACCTGTAGGGGGCGCTGAAGGGATTAAGTGTGACCTAATGAGTGATTCTTACTGTGTGGGGGCGTGGCTTGGCGTGTGACGTCACTGATCGTCGTTCCCTATGATAGGGAATAGACGATCAGTGACACTCTCACTAGGAAGAACGGGGAGAGGTTTGTTTACACTTACCTCTCCCCGTTCTTCAGCTCTGTGACCCGATCGTGGGACACCAGCGGCGATCGGGTCCGCGGGTCCCGCTGTGCGGTCACAGAGCTCACGACCGGGTCGCGCGTGCGGCGCCGCCGGCGCGCGCGACACCCATGGCTGGGCTCTTAAAGGGGACGTACCTGTACGTGCTTATGCCCAGCCGTGCCATGCTGCCGACATATATCAGCGTTAGGCGGTCCTTAAGTGGTTATTAATGCTTAAAGTGAAACAATAAAATAGTTATATTCCTTTAACTAGTTAAGGACCGGAAGGATTTGCCCCCTTAATCACCAGGCCATTTTTTGCGATACGGCATTGTGTCAATTTAACTGACAATTGCGGTCTTGCGACGTTGTACCCAAACTAAATTTATGGCCTTTTCTTTTGGTGGTATTTGATCATCTATGCATTTTTTTTATTTTTGCTCTATAAACAAAAAAAAACCGACCATTTTGAAAAAAAAACAATATTTTTTTACTTTTTGCTATAATAAATATGCCCAAAATTTTTTTTTTTTAAATGTCTTCATCAGTTTAGGCCAATATGTATTCTTCTACATATTTTCGGTAAAAAAAAAATTGCAATAAGCATATATTGATTGGTTTGCAGAAAAGTTATAGCATCTACAAAATACAAGAACATATTTATGGCATTTTTATTATTATTATTTTTTTTTTACTAGTTATGGCAGTGATCAGCAATTTTGAGCTGGACTGCGGCATTGCGGTGGGCAGTTTGGACACCTTTGACACTTCTTTAGGGCCAATGACATTTATACAGTGATCAGAGCTAAAAATACCCACTGATTACAGTATAAATGTAACTGGCAGGGAAGGGGTTAACACTAGGGGACGATCAAGGGGTTAAGTGTTCCCTAGGGAGGTGTTTTTAACTGTGGGGGGAGTGCAGTGACTGGAGGAGGAGAGAGATCGCTATTCCTACTCACTAGGAACAGCAGATTTGTCTCTCCTCCCCTGACAGAATGGAGATCTGTCTGTTTACATTGACAGATCCCCGTTCTGTCTCTCTCAGGAGCAATCACGTGTGGCCGACGGACATCGTGGCCGAAAGGCACGCGTATTGGCTCCGGCGAGGCATGTCGTGCACGTGCCCCCTAGAGCTCTTAAAGTGGCCAATGTACAATGATGGCGATTCGCCCAGGAGAGTCAACCTGCCGCAGTCTGCCTGTAAAGTGGTGCATCTGTGCAATGTGTAGAACAGTGCTGCAGCAATAATGACATTTCTAAAGGAAAAAATGTCATTTAAACTTGCTTGCGGCTGTAATGTATTGCCGGCTCCTGGCAATATAGATGAAAATTCAAGGAAAAAAACGGCGTAGGGTCCCCCCAGTCTATACCAGGCACTTCGGGTCTGGTATGGATATTAAGGGGAACTCCACAGCAAAATAAAAAAAAATTGTCGTGGGGTCCCCCCAAAATCCATACCAGACTCTTATCCGAGCATGCAGCCTGGAGGTCAGGATAGGGGGGGCAAGTGAGTGCTCCCCCTCCTGCACCATACCAGGCCACATCCCTCAACATGGGGTGGGTGATTTGGGGGCACCCCAAAACACCCTCCTCATGTTGAGGGCAAGCGGCCTGGTATGGTTCAGGAGGGGGGATGCTCGCTTGTCCCCCCCTTCCCTGGCCTGCCAGGCTGCTGGCTCTGATAAGGGTCTAGTATGGATTTGGGGGGGGGCCACGCTGTTTTTTTTTAAATATTGGTGTGGAGTTCCCTTTTAAATCTATACCAGACCCAAAGGGCCTGGTATGGATTTTGGGGGGGACCCCACACCAATTGTTTTCTTAATTCTGTCATAGGGTTCCCCTTAACCACTTCAATACACTGTATTATATACTCTGCACTGCACTATATACGCTGCACAGTTTTATATTTACTACGCTGACTGCACTATATATTCTCCACTGTATTATATATGTAGCGGGGTCTCTAAATTTATGTGGGACACCCAGGTGTGTAAGTATAGGGATAGTGGACCACTTGTGTTCGTGGAGGATTGGATGGTGTAATAATCTCCTTGGCCTCTGGGTGGCGGGGTACCTGGAGTCTCAAGGTAGATTTGCCATTACAATGCTAGCCTTTTTGTCCCTTTCCGGAGATGGTACGGCGAGGGCGGGGAACCTGCCGTGGTGTCGATGGGAGGAGATAAAAGGGGGAGACGCCCTAACCACGAGGTTCTTCTGGAGGAAGTTCTTCATGCGCCCAGGCACCTTAGGCCTGGGTGCGGGCGGGTTCTGGATTCCGGCTCAGGTGCCCTAGGCCTGACCGGAATGGAGTCGGAGTCCATCCCAGGCACCTTCAGCCTGGGGTGAGGTACTGAACTAGGAGGCCTGGGGTCCAGTGACTTCGACTGGATCCCGCAAGGGTGGAGACGTCCGAGGGTCCCTGAGGTGGATGGGGCCCATGTCTGAGGTGAGGAGGCCGGGGAGGTTACCCGTTCGGAGAGTCTGGAGCAGCATCAACCCAGTGACGGATGGGCCTCTGGTAACTCCCTTGGAGGGACATCTTCCCCTGATAGGGGCCGCAGCGAAGGTACTCCTATCTATGTTCTCTTGAGTCGCTGGTAGAGACTCTCAGATTCTAAGTCCTTTCTAGCTGAATGCTATAGTAACCGCTGGCGAGATCGCAGTGGTTTAGTTGATAACCAGGATACAGGTAGTGCCTCGACCTGCTAAACCCCCGAATCAAAATGTTATCAAGTCGCAACCAGATGGCTACTGAAGCACTGTTTATGGTAAGATGTACAATAAAGCAAGAGTTGGACTGTGATCGGTGTGTGGAACTCTGGTTAATGGGAGCAGAGGGAAGTGTTGACACAGCGGGACTGTATTCTAGAACAAAGCACATAGGCCCGAGGAAATATCTGGTGCTGGCCTTCACCTCACCCACAGCTATGGGGAGGACATGGGCCGTAGCGCATCTCACCCTGTCGTGTGACATACCCCTAGACCAAGGAGATGGGGTGAGGCCGCTACATATATACTACACTGACTGCACTATATACTCTGCAATGTATTATATATACTACACTGATGGCACTATATACTCTCCACTGTATTATAAATACTACACCGACTGCACTATATACTCTGAACTGTATTATATATACTATACGGACTGCATAATATACTCTGAACTGTATTATATATACTATATGGACTGCACTATATACACTCCACTATATTATATATACTATAGGGACTGCACTATATACTCTGCACTGTATTATATATACTATACAGACTGCAGTATATACTCTGAACTGTATTATATATACTCAGGGCTTTTTTTCTCAGACAATAGGTGCAGGAACTCCCCCTTTCGGAGTCACCCCTTTTCTCCGCCTCTACCCACCTCCCTGGACCCTCCCTATTAGGCAATATAGAACCAAGTATCATTTTGTGGTGCTAAGTATTTGTATGGAATTTGGTAATGATATCAAGAAAAGCAGTAAAATAGATCCCCTGCAGCCAGCAACAATAGATCCCCCTAACAACAATGGACCACCCACAAACAAATTTCCCTGCCAGCAACAATAGACTCCCGGCAGCATCAACAGATCTCCACACAGCCAGCATTAATAGTCTCTCTGGCTGCCATCAACAATAGACCCCTCCTACGGGCCCCACGGGGGAGCTGGTAAGCTCTCCGGGGGGTATTAATCAGTGCTTTGCTGACTTCTACCGTGCACTCTATGAGTCAAGGGTGGATTATGGTGATGAGGACCTGGTGAAGTATTTGGGAGACATTGACATTCCGGTCCTTACGGCGACCTACCGTGAGCGACTTGACGCCCCTGTCACGGTGCAGGAGATCCAGCGGGCCCTTAAATCTATGCAATCTGGCAAGACGCCCGGGCCTGATGGAATTCCTGTAGAGTTCTACAAACACTATGCAGACGAACTAGTGCCCAGACTACATTCCCTATTCGCGGTGTCCGCGCAGCAGGGAGAGCTCCCTGTTTCCATGGGTGAGGCGGTCATAGTGGTGATCCCGAAGCCGGGGAAGGACCCTTCCCTCTGTTCCTCGTATCGCCCTATCTCGTTGCTGAACGTTGATGCGAAGATCCTGGCCAAGATCTTGGCAACAAGACTGAACTCTGTCATTACTGCCCTGGTACACTCGGATCAAACAGGCTTTATGCCGGGTAGGGGAACGGATATTAACATTAGACGCCTCCTCACCCACATTGATGGGGCTGGTGAGGGGTCGACGGGAGTGGTGGCCTCACTTGACGCAGAGAAGGCCTTCGACTCTGTAGAGTGGGGCTACCTCTGGGGGGTGCTCGACAGCTTCGGGTTTGGGCCAGGCTTCCTGAAATGGGTACGCATGTTATATAGCTCCCCATCTGCTAGAATTCGGACCAACGGCTGTCTATCAGACGTCTTCCCCTTGGGTCGCGGCACGAGACAGGGGTGCCCCCTCTCCCCGGGTTTATTTGCCCTTGCTATGGAACCACTGGCCATCCTGTTGAGAGCTGAGACGAGGGTCCGGGGATTGAAAATAGGTCCAATTGAAGAAAAGCTGTCTCTGTATGCGGATGATGCCCTGCTATACCTGGCGGACGCCTCTTCATCCCTGCAGGTGGCTTTAGATCTGATTGATCAATTTGGGGGCTACTCCGGTATTCGCATCAACTGGGACAAATCGGTCTTATTTCCCCTATGTCCCTCGGCCCCGCGTCCCACGACACGAACGCGGCTCAGATGGGTGGACGAGTTTACATACCTGGGCATCAGGGTTGGCAGTAAGATTGGTGACTACGTTGGCAAAAACATACAACCACTCATGACCCAACTAGTGGCCAAGTGCGCGGTGTGGCGCTCCCTCCCTCTGACGCCAGTGGGTAGAGTCAACCTTTTGAAGATGGTCTTTCTCCCGAAATTCCTGTACTTCTTTCGCAATACCCCCTCGTATATCCCTAGGTCTTTCTTCCGGAGGTTGGACAGCCTGCTGATCTCTTTTGTCTGGGCTGGGAGACCCCCCCGGGTGGCGAGGAAGACCTTATATTTGTCTTTGTCCGGAGGTGGACTGGCGCTCCCTAATTTTTTGCTTTACTACTGGGCAGCTGTCCTGGTTACGGTGAGATGGTGGTTCTCCCAGCCTAGACAAAATCCAGCGGTCACACTTGAGGCGGCTATTGTGGGCTCTTATGCGGCCTTGAGCAATCTACCGTTTCGTGGCCTCAGGGCCAGCCCCTGTATGACGACCCTCATGCGGACCACAGTTAAGGTCTGGCAGGAGGCTCGACTAATGTACCGGCGACCCAACTTGGTATCCCCGCATATGCCCTTGTGGGCTAACCCTATGCTGCCTCACATGAATAGTATCCCAGATCCATCCCTGTGGGCGAAAAAGGGAATCGTTACTCTGAAACATATAGTGAAAGCGGGTACGATTATGCCTTTCCAGGAACTCAGGCAGGCGTATCTCCTGCCGGTCTCTTTCCAATTTAGGTACTGGCAGCTGAGACATGCTTTTGAGGCCCAATTCCCAGAGCCTATAACCCTGGAGTCAGACTCTATTGAGCGACTCTTATCCTCCGCCCTCATGGACCGCCCCCTCTCGTCCCTCTACCTGTACCTCACTGTACAGTTTGATGCCAAGCTTACTAAGCCGTGGGAGGAATGGAGGGCTGATATTCCCTCACTGGACGAGGAGGAGTGGAGGGATTGCCTCGCATCTTATATCCCTGTTATGATAGCTGCAAAGGATAGGTTTATACAATTTAAATTTCTCCACAGAGCCTACTACACCCCGCAGAGGCTGGCGCGTATTTACCCGCAGCGAGATCCTAATTGTCAGAGATGCAGGCAGGAGATAGGTACGTTTTGGCACATGGTCTGGTCGTGTCCGAAACTCCAGCCCTATTGGGTGGATGTGGCTTCCAGACTGACGGACGTGACTGGCTTAAACGTGCCGACTGACCCCAAGATCCTACTGCTGAATCATATGGAGGACGTGGAAGGGGATAGATATTGTAAACTCTGCCTGACCTTCTCACTATTTTATGCTAGGAGGGAAATCCTGCTCAAGTGGAAATCCGAGGACCCCCCCACATGCGCCGCCTGGCAGCGCTCAGTCGACTCAGTACTTTCTCTATATAAATTGACTTATGAGAGTAGACAGTGCCCCGCGAAGTTCGACAAAATTTGGTCTTCATGGCAGACCACTCGCTCTGACTTGGAACTCCCCCCTGGGTGTAACTGACTGGGCTGTTGTTGGGGATGGCTTCCCCCCCCCCCTGCCCCTCTTGGTCCCTGGACTTTACTGCTACTCAGGGTTGTTGTGTGGCCGGGGAGGGGTGAACTAGAGTCGTTTTAGGCACGACCGGGTTTGGGCCAATGTTTGTTGATTATTTGCATTTAGCAACGAATGAGAGGGGTGTGTTCCCCCGGATGTGACGCATTATCCTGTTTGTTTGCTCTGCACTGGAGGATGTGCTATTTACTGGTTGTATTGTAATGCTGATTTGTCTAATAAAAACTCTCTGTTAAAAAAAAAACAATAGACCCCTCCCCCAACAGTAGATCTCTTTCAGCAACAACTGCCCCCCCCAGCAACATAAGACCCCCCACCAACAATAGGTCCCCCACCAGCAACAATAGACCTCCCCAGCAACAATAGATCCCCAGCAGTGAGCATCAATACCCTGCAGCACACACCAGCACCCCTTGCCATTACATACAGTCAGTCCAGGAGGTGCCAGAACTGCGTTCCCCCGCGTTCCCGCTGAAAAAAAGCCATGTATATACTATACGGACTGCACTATATACTCTGAACTGTATTATATATACTCTGAACTGTATTATATATATACTACATGGACTGCACTATATACTCTGAACTGTATAATATATACTACACTAACTGCACTATATACAGTGGAACCTCGAATTACGAGCATAATCCGTTCCAGGAGAATGCTCGTAATCCAAAGTACTCACATATAAAAGCGAGTTTCCCCATTGAAGTCAATGAAAAGAAAATAATTTGTTCCGCATTGACTTCAATGGGATACAATACCGCATGCGGCCATAAGCAGGGCGAGGCACCGGAGAGCCTCGGAAACAGCCGAAAAGGCCCAAGGACACTTCGGCTGACCTCGGCAAACCTCGGAAAGACTTCCTACCTGAGATTTGCCAAGGTCAGCCATGCTGTCCTCGGGCCTTTCCGTGCATATCCGAATGGTGCCGATCAGCTGGGATCGGCGACGTTCAGCTCTGCTCGGCTCTGGTGCCCCTCCCCACCTCAGGCCAAAAGCGGTACTGCACACCGCTTTGGCCTGAATCGTGCTCATTTTGTGAGACAACACTCGTAAACAGAGTCACGATTTTTAAAAATACATTATGTATATACTACACTGACTGTCTGCACACTACACTACCTGCCCAATCTCCATTCATTCACTATATATGGCCACCATATAAGCAGCAGTACTATATAGTGTGGGGCGTGGACTTAGCCCCTGAGCCATGATTGGCCAAAGGCACAATGCAGGTCAGATGCATGCTTTGGCCAATCAGCAGTCGTCAATGCACTGCAATCTCGCAGGGCATTATGGGGCGCTCCGCTGTGGGCGAACTTGCTGCGAGCGCCACATATGTTAGTTTGTTCTACAAACAAACGAACACCCGATGTTCGAGTCAAACTTACATTCGACTCGAACATCGGGACCATCCCTACTGTTTAAATAATCACCTTTATTAAAAACTTTTTAAAACACACTCACATTTGTCAGTGCACCACTGTTTGATATACAGCTTGCATCAGCACATAATCCTGCAATTTCGACTACTTCCTGGCACATGTGCAATGACGTCACCAAGGCCGCCCAACATACTTCGTCATGGTCACGTGTCTTCATCAGGAAATTTGGAATAAGTAATCACATCCATCTTTTTATAGCCCATCATTCAATAAAAAATTACCCTGACGCCATTTTGTTGAAGATCTCCCTATACAACGTGCACGTATTCCTCCACTCATCAGATATTTTATAGCTGCATAATATTCCTTAATTATAATACCCTAATTTTATAACTAAATCTAGACATAAAAAATCAATCTATATCAGTCTATAAATTATTAATAGGGAACCTCTTCTGCAACAGGGAAGGGAGAAACACATGCAAGGGCAAAGAGAGTACAGGGCCCAGAGCCATAGAGTAGTGGAAAGAGCAGCAGCTGGAATGGGGACAGGAAAATGGACCATTCAGGTGGATCATTGAGAAACCAATAACTGAAAGTACAGACCCAGAGCAAGAGCCACGAAGTAGGAGAAGTGGATGGAGATTTTGGGGTTTCAGGCACATAGAAGAAAATATAGAAGGTAAGATGACATGTAGGTACTAGAGCAGATATAGGTGATGGGACTGCATGTGATGGACAGGTAAGCCCATCTATAGCACATTCTTTGAATGAAACACATTTCATAGTGCAGTGTTTCACAGGCAGTGAATTTTCTGGAAGAGGGGAGATTAGGTTCTTGATAAATGTCTTTGTAGGTAATGCTAGTAGAATAATTCTCCATTGTCTTAACACATATTGCCTTCTCTCTTTATACATACTAGGGCCCGAAAAATGGTGAATCCCTTGACACAATAGAAGGCTCAACAAAAAGATTTCTGTTTTCACGAACAAGAAGCGTAAAAAGTGTTACGTTTGAGTCAGTTATGTCTCCCGGAATGTTCATCTGCACCGACATCAGTAGACCATCTCCAGTGAATATATCAAACTTTTCGGATAACAAAAAGATCGTCAGTTTTACAATTGATGGAGAAATAGGTGGCAGTTTTGTTATGGTTAGAAATAATCGATTTTTCCTGCAAGTACCAATGGAGATACTGGAACGCTTACAAGAGAATAACCAACTGATGGCAAATACTTGTGAAAGGTTTACATACAGACCCTATGGAATTCTATTTTTTGGTAGACTAGATATTTAAACATAAACATACTGCTTTATTAAAGCTGTGAGGAAAGCAGCTAAACCAACAAACCATCAACCATCAAATTCAGATGATTTCTCATGTTTATGGACAGATCTGTGAAGAATATTTTTTTTCTTAATTCAGTTTTTATATACTAAGTACTTTTTTTATTCAAGAAACAATAAGGTTATGCTATAACTAAATCAAATAGCAAATTTTCATAGTTCTTTTATTACATACATAACTACAACTATACCGTGTAACTATGGCCTTAGCAACTCATGCAACTGCTATGGGGCTCTGCACTAGAGCCCAGCACTATCGACCTACATAATATTATGTATAGGTAGCAATAGCATTTGCAAATATTTCTTTCTCGTACATCACGGGACACAGAGCGACATAGTCATTACTAATGGGTTATATAGATACCGTCAGGTGCTGGCACTGGCAACTTCCAAAACCGGAAGTACCCTCCCCTATATAAGCCCCTCCCATCCGGGAGCACCTCAGTTTTTTGCCAGTGTCTAAGGTGTTGGCCAAGAAGAAACATGTGTTTTTCACTGAGCTTGCGTACAGGTTCTTTTGGGCCTCAGTAAGCTATTCCGGATCCGACCAAAAAAGCTTCATAGCTAAACGGTCGGTACCCGGGCCTTGCAGAGAAGAGCAAGGTTTTGCCTGTAATGCTTCTCTTAGGAGAGCTGGACCCTGGGATCCAGAGCTCTGGTCATACCCACGACCAAGATGTTTTCTGTGCAGGGTGCTATACAGGTCCAGGGGAGTGGAATCCTTGGGAACCCGGTCCCTGAAGGTTTGATTACAATGCCTGCCGTGATAGGTGAAGTTTGGGCTTCTGTGGACCAAACAAAGTCCTGCGGCGAGGAAAAGGTAAGTGGGGGCCCTCAGGAACTTGGTTCTATTGAGGGACCCCCAAGCCTATTTTGTCTTTCTTCCTGTTACCTAAGGTATTCCCGCTAATATTCTGTGTATGCCTGTTACTACTGAGAAAATGTAAAAATTTTAATAGTAGGCAAGAAAAAAAAAAAAAAAAAAAATGTAAGACCGCGGTACCTGTGTTAGACACTAGAGGCCGCTATGGTTCTTTTTCTTGTAATGTGGATTTTTTCTTCCAGAATCAAATCCAGGCAGTTGGTATGTTCTCTGCTGGGAAGCTGTCTCCTCTGCCCTGTTGCTGCGCTCATCCATCCCCGGGCCCTGCGGCAAAGGGGGCCCTGGCTCCCATCTAGCTCCTTATTGTTTTTAAAAAAGGGCGCCGAAGGCGCACGTGCCCGCACGCGAGCGCGTGCACGCGCCTCTATTCATAGAGGCGATCTGAAAAAAGGGGCGGAGCGGGTGGATGACGCTCAGGTGTGCGCCGCGGCGCTACTGCGCATGTGCGGGCGTCCAGCGTGTTTTAAAGCACATTATAGCTGGCTATTGAATGCACAGACAGAGCTAGCAACAGATAAAGGCACACAGAGGCGGTTGATGCAGGCATCCCCTAGAAAGGCACTTTAGTAGACACCAACTGTGATATAGCAGCAATTGTGCTAGACTATTCTCAGTAAAAGTGGTGTATTACGGCTGGAATACCTCAGCTTTAGGCTTAAGAATATGCCGTCCAGAAGCTCCGGAACTGAATCTTCCAGGAAGCGAAGGGGGTCTCATCGGGCTCTGAGGTGGGCATGCTTCTGCTGCACCAGTCTCCCCTGAAGTTCAGAGGTAAGTGACCATAGAGACCCCGCAGGGGTACTTGGTACTGTGGCTGTCCTCAGTCACCTGCTCCTGTGTATGTAACAGAGGAGGTTTTTTCCTCAGCTCTGGGAGGATTAGAGAGAGATTGTCAACATTGATCGCTGCCTCCCTGTCAGGGAAAGCACGCCGATCTCCGTCTCCTCCTTCAGAGTGCCTGTTAGCAGAGCAACAGTCCCATACAGGGATCGACCTGCCTGAAGGGGATCAGGATGAGGTTGATTCTGTTATAGAGGAATCAACAGTGGAGGAACCTTTCTCAGCAGCTCAAGCTGAAAGATTATGGGTTCAGTCTCTGACTAACATGGTCCGATCGGCATTTAAAAATGCACCTTGCGGAACCATCAACCACTACTGTATCCTCGTTGGGGTCGCTAGAAGCCCCCAGACTGTCTGTTCTTTTCCACTTCACCCTTTACTGAAAGGGCTTATTTACCAGGATTGGGAACGTCCTGAGAAAATATTATTCCCCCAAGAGATTTCCGGTGGTCTATCCCATGGAGGATAAGTTCATCAAAAAAAAAAAAAATGGAAGGTCCCTACAGTGGACGCAGCCATCTCTTTTATGTATAAATCACTGACATGTCCAGTGGATAATGTCCAAATGTTCAAGAACCCAATAGATAAAAGATTGGAGTCCTTATGAAAGTCTGCTTCTTTCTACAGCAAGCTTGGTGACACAACCAGCAGTAGCAGCTATTGGGGTCTGCTAAGCAGTGAAGGATCAGTTGAAACAGGTCTTGAGGGACTTGACAGATCAGCAGGCCTTGCCCTAGCTGATCTACCTAGAGCCTTAGGCTTTGCGGTTGACGCCATAAAGGATTCAGTCCATCAGGCCTCCCGCCTTACGCTGTCTAGAGTACATATGCGTAGGCTTCTATGGCTCAAAAACTGGTCTGCTGAAGCTCCCTGTAAGGAATGGCTGGTTAGCGTCCCATTTCATGGTGAACGCTTATTCAGGGAAAACCTGGACAAATATATCCAGAAAATTTCCAGCGGTAAAAATACGCTCTTGCCGGTTAAAAACAGAGTTAGAGGTCCCTCTTTAAGAGGCCTGCTTCTCCAGTCCCTGGGGCATCGGCTGTGTAACAGTTCCGACGGCCTCCTCGGTCAATTCCCGGGGGTAAAAAACAGGGACAATAGCAGGGTAATGAGAAACCCTGGGTCAGGGGAGGTACAAAACCTCCCCCAAAGTTAAATTCATTGAAGGGTTGCCCCCACTCAGTCGGGTGGGGGGAGGACTCCAGTTGTTCACAAGAGACCTGGCGGGACGCGATCAAGACAGATAGGTGCTCTCCGCAGTATGTTGAGGATACAGATTGGAGTTAAGAGACTCTCCTCCTTCCCATTTTTGAGGTCAAACGTGCCAAGGGATCCCCGGAAGAGAGAGTCCCTCCTGTTGGCACTAGAACAACTATTGCTCCAAGGAGTAATTATGGAGGTTCCCCTGGAAGAATGAGGGTTCGGGTTTTACTCAAACCTCTCTACAGTCCCGAAGCAAACGCGGACGGGAGGCCCATATTAATTCTAAAAGGGCTATACAAATTCCTGTATATCAGGACTTTCCGATGAAGTCGATCCGATCGGTGGCCACTGCCCTACAAGGGGAGGATTGGTTAGCCGCGATCGACATCAAAGATGCTTATCTGCACATTCCCATCTTTCCAGTCTACCAAAAGTTTCTACGCTTTGCAGTAGAAGGGCGCCATTTTCAGTTCAGAGCCTTACCCTTCGGTTTGGCCACAGCACCACGAGTGTTTACAAAAATTCTGGCCCTTTATTGGCCAATCTGAGAACACAAGGTGTAATGATAATGGCATATCTAGATGACTTGTTGCTGATAGACCACTCAGTGAAAAAACTAGACGTGGTCGTTCACAAGACAATCAAGTATCTGGAATCTCACGGTTGGATTATCAACCGAGAAAAGTCAGCCCTAAAAACCAGTCAAAAGTCTGGAATACTTGGGGCTAGGGTTGGATTCAGGCCAGAGAAAAATATTCTTGCCTCGAAGAAAGGTGTTGTCTTTGAAAGATTTGATCCACTTAGTGGGTACAAAAAAGACAGCCGTCCATACGCCTGTGCATGAGGCTGCTGGGAAAAATGGTGGCATCATTCGAAGCAGTACCCTACGGTCAATTCCATTCAAGGAATTTGCAGGGGGCCATACTGTCAGCCTGGAACAAAAAAGTTCAGGCCCTAGACTTACAATGTCCTTGTCCCCTTCTGTTCGCAAGAGCCTCCGTTAGTGGTTGGTTCCCCAGAATCTGGAAAAAGGGAAATCCTTCAGTCTGATTTCTTGGAAGGTGGTCACTACAGATGCCAGCCTTATAGGCTGGGGAGCAGTACTGGAGCAATAGTCTCTCCAGGGCAGATGGTCGGATGCAGAAAAGGCCCTGCCCATCAATCTCTTAGAGATACGAGCAGCCCGGTATGCCCTAGTAGCATGGACATCCAAACTCCAAGGGTCCCCTGTCAGAATTCAATCAGACAATGCCACAGCAGTGGCATATATCAATCATCAGGGGGGCACCAGGAGTCGTGCAGCCCAGAGGGAAGTAAATTACATCCTGAAATGGGCAGAAAAATATGTCCCAGCCATATCTGCGGTATTCATTCCAAGAGCGGAGAATTGGAAGGCGGACTTTCTAAGTCGCCAGCAATTAGGCCCAGAGGAAGGGTCCCTTCACCCCGAGGTTTTCTGGACAATATGTCAGCGGTGGGGAACATCGGATGTAGATCTTCTAGCATCCAGATTCAACGCAAAGGGGGACAGGTTTGTCTCTCGGACAAGGGATCCCCTAGCTTGCGGCTCGGATGCCCTAGTGTTCCCTTGGGATCAGTTCAAGCTGATATATGCATTCACACCGCCACAATGGTTACCTCGATTACTCCGCAGAATCAGGGTAGAAAAGAAACCAGTGATTCCGGTGGCTCCAGCGTGGCCCCGAAGAGCGTGGTACGCGGAGATTGTAAAATTTCAGTGGGGAGTCCTTGGACTCTCCCACGTCGTCCGGACCTGCTTTCGCAAGGACCGATATACCACCCTTCTTTACCAGCCCTAGGTTTGACGGCCTGGCTATGGAAGCCCACATTCTAAAAAAGAGAGGGCTCTCTAATCCTGTGGTATCTACCATGATCAATGCCAGGAAGCCGGTATCCAGGCAGATCTAATATAGAATCTGGAAGGCGTACATCGCGTGGTGTGAGGCCAAGAAATGGCATCCACATAAGTACGTAATAGGTAGGATTCTGGTCTTCCTACAATGGGCTGTAGATAGGAAGCTTGCCTTGAGTACTATCAAGGGTCAGATTTCGGCCTTGTCAATATTTTTTCAAAGGCCCTTGGCTTCGCATTCACTAGTCAAAGCCTTTATACAAGGAGTGATGCGTATTAGTCCTCCGGTTAATATTCCCATATGTCCATGGGATCTAAACTTGGTTCTGTCGGTTCTACAGAAACAACCATTTGAACCATTACAGCATATTTCTTTGGTGCTTCTCACCAGGAAATTGATTTTTCTAGTAGCCATTTGTTCGGCTAAAAGAGTGTCGGAATTAGCAGCTATGTCCTGTAAGGAGCCATATCTGGTTATCCATAAGGATAGAGTAGTGTTACGTCCTCATCCAGCCTTTCTTCCTAGGGTGGTATCGAGGTTTCATTTGAACCAAGATGTGGTTCTTCCTTCTTTTTTCCCCAAACCTACTTCGGTAGAGGAAAAGTTATTGCATTCTTTGGATGTAGTAAGAGCAGTTAAAGCTTATCTAAAGGCCACTGCTCAGATTCGCAGAACGGATACTTTGGTTATTCTGCCGGAAGGCCCCAGAAAGGGTCAGGCAGCGTCAAAATCTACTTTAGCCAAGTGGATTCGACAGGTCATAATACAAGCCTATGGCTTGAGAAGGAGACCGCCTCCGTTCAAAGTTAGAGCGCACTCCACGAGAGCAGTTGGAACTTCATGGGCAGTGCATCACCAGGCCTCCCTGGCTCAAATCTGTAAGGCCGCAACATGGTCTTCAGTACACACATTTACTAGGTTCTACCAGGTGGACGTTAGAAGTCAGGAGGATGTCGCCTTTGGGCGCAGTGTGTTGCAGGCCGCAAAAGATCCTCATGTCTGATAGCGCTCAGCTTATATATGGTGTATCCCCCCCCCCTCATTGGGCATTGCTTTAGGACATCCCATTAGTAATGACTATGTCGCTCTGTGTCCCGTGATGTACGAGAAAGAAAATAGGATTTTTATAACAGCTTACCTGTAAAATCCTTTTCTTGGAGTACATCACGGGACACAGAGCTCCCGCCCCTCTTTGGGGACACTTATTGCTTTGCTACAAAACTGAGGTGCTCCCGGATGGGAGGGGCTTATATAGGGGAGGGTACTTCCGGTTTTGGAAGTTGCCAGTGCCAGCACCTGACGGTATCTATATAACCCATTAGTAATGACTATGTCGCTCTGTGTCCCGTGATGTACTCCAAGAAAAGGATTTTACAGGTAAGCTGTTATAAAAATCCTATTATTTGGACACATTAAATGTCTATTAATGTTGGAATTCTCTACAAGGCAGAACTCTAATGCCGGGTACACACAACCGTTTTTAATGCCGTTTTTCTCTACGTGATTCTTCTCAAGCCTGCCTTGCCTACACACGATCATGAAAAAAAATGCTCGAGCAAAGCGCAGTGACGTACGAAATGTATGACGGCACTATAAAGGGGAAGTTCCATTCGGATGGCGCCACCCTTTGGGCTGCTTTTGCTGATCCTTGTGTTAGTAAAGTTTGGTGAGAGACGATTTGCGCTTTTCAGCCTCGTGCTCTTCAGTCCGTTACAGCGTGATGAATGTGCTATCTCCATTACGAACGCTAGTTTTACCAGAACGAGCGCTCCCGTCTCATCACTTGCGCGTTTTTTTCACATCGTTAAAGCCAACACACGGCCGTTTTTCATGACGAGAAAAACGACGACGTGAAAAACGATGAGAAAAATTAGAGCATGTTCCAAATTTTTAATGGCCATTTTTCACGTCGTGAAAAATGCTCTGGAGCCCACACACGATCGTTTTTAATGACCAAATAAAAAATGGCAATTTTCTCGTCATGAAAAACGGTCGTGTGTACCCGGCATCTGGCCGGGTTCACACCATCCCCGCATGCGGCTCACCGCAGGGGTCCGTTGCGTGCTGGTTCACCGGTTCAGGTCTGATTTCAGCCCGAATTTTGGGCTAAGATCGAACCTGAAACGCACCAAAAACAGCACGCGTTTTTCGGGCACACCGCACCGGACCCGCTGCGGAGATATGTGAACCGGCTCCATAGAGAGCCAGTCACATTCTCCTGCTATGCAAATTGAATGTGAGGAAACGCACATTCAATTCGCACACAGGTGTGAACCTGGCCTGAAGGGATTTCCTTGAGGACGGAAAGTAGACAATCAGGGGCCCTTTAATGGTCTTTCTAAGGTGCCCCATCATGCACAGTTACTTTTATATTGATTTTGCTTATTAAACCAGTTGTCGGAATTACACTGACTGAGAGGAGGTAACATAAAGTGAGCTGTTGTGAATTGAGCCTTTAGAGATTTGATGTATACAAAGCTCGATGTCAAGAAAATCATGTCGCAAAAAGACTAAAGCAGCTTTGTGAGCTGAGCCCATATAGTCGCACACTGAACAGTTCTATGTTATGTATATGGAGATGTTTTCTAAGTTGCTTGTGCCACCGAATGCCGCTGTGTTGAAGAGATATCACCAGCTCAAGTCTTCTACAGAAACAACAGCTTCTTGGAGAGTCAATCATCTGGTTCCCCACCACCACACTCAATGATTCCCCCTGCTGTGCCCCTACATCACTACTGCGTGCTGTGGGCTTCTAGGAGATTGACACTCCCCAAAATCTCACATATGAATATCATATTATATGTGGTTAAAATGTTATTAAATAATGAAAGTTGTATTAAAGACCGTGCAAAAGCTTTACCAACTGTGTGTGAAAAACAATGCGCCCTTGTAATTTTTTTTGTGCTTTTTTTTGGACACAAATGTTAATGCCCCGTACACACGATCGTTTTTCATGCCGTTAAAAATGCCATTTTAAAAAATGGCCATTAAAAATGATCGTGTGTAGGCTCCAGAGCATTTTTAACGACGTGAAAAACGGGCATTAAAAATTCCGGACATGCTCTCTTTTTTCACGTCGTTTTTCATGTCGTTTTTTTTAACGACGTGAAAAACGATAGTGTGTATGCTTTCACGACGTGAAAAAAAACGCGCATGCTCAGAATCAAGTATGAGACGGGAGCGCTCGTTCTGGTAAAACTAGCGTTCGTAATGGAGATAGCACATTCATTACACTGTAACGGACTGAAAAGCGCGAATCGTCGCTCAACAAACTTTACTAACATGAAGGGTGGCGCCATTCGAACGGAACTTCCCCTTTATAGTGCCGTCGTACGTGTTGAACGTCACTGCGCTTTGCTTGATCGTTTTTTTTAATGATGGTGTGTACGCAAGGCAGGCTTGAGAGGAAACATGAAAAAAAACGAGGAGAAAAACGTCGGTTTAAAAAATGACATTAAAAACGATCGTGTGTACGGGGCATTAGAATAACATTAGTATACAATAAATAGAAATAAAACTATCTCAGACCCCAACGTAAAGTATTGCATTTTAAAAACAGAAGGTATTTAAATCCAACACAAATCCAAAGATTAAAGGTGCATTCACACCTGCGAAAGTACCTGCACTCTGGTTAGATGTAATCGCTCATGCAGCAATCAAATGCAAGTTATCAGCTAAGGATGAGCTCCGGCGTGTTCGCATAGTACACGTTCAGCGCCACGCTAATGACAGGCAGGGAGACATTTCCCGATGCTTGGCTGCAGAGATCAGGAAATGACTCCCTGGCTGTGATTAGCGCAGCGCAGCGCAGTGCCGACTTCCTGGCAGGCTCTGCATGTGTACTATGCGAACACGCCGGAGCTCATCCTTATTATCAGCCCTGGATCTAGGTAATCTGTGTACAGGGCCAATTACAGGCTTGTGATCGCTGCATGAGTGTTTCCATGTGAGTGGCCATGATTAACTGGAAATCGGCAGTCTCCCATTGCTTTCAATTGGGCTGCCTTCAGAAGCTAAATCCTGGAGCCCCCACTGGGGTTCATGTATCTAATCAGAGTGCATTCCCAGGTGTGATGGCAAATACTGCTCCGCGTTTCCAGTACGTTTTCTGGGTGTCTGACTCCCAGCATACACCTGTGAAACATGGACACATGACTCAAAAAACACAGCAAAAACTCAACCGCAGTGCAATTATGATGCGTTTTTTATTCATTGCAATAGGGAGTTTCATTTTTAGTGCAGTTTTGAAAATCGCACCAAAGATGCAGCATACATGACTTTTCAAAATGCACGGCACCTGCTGCACAGTGGTGTGAAGAGTGCCAAAGAATTTAACAAGATATATTTTTCTTACGCTTCTAGCTAGGTAGAAATGCTTCAAAAACGCATCAGTGCAAGCAGTTTAAGAGGTGTTTTTCATCACTTATTTTCAGTAGTAGGAACCTTGCAAATAATCCCTGATGACAGCTATGCTGCTGTTGATTTATGGCAACTTATTTTGTTGATTTCTTATGTAGCGGGGTCTTTAAATTTAGTTGGGGTACACCTGGGGGTAGTGTGACCCAGGTGTGTAATTGTAAAGGTTTTGGACCCCTTTTTGTAATTCGTGGAGGATTGGGTGGTGTATTATTCTCCTTGGCCTGTGGGTGGCGGGGTACCTACAGGCCCAAGGTAGAATCACTGCCACAGTGCTACCCTTTTTGTCCCTTTCCGGAGATGGTACGGCTGGGGCGGGGAACCCGCCGTGGTGTTGAAGGGAGGAGATAAAAGGGGGAGACGCCCTCGCCACGAGGTCTTCGAGGATTCTCTCTTCACGCACCCAGGCACCTTAGGCCTGGGTGCGGGCGGTTCAAAAGGTTCCGGCCCAGGCGCCCTAGGCCTGACCGGAATGAAGTTGGGGTCCATCCCAGGCACCTTCAGCCTGGGGTGAGGTACTATATCGTAGGCCTGGGGCCCAGTAACTTCGACTGGGTCCTGCGAGGGCGAAGTGATCCGAGGGTGCCGCCTTGCGAGGGGACCCGCATCTGAGGTGAGGAGGCCGGGGAGGTCACCCGTCCGGAGATTCCGGAGCAGCATCAACCCGGTGACGGATGGGCCTCTGGTAACTCCCTTAGAGGGACATCTTCCCCTGATAGGGGCCGCAACGCAGCGAAGGTACTCCCATCTATGTTCTATGGAGTCGCTGGTAGAGACTCACAAGTTCTATGTTCTGTGCTAAGCAAAGCTGCTATAACCCCTGGTGAAACCACAGGGGTTTAGATTGAAATCAGGATAGTGTCTCGGCCTGCTCATCCCACCGTTTGCGTTATGTTATGGGTCGCAACCAGTCGGCTGTGAAAGAACTGTTTGTTGTGGAAGTATAATAAACAAGTGTTGGACCCTGCATCGGTGTATGGACTCTGGTTAATGGGAGCAAGGGAGGTTTCAGCATAGCAGGATTGAGCTTCATAACTAACGCACATTGGCCCGAGGAATGTACTGATACTGGCCTTCACCTCACCCACAGCTATAGGGAGGACATGGGCCGTAGCGCATCTCACCCTGTCATGTGACATACCCCTAGCAAAAGGAGATGGGGTGAGGCCGCTACACGTGGGGGCTCGTGAGTCCGGGATAAAATGTGTGTTGACTTTGAAATTTGAAATGGCTGTGTCTGGACTTTGCTGCCCGGAGGAGGTCCGAGCAGGTCGGCCATGTGATTGGCCAAAGTACGTCCCTGTGCTCGAAGTCGTGGAAATGACCCCAAGACGGGAAAAGCCCATGCAGAAAGAGCGGGAAGAGGGAAAAGCCCAGCCGTGTGACGTACTACATGTGGGGGTGTTTGCTGCACTGCGCCATGAGGCACCCCATGACTGCGCAATTCGTGGGCGGGGACTGTGGGAAGCTCGCGAAAATGTGCAAGTCGTGGGAAGAGTCTGGCCATATGTGGAGATACACGTGGAGACTCCGGCACGTGGTCAGCGCGTGATGGAGCAGCAGGTGGTCGGGATGGCCTCAAGCTCCCCGTGGATGCCGGTATCATACCCCACGAAGATGACTGCTTTTGCTGCTCCCCTTACAGACACGGGGATAAGACTCAGGCCCCGAGGACAGTTGGCTTTGTACTCATGCAGAGACACGGAGGCCCTCGGTGTGATCTGTCCCGGATGCTCGGGACTGGTGGTCCAACTAAAGCCATTTGGGCGTTGTGAAGCGTGTAAAGAATTTCTGTTTGAGGTCGAATCATCCACAGTAAGGCCCCGGGCCCTTCGCCTCAATTGCCTCACAGGTACCGCCACTCCGGAAGGGGAGATCCAGGCCTTTGCGGAGGTCCCCGTATGCGCTGACCAGGGCGACGGGACTGCCCAACCAGAGACTTAGGCCTCGTACACACGACCGATTTTCTCGGCAAGAACCAGCAAGAAACTTGCTGGCAGAGATGACTTGCCGAGTAAATCGGTCGTGTGTACGCGGCTATCGGGTTTCTCGTCGAGAAAACCGACAAGTAACCTCGACGAGAAAATAGAGAACCTGCTCTCTATTTTCTCGTCGAGATTCTCGTCGGCATGTTTCTCGACGAGAAAAGTGAGTGTGTGTACACTTACCTGTCCTCCCGGAAGCCCGTGCATGGTCGAAATGAATCCGACGCATGCGCGGTAGCTTCCTAGGCATAGGTAGGGTATACCAAGATGGCGGCGACGGCATCGAATGTGACGAGCACATGCTCGTCGTAGTCGATGACGTCACCGCGTTCGCTCGATTCAAAGAACCGCGGGTTCTTTGAATTGAGCGTGTGTACACTCGGCCGGGACAAGTTTCTTGTCCAAGAATCTCGTCGAAAAAAACGACATGTTTTGTTCGACGAGAATCTCGGCCGTGTGTACGAGGCTTGAGAGAGAAAAATCCGAGGATGCTGCTTCGGTCACCACAGATTCCCTGCTGCCACCTCTGAAGAGGAAGATAGGCCTGGTGCAGGCCTCCTGTGGTCGTGGTCGAGCTTCACCCCGCCACTTGCCGGACCTGGATGGATCCGGTTGGAAGAGTCCTGGACATCCCAGTGCTGAAAAAGGTCCAGGTGAGCCAGGGGCTGGGACTGTGGTGGTGGTTGGAGGTGTCGGGGGTCCACTGGAGGTGGAGCCCGCAAGGGAGGGTAGTTCTCCGTCTACTAAAGACTACCTTCCCGCCGAGATGTATGACACCTCCGACCTGGAATCGCTGTCGGACTGTGGGGATGACGGGGAAATAGATGAACTGTTTCACCGGAAGGGCTGGGACAAACGCCCGTTCCCCGTGCTACGTGAACCGCAGGATTCCCCTATGTCTATAGGAGACAGCACGCCCCGGGCGCAGGCCCCGGAGCTTAGGAGGGAGTCTAGTCCTCCGATTGACTTTCCACATTCCACAACATCACCTGCTTTGGTTGTGGGGATGCAGCGCGCGTCATTGCGTGCGCCAAAGGCAAAGCCACCCGAGGTAGTGAAGGTACCTCGGCACCCGGAGGCCATCGTGCAGCCAGGAGAAGGTGAGCGGGATGTCATGCCTCCTTTGGCCAGATTGCAACGACTTTTCTCCCAGAGAGTCGCCCGTGAGTATGGATGGGAGTATCCCTACTTGCCTCGGGACTTACTTTACGAAGTTGAGGTCCTGCGACAGAGATGGTACGACGAATTTGTCTGGGAGAAGCTCAAAGTGCCTCAGGCCCGGCGATACTTGTCCTGTTCGCCGCCTGTGTCCAAGAAATTCAAGGACTGCAGAGCGGACTGGAAGTTGGGGCGCCATATTCATGCTGATAAAGTGCTTATCTGCAGAAAGGAGGGAGAGGATGTTGAATATTCAGTCGAAGTGTTTGATAAGCATCTGAAGCCGTTGTTCTTACCTGATCCGAGGTTTTACTTGTGAGGAGAGACTCATGAGTATGTTTTCAGCTACAAATTTTCCTGGAAGAGCCTTTGCTAGAACGTCTGAACAATACCCTGTTTTTTTTATTTGTTTTTTTTCTCCTTCCCACTCTCTTTTCCTACGAGTCAAGGACAGACTTTGGGGTAGAATTAGTGTAGGGACGCATGAAGAATGAAGGAGCACCAAGTGTCATTACCGCGGCGCTGTCACCAGGTGGCAGTGTTGTGCAACGTTTGTTTTTCTGCACACTTTTACACCACACTCGTTGGAGCAAATGGGTCCCTCGGCTGATGGACCCCATTCATTCCAAATTTTCACATGATGTTAGGATGTTGTCTGTTTTTTTTTTGTTTCCCTTCTGCAGGAGATTCGTCGGTCAAGACTACTGAGTATGGGGTGGTTCTTAGACAGTGACGGGAGGGATTGTATATGTGTACATGATAGATGTTTTATATAAAAGTTTTATTGTTTTATAGTTCCCTTTCCCCTTGAGCAGGTCTTGGCACACACGGGATTCAAAATTTTTAGGGATAGCCTCTGAGGCTCGCTCCATGTCATCACTCCTTGGGAGACATGGGGTTGCACCAGACGCTGGGGACCAGCGTCAAATCACAGGGGGAGTATGTAGCGGGGTCTTTAGATTTAGTTGGGGTACACCTGGGGGTAGTGTGACCCAGGTGTGTAATTGTAAAGGTTTTGGACCCCTTTTTGTAATTTGTGGAGGATTGGGTGGTGTATTATTCTCCTTGGCCTGTGGGTGGCGGGGTACCTACAGGCCCAAGGTAGAATCACTGCCGCAGTGCTACCCTTTTTGTCCCTTTCCGGAGATGGTACAGCTCGGGCGGGGAACCCGCCATGGTGTTGAAGGGAGGAGATAAAAGGGGGAGACGCCCTCGCCACGAGGTCTTCAAGGATTCTCTCTTCACGCACCCAGGCACCTTAGGCCTGGGTGCGGGCGGTTCAAAAGGTTCCGGCCCAGGCGCCCTAGGCCTGACCGGAATGAAGTTGGGGTCCATCCCAGGCACCTTCAGCCTGGGGTGAGGTACTATATCGTAGGCCTGGGGCCCAGTAACTTTGACTGGGTCCCGCGAGGGCGAAGTGATCCGAGGGTGCCGCCTTGCGAGGGGACCCGCATCTGAGGTGAGGAGGCCGGGGAGGTCACCCGTCCGGAGATTCCGGAGCCGCATCAACCCGGTGACGGATGGGCCTCTGGTAACTCCCTTAGAGGGACATCTTCCCCTGATAGGGGCCGCAACGCAGTGAAGGTACTCCCATCTATGTTCTATGGAGTCGCTGGTAGAGACTCACAAGTTCTATGCTCTGTGCTAAGCAAAGCTGCTATAACCCCTGGTGAAACCACAGGGGTTTAGATTGAAATCAGGATAGTGCCTCGGCCTGCTCATCCCACCGTTTGCGTTATGTTATGGGTCGCAACCAGTCGGCTGTGAAAGAACTGTTTGTTGTGGAAGTATAATAAACAAGTGTTGGACCCTGCATCGGTGTATGGACTCTGGTTAATGGGAGCAAGGGAGGTTTCAGCATAGCAGGACTGAGCTTCATAACTAACGCACATTGGCCCGAGGAATGTACTGATACTGGCCTTCACCTCACCCACAGCTATGGGGAGGACATGGGCCGTAGCGCATCTCACCCTGTCATGTGACATACCCCTAGCAAAAGGAGATGGGGTGAGGCCGCTACACGTATGACATTTAATCATCTTCATGTTAAAGTTGTTGTAAACCGCTGATGTTAAAAAAAAAAACAACTAAAAAACCTGCAAGACAATGGCATAATGTGCCAGTATGCAATGCATACTAGCACATTATGAAATACTGACCTTGGAACTAAGCCCTCCATCGCTGTAAAGTCACCACTGAGAGGGCTGACATGTTCCCCTTGTCCGTCTTCCGGGTTCGTGAGCTCCGGCTATGTGATTGAAGGTTCAAGCACTGTAAGCCAGACCTTGGTGTCATCGGCTGCATGCACTCTGAATATCTCCTAAACTGTGCAAGTTTAGGAGATATTTACAGTACTTACAGGAAAGCCTTATTGTAGGGTTATCTGTAGATACAAGTGGTAGTACAGAGTTTACTACCACTTTAAGAAGGCAATGTAGATAGTGTTGTGTCAACCCTTGCGCGCTATGGCTCAAAACCTAAAAGGTGCATATTGGTAAAATATTAATGAATAAATATGTACAGTAAATATCACTAAGCCATTGTGAATAAACTTCAGCTGCTGAAACCTTGAACAAATATATCTCAAGTTATACAACACTGATAATAAAGCAAACACACGTGTAAACAATAAAATTACTCCTAAAAAAAAGAAACAGAAAAAATTGTGATTCAAAAGACCTTCAAACATGACAAGGTCACAATGAAAAATTTATGTAAAGTCTCCTTCTACAGCAGGGATATGCAATTAGCGGACCTCCAGCTGTTGCCAAACTACAAGTCCCATGAGGCATAGCGAGACTCTGACAGCAGCAAGCATGACACCCAGAGGCAGAGGCATGATGGGACTTGTAGTTTTGCAACAGCTGGAGGTCCGCTAATTGCATATCCATGTTCTACAGGAAGTGTGTGTAGCCCAATGGTTTATCCTCCTAAATTTTCCACCACCATAAGAATCTTCAGTAAATGCCAAAGTGTTCCATTCACCACACTTTGGAAATGCACTTACAAAGAGTGCATGGCTATTTTGTAACAACGACCTATCTTGCACACTACATATCCATAGTCCATAGTCCCTAGTAGTTAATTTTGTGAGCAAGCAGGATATTCGCTACATTCCTACATACATTGGGACCATGGAGAAACTAATGTAGCCACCTCTAACAGGAAGTTGGATCACAGCAGTAAAAGAAAGGAGTTTAGTATCACTTCATATTTCTTCATATTTATAAAGGTGAGCAGTTAGCTTATGTTATTCATGTATATGTACAGATGTTTGCCGTTTGCATTTCCGCAACAACCCTGGGACTTTTAGCACTTCGTCAGCCAAAGTGACTTTTGTAATTTCATTGTTAAAGGGGAAGACCCTGGCCTGGGTCTCTCCTTATCTGGAACGCAATGATCCCTTGCTGCAAGACGCTGACAAATTTCTGGCTTCTCTCCAGACTGTATTTGATAAGTCAGATAGAGCTTCTGAAGCTGAGTACTCAATCTTGGACATGCAACAAGGCACCAGGTCTGTGGCACAATATGCTATTGAGTTCCGTACCCTTGCTGCTGAGACTAATTGGGACTCAAGGGCATTACGTGCAGCCTTCCGAAAAGGTCTTGCAGATCGCATCAAGGACTAATTAGTCTATAAGGATTCCCCAGAAAACTTTGAGAAATTCATAGAGCTGTGTGTTCGTCTGGATGTCCGGTATAATGAAAGGTGCCAAGAGAGACTTAGAACTCGCAAGTTTCCTAGGCCAGTTTACCGTTTGGCCCCCAACTTCCAAGCACAACCTCAGCCAGAACCTGAAATCTCAGTTGAACCCCAGGCACCTGTGGAACCCATGAAAGTAAGCCACCTAACTGAGTCGGAGAAACAAAGGAGGCGTGCATTGGGCCTATGCCTGTACTATGGACTTAAAGGACATTTGTTATCTGTCTGCCCTTCCCGTCCAGTAAAAGGCAGGGTCTAACCAGTGTTGGAGGAGCTGGCTTAGACCTTACAGGTATATCCTCCAAGACCAAGATTACCGTTCCTGCAATTATCCATTTACCCTCTAAACTTGTCTCCTGCGAAGCTTTTGTGGATTATGGAGCTGAGTAAGTGAGTGAATAACTTGTATAGCGCTACAAATGCAAACTAAATCGCATCAAGTCGCTTTTTCCATTCAGTGTTGTCCTGATCCTTCAGAAGAGGTGGGTCTTAAGTTTTTTCCTGAAGGCCCGGTGGTCTTCTTCCATGCAGATGTTTGTGGGTAGAGCGTTCCAAAGCCGTGGTCCTTGGACTGCAAATCTTCGTTGTCCCTTCAATTTGTAGCAGGACTTGGGGATGTGGAGGAGGTTTTGGTTAGTTGATTGGAGAATGTGATTGGGTGCGTAGTGTTTTATTTTCTCGCATAAATATTGAGGAGCGTTTCCTTGTGTGCATTTGTGGGTGAGGCAGAGGGTCTTGAAAGTGACCTGATCCTTTACGGTTAGCCAATGAAGGGTCCTCAGGGATGGGGTGATGGATTCCCAAGGTTTTTTTCCCGTTACCAGTCTGGCTGCCGTGTTCTGGACGACTTGTAGGCGCGCCATCTGGTATTTAGGTAGTCCTATGTAGAGGGAGTTTGCGTAGTCCAGTCTGGAATTGATGATTGTTCCAACTACTACTGCTATCTCCTCTTCTGGGATGAAGGGGATGAGTCTACGCAGCAGGCGGAGAAGGTGGTGAGATCCGCTGACTACTGATCCTATTTGTGCATCCATCGACATCTCTGAGTCAAAAATGACTCCGAGACTTTTGACTTTCGTGCTTGGGGTGATGGTCTGTCCAAGGATGGTGGGTGGTGTCCATGAAGTCTCAGCTTTTGTCTTTCGGTTTGCGTGGAGAAGAAGTTCTGTTTTGGATCCATTGAGTTTGAGGGAGCTCTCCGTCATCCAATCATCGATCAGTGTGAGGCATTTCTCTAGTCCGTGATATTGGTCTTTTTTTCCGGTGATGTGAAAGTAGAGTTGAGTGTTATCAGCATATGAGTGGTAGCACAGGTCCTGTTTGCTGATGATTTTGAAGAGTGGGCGGAGGTAGATGTTGAAGAGCACAGGTGACAGGGGTGATCCTTGAGGGACTCCGCAAGAAATTCCACGAGTTTCAGAGGTGAAGGCTCCTAGTTTCACTGTCTGTGAACAATTATCTAGGAAGGATGTGAACCAGGGTAGATCTGAGTCTGTGATTCCTGCTACTTCTTTAAGGTGAATGAGTAGAGTTTTGTGATCTACTGTGTGAAACGCTGCACTGAGATCCAGCAGCACCAGAAGACATGATTCTCCGTCATCTGCTGCTTCGAGGGCGTCATCCCATATTTTGAGAAGTGCTGTTTCTGTGCCATGGCCTGGGCGGAAGCCTGATTGTAGTGGGTCCAAGAGTTTGTGAGTGTCCAAATGGAGTTGTAGCTGTTGTACTACTGCTTTATCCATAATCTTGGAGATAGTGTTGAGGCTTGTTACCGGTCTGCGGTAGTTTGGGTCTTTGGGGTCGAGGTTGGGTTTCTTTAGGAGGGGTTTGATTATGCCTTGCTTGAGGGAGATCGGAACAATACCTTCCTTGAATGATTGATTTACGAGATGTGTTATGGTAGGTGCTAAAATGTCGGTACATTCTTTCAGGAGTTTTGTAGAAATTATGTCATTTGGTAATGTGCCGTCTTGGAGGCTTCTGATGATATTTTTGGTGGTGTCGATGGTGATCGGGACCAGTGAAAATGTTGTTGATTGTATAATGTTCGTATTGATTTCCTCTGTTTGCCTTGGCTGAGTGAGGTTGGTAGTTTTTTTCTGTTGAATTATTTTACGAATGTTTTCGATTTTGTCGATAAAAAAATCCGATAGCTCGTTACAGAACTCTTGGGTTTCGTTTGCTGGAGGCTCTAGGCAGGTAGTGTTCATAGTCTGAGCGACTAGTTTGAAAAGTTCCCGAGGTCGGTTTAGGGCTTTTTTTATGTTGTTTGAGAAATGTTCCTTTTTTGCTTTGAAGATTGCTTTGTGATATTTCTTAGTGAGTGCTTTGTAGTTTGTGTGGTTTTCCTTTGTTGGGTTTCTTCTCCAGGCTCCTTCAGCTCTTCTGTGTTCTTGCTTCAGTAGAGTAAGAGTGTCATTAAACCAGCCCGAGTTGTTTTTGCGGATGAGTGCTCCACGTTTCGGAGCGACTGTGTCTGCTGTTTGTAGTAATGCTTTGTTTAAGGAGTTGAGTGTTTGTTCCGTTGGTTGGTTTTGATTTAGAATTCCTATTTTTTTTGATAGTGTGGTTTTGAAGAGTTCAGAGTGTAGTTTCTTCTGAGATCTTGTCCAGTATGTTGTTATTGAGTGTTTCGGTTTTTGAGAGATGGTGTTGGTGGTGATTTTAAATTTGATAGCGTGGTGGTCCGATCATGGTAACGGCATATTGTCCAGTATGTTGATGTCCATATTTTGTTGGAAGATGAGGTCAAGAATGTGACCCGACCCATGTGTGGGGGCATTTATCAGTTGCTGCAGACCTAGTTCTTCCAGTTGGTTGATGCAGGAGGTGGCAATGGGGTCCTGAGTGGAGTTAGCACAGAGGTTGAAGTCCCAGAGTAACAGAACATTTTTGGTTTTCAAGGTGTGTGTCGAGATGAATTCGGTGAAGGGTGTGAGGAGATTTGTCTTTGGTCCTGGTGGTCTGTAGCATAGCAGTATGTGGATGGTGTCTTGAGGTCTTGAGGTGTTGTTTGAAGATGCAGAGTGAGTGTCTCCATGAAAGGCAATGAGTTCTGAAGAGTCGGTTTGATGAGAGAGAGCTGAGCTTTGAATATCACTGCTAGGCCTCCTCCTATTTGTCCTATTCTATGCTCAGTTAGGATGCAGTAGTTCTCAGGCACCAATTCTGTTAGGATGCTGTTACAGTCAGGTGCTAGCCAGCTGTCAGACTTATACGTACCAGACTGGTGAGCCCAATGGAGCAGAGGAAGGTCTCCCTTACGTATCCGACTCACGGCCCCTGATAGTATGAACAGGAGGCACGGGAGTGCGGAGTGGTATGAGAGCCTGGTGGGTAGTTGCAGGGGATGCGGTTCTGGATCCAGGTGCAGAGGAGCAGGTGTCCGGCCGGACAGGCAACAGAAAACAGGAACACAGGCAGAGGATGCTGAGCAGGAGCAGAGCGGGATGGTCGGGTCACAGGCAGGATCGGCAACAGGCAGGCAGCGAAGTACAGAGGAACAGGCAGGTTCAAGGTCAAGACTAGCCGAGGTCAGGTGCAGGCAGGAGACAAGGGTAATCCGATGGGCAGGCCGGGTAATCAAGAGACAAGTGTTCAGACAGGTATCAGGAGCAAAAGGTCACAGGTAACTGCAGATCAGACAGCACCGGTCTGAAGTATTCCAGGGGTTTAAATGGACTGTTTGGCGCGCATCGGCGCACGCAATGGTGCGCATCGGCGCACGCAATGGCGCGCGCGCACCCACAGTCCAGGACGTGAGCCAGCGCGCACAGGAGCATGCACAACACGTCCAGCAAGGTGAGTTCTCTGACAGTGCCCCCCCCTTAAGGGCAGCCTCCGGATGCCCAATTGGGCAATTTTCGTGGCATGGGACCTTTTGAAGGCCTGCATCAGTTCTTCAGCATGTATGCTGCTTCCGGGTTCCCAGGAATTATCCTCTGGTCCATAGCCCTTCCATTTTATCAAATATTGCATCTGATTGTATCTTCTCCTACAATCCAAGATAGCCTCCACCTCAAATTCTTCCTCATTGTTGACTATTATGGGTTCTGGTGGACCGGTACTTCGGCCAGAAAAGGGGTTAGGAACAACAGGCTTCAGCAGCGTCACATGGAAGACTGGGTGGACCTTCAGAGAGTCAGGTAAGTCAAGTTCATAGGTCACGTCATTAATCTTTCTCTTAACAGAAAAAGGCCCCATAAATCTGGGACCCAGTTTCCTGGAGGGGCAGGCCATCTTTAGGTTAACTGTAGACAACCATACTTGGTTGCCAGGTTCCAGAATAAGCTCTCCTCGTTTCTTCCTGTCAAACATCTTTTTATTATATTCCTGAGTCTTGGACATGGTTTCCTGTAAAAGTTTATTGTTAGTGAGGAAGAAGTCCATTGTTTCGGAAACTGCAGGACTAGCACATTCAGGTATAGTACTGGGCAGGAAGGATGGGTGGAAGCCGTAGTTAGCAAAAAATGGTGTCTGCTTGATAGCAGAATGCAGAGAATTATTATACGCAAACTCTGCAATAGGCAGTAAGGAGGCCCAGTCATCCTGTGAGAAAGAGGAGAAGCAACGGAGGTACTGCTCTAAAGTCTGGTTGGTCCTTTCCGTTTGCCCGTTTGACTGGGGGTGATAAGCAGAAGAAAAAGCCAACTCGATCTCCAAAGAACCACAAAGAGCCTTCCAGAACCTGGAGGTGAACTGAACACCTCGATCGGACACAATGCTGGCTGGAACTCCGTGCAACCTCACTATCTCTTTGATAAAGATCTTCGCCGTTTCCATAGCCGAAGGTGTGCCTTTCATAGTTTTTATGGTCGGTGTAGACCAAGATGGGATGTGCAGCACCCTCAAGTAGGTAACGCCACTCTTCTAATGCGGCCTTGATGGCCAGAAGCTCCCGATCTCCCACGTCATAATTCTTTTCCGCTGTGGAGAGCTTACGAGAGAAGAAGGCCACTGGATAGAGGAAAGATTTGGCTCCTTGCCGTTGGGATAGCACAGCCCCTACCGCAGATCCCAACCTTTGGAAAAGTTCAGGCACAAGAGGCAGTGGGTAACGGTTCTTAATTGTAATTTTGTTCAATTCCCGATAGTCAATGCAGGGTCGTAATGAATGGTCCTTTTTTTCGACAAAAAAGATGCCAGCACCGGCCGGAGAGGTAGAGGGGTGAATAAACCCCTTCTTTAGGTTTTCGTCGATATAGACCTTCAGAGTGCCCAGCTCCTGCTCAGTCAAAGGGAAGATTCTTCCAAACGGGACTTCAGTTCCAGGTAATAACTCTATAGGGCAGTCATAAGGCCTATGAGGAGGAAGAGTCTCTGCCCCCTTCTTGCTGAACACGTCCAGAAAGTCATAATAGGGCGCGGGGACTGACTGCCGTAGCTCAGAGTCAGTATCAAGGCAGAGCAGTTGTTGGGAGTTAACTGAGGTTTGTTGCAAACAGTGCTGCTGGCAGTAGCTGGACAAGAACTTGATCTCCCCCGTGGCCCAATCAATACTGGGGTTATGGGCTTGCAGCCAGGGCATCCCCAAGATGATAGGGAACAGGGGTGAGGAGATAGCATCAAGGCGTAGAAATTCCTGATGATGGGTGGCCATGGTGGCCAGTAATGGAACAGTTTCCTGTGTAACAGGGCCGGATTTAATGGTGGACCCATCGGCAAGGTGCACAGCAAGTCCCCGGGTCTTAGGCTGAAGAGGAATGTGGAGGTTGGCAGCAAATGATAGGTCAATGAAGCAACTGCATGCCCCAGAGTCAATTATGACAGAGACTGGGATCGGAGTATCTTTTCCTGGTAGCTGCAACAGGATGGGAAGAGCAAGGTGAGAAGCTGGTTTAGGTAGAACAGATGTGCACAAGGAAGAGGTTGGGAGGATTTTACGCATCTTGGTAGGGCAAGACCTCACATAGTGCCCTGGTCCTCCGCAGTACATACAAAGGTTGTGGATCCGTCTGCGCTGTCGTTCTTGCGGGGTGAGGGAAGGACGAAGTAGACCCAGCTGCCTGGACTCAGGAGCGTCAGAGACTAGGACGGCTGGCGACGAAGGGGCCTGGTTGGGAAAACTGGGGACCTTGGGAAGCATCCAGGTGGGTCGAAGTTGGCTGGTGGACTTCTCGGAGTGGCGCTCCCGTAAGCGTCGGTCGATTTGGATAGACAGATTAATGAGACCATCCAAAGTTGGAGGAGTACCGACCCGTGCCAGTTCGTCCTTAAGTGCATCAGATAGTCCCATCCGGAATTGATAACGCACGGCAGCGGTGTTCCAATTGGTGTCGGAACTCCACCGTCTGAACTCTGCCACATAATCTTCCGCTGCTCGGTGACCTTGCTGTAGAGCATATAGTGCAGACTCGGCAGTGGCAGTCCGCTGGGGGTCCTCATAAAGCTGAGACATAGCGGCAAAAAATGTGGTTAGATGATTCAGGGATTCTGCTTTTTGCTCCAAGAGACGGTGGACCCAGGTTTGAGGTTCACCAGACAGGAGGGAGATTACGAAGCCTACTTTAGTTACTTCCAAAGAGAAGGTGCGAGGTTGTAGAGCGAAGTAGAGTTCGCAGGCATTGTGAAAAGTCCGAAATTGACTGCGTTCACCCGAAAACCTGTCGGGCGTGGGTACCCTGGGCTCGGGAGGTAGCATCACTACAGAGGGTGCAGCTGTGGCAGTGCCTTGTGGACTGGTGGGCGAAGACAGGACGTGAACCCGTTCTTCCAATCTTGTGTAGCCTTGTTTAAGATCCTTCACAGCTTGCGTTAGACCCGCCAGGTGTCTACAAAGTTCCTCTATGGGAGTGGTTCTTTGCTCGGGCTCGGGCATGGCTGTCTGATACTGTCAGACTTATACGTACCAGACTGGTGAGCCCAATGGAGCAGAGGAAGGTCTCCCTTACGTATCCGACTCACGGCCCCTGATAGTATGAACAGGAGGCACGGGAGTGCGGAGTGGTATGAGAGCCTGGTGGGTAGTTGCAGGGGATGCGGTTCTGGATCCAGGTGCAGAGGAGCAGGTGTCCGGCCGGACAGGCAACAGAAAACAGGAACACAGGCAGAGGATGCTGAGCAGGAGCAGAGCGGGATGGTCGGGTCACAGGCAGGATCGGCAACAGGCAGGCAGCGAAGTACAGAGGAACAGGCAGGTTCAAGGTCAAGACTAGCCGAGGTCAGGTGCAGGCAGGAGACAAGGGTAATCCGATGGGCAGGCCGGGTAATCAAGAGACAAGTGTTCAGACAGGTATCAGGAGCAAAAGGTCACAGGTAACTGCAGATCAGACAGCACCGGTCTGAAGTATTCCAGGGGTTTAAATGGACTGTTTGGCGCGCATCGGCGCACGCAATGGCACGCATCGGCGCACGCAATGGCGCACGCGCACATGCGCCATCGCGCACAGGCGCGCGCACCCGCAGTCCAGGACGTGAGCCAGTGCGCACAGGAGCATGCACAACACGTCCAGCAAGGTAAGTTCTCTGACACCAGCTTTCCGTAATAAAGAGGCAATCTATGTAGTTTTGGGTGATGAAGTCGTGGATTTCCTGTCTGTGCTTGACTGCAGATCTGGTGTTGATCAGGGCGCACGATAAGTGTTGTAGTTGAAGTAGTGCCTTCGTGTTTTTGATGGTCGATTGTTGATTTGATCCTTAGCAGTTGTTCTTTTCGTAGTATTTTTTGGGTGGAGGTTAGTAGTGTTGAGGCGGTATTCCTTAGCCTGTGGAGGGTGTCTGCTGAGTATTTAAAGTTGCACATGATGTGAAAAAAAAGTTGATGGTGATGGTGAATAGGGCCCAAATGACCTAACCGCCCGCCCCCCGTTGATCCAGAGGAAAGCGAAAAACCCCAGCTGAGCCTAGGCCAATTACTACAGCAGGGAAAAATTCCTTCCTGACCCCCCGAGAGGCGATCGGGTGAACCCTGGATCAACTTCCTACTGGTTGGTGGTGCCCCGATGTACTTACCAGGTCGGTGCATGCGGTCCACTGGAAAGAGAATTGGGGACAGGATAATGGGATGGCCGGAGCTAGGCCGCAGCCGCGGTCTGTCCTGCAGGTCTAGCGGTCTAGAGGCGGGCGCCTGGATGGCGGCAGGTGGCAGTCGGCGGCTGCGGGTGGCGCGATGGTGAGCTGGGGGACCTGAGCTAGGGGAGAGTGGGGTCAGGGGAAGTCACAGGCTGTCGGGTTCACGTTTGCTGGGGGAGAGAAACGCAGGAATCCAAGGATGAGTCCTGGATAGCCGGATGGCCAGAGCTCCTGTCACACACGTCCGTTATGCTTGACCGTGTGTGTGGATTGCTCTGTGAAGCGGTGAGGTCAGAGCTCCTGTCACACACGTCTGTTACGCTTGACCATGTGTGTGGATTGCTCTGTGAAGCGGTAAGGCCAGAGCTCCTGTCACACACGTCCGTTACGCTTGACCATGTGTGTGGATTGCTCTGTGAAGAGGTGAGGCTAGGGTTCCTGTCACACACGTCCGTTACGCTTGACCGTGTGTGTGGATCTGGGGGCTGATGTTAAGGTGACGATGATTATATAATGCTGGGGGGGGGAGATATCAGTTGCAAGTTTAGAGGGTTTTTTTGGAGTTGTTAAAGAAAACATAGCGGAGTAGCGGTGGTAGGTGCTGTAGGTTGGGGTAGCCTGGGTACGTCAGGGGGGAGCTATCCGTAATAAGTAGAATAAACGTTTTTAAAGAGTTTTGTGAAAAGATAGTGGTGACTGGTGCTGCAGGTTGGGGCAGCCCGGTTACGTTGGGGGGGGGGGGGGATATCAGTAGAAGTAGAGAAAAAAATAATAATTATTATTTTTTTGAGTGTCAGTGTTGGAAGTAAGGCTCCTGGGTATACCAAGATGGCCGCTGGATCTCCCTTTCTTCCCCCCGGCTGCCTTTTAAGAGTGACCCAGTGGGGGCCACAGGCAATCGACCAGTGAGGGGTGCAGTCCGGTGATTATACCGGGCGATTGTGTTCCAGGGGGGCCGGGAGAAGATGTTGAGGGCCGAGTCAGGGTGGACCAAGATGGCTGCCGCGGCTGGGGCTAGGCCGAAGCTGCGGTCTGTCTTGACGGGCCAGGCAGCTGCTGGTTCTGCTTCGAGAGGCCCGCTAATGGCTGGGGGGAGCTCCGAGAGCAGGGGCAACTAAGCAGGCCCGCTGGGTGACCAGGCTGCAGGAGGAGAGGATTTGTATATGGCGGAGCTAGGCTGCAGCCGCAGACTTTCCTGCCGGCGACTGCGGGTGAAGAGAGGTGCCGAAAAGGCGGCGGGTGGCAGCCTCGGCGGCGGCTGGTGAGCTGGGGGAGCTGGGCTGGGAGGGGGTCCCCGGGTCTATGGGGAGCCATAGCCCGTGAGGGAAACACTGGCTGAGGGGAGAGAACAGTGCAGCCCTGGATGGCCTGGAGCTCCTGCACACACGTCCGTTCCTTGCTGGAGAGAACCGAGCTGAAGGCTGGTTTCTCAGGAAGGGCCTGGTGACTCGTTTGGAGGATGCACCCAAGTTAAGCTGCTGGTATATTCTTGGACTACACTTTTGCAAAAGAAAATAACATCCCATTTGTTACAAAGTCTAGACCCCTGAACATTACCACCCTGAATGGACAACCCTTGGGAGATGGCATTGTAAAATTTGAGACTACGACAATCACCCTTCAGGTAGGCGTACTCCACAAAGAGGAAGTTGTCTTGTCTCTTATTGAATCTCCACTTCTGCCCGTTATCCTTGGTTACCCATGGTTACAACAACATAACCCTTCTTTTAATTGGGAAAATGGAGAACTAACCTCTTGGGGGTCGTTCTGTCATCCAAACTGTTTGTCTCTACCCAAAAGACTTTCTGGTTGTATGTTGGCTTCCGTGGCCATCCCACCTACCTTGCCTCATGAATACCATGAGTTTGCAGACATATTTTGCAAGCAAAAGGCAGAGGTTTTACCTCCACATCGTTCTTTTGACTGTGCAATTAAATTGATTCCTGGAGCACCTCTTCCCAAAAGAAGGGCCTATCCCCTGTCTTTGCTTGAACAAAAATCCATGCAGGGATACGTAAAAGACAACTTGGAAAGAGGTTTTATCCGACCCTCTTCTTCTCCAGTAGGGGCAGGTTTTTTCTTTGTTGAAAAAAAAAGATGGGGGTCTTTGACCATGCATAGAATATCGAGGGTTAAATCAAATCACCGTAAAAGACTCCTACCCTTTGCCTCTCATTCTTGAACTGTTTGATGTACTTAAGGGAGCCGTTATCTTCTCCAAGCTGGACCTACGCTGGCTTATAATCGAATTCGAATTAAAGACGGGGACGAGTGGAAGACAGCATTCAACACTCGTAATAGTCATTTTTAATATTTGGTTATCCCATTTGGGTTGTGTAACGCCTCTGCTGTCTTCCAACGTTTCATGAATGAAATTTTTCATGATTTCAGCAACAGTTTTGTGATTATCTACCTGGACGACATTTTAATCTTTTCCAAGACTCATCTAGAGCACATCTCGCATGTAAAGCAGGTATTACAACGATTGAGAGAAAACCATCTTTACGCAAAGATTGAGAAATTCAGTTTCCATTAAAGCCGTATTCCTTTCCTTGGATACATTATAAGTGCTGTCGGTTTCCAGATGGACCCTCAAAAACTTTCCGCTGTCTTGCAATGGCCCCAACCGACCACTTTAAGAGGGCTCCAAAGCTTTCTAGGGTTCGCAAATTACTACAGACGCTTCATCAAAGGTTTTGCCTCCATTGCGGCCCCCCTTACAGCTATGACTAAGAAAGGTACAAATTGCAAGATGTGGTCCTTAGAAGCAGAATCGGTTTTCCAGCAATTAAAAGACATGTTCAGCAAGGCTCCAATTCTTCAGCATCCAAATCCCGATCTCCAGTACATAGTTGAGGTTAATGCCTCTGAGGTTAGGAGCAGGTGCCGTGCTGTCCCAGAGACAGCCTAAGTCCGATAGAATCCATCCAGTAGCATTTTTTTCTAGAAAGTTTTCTCCAGTGGAGATGAATTATGATGTTGGGAATCGAGAACTACTGGCCATCAAATTGGTATTGTCTGAATGGCGACATCTTCTGGAAGGGGCTCCCAAGCCTTCTTCTATCCTCACTGACCATGAAAACCTGCTGTATCTTCAGACTGCAAGACGTTTTAACTCACCTCAGGCTCGATGGGCACTGTTTTTCTCCCGTTTTAATTTTGTTCTTTCTTATGTTTCTGGGCATAAAAACAAGAAAACCGATGCTCTTTCCAGACAGTTCGCTACCGCTGAAGAAGATCAAACTACCGAGCAGTATATAATCCCACCTCACAAAATTGTCGCACAGATCTCTACGGCTCTTTCCCAACAGTTACAAGAAACCCAGAATCGTGTTCCCCAAGGTTTGAAGATACCACCAGGTTGCCTGTTCGTAGCCCCTAGCCTCAGAAAACCTATACTCCTCTGGGCACATGATGGTGTGTTATCTGGTCATCCTGGTGTCACCATCACTCTCAAGACCTTGCAGCGTCATGTCTGGTGACCTCATATGAAAAGGGATGTTACTGACTATGTGGCTGCCTGTGCAACTTGTGCTGCTAATAAAGTACCCCGCACATTGCCTACTGGACTGTTACAACCACTTCCGGCACCTCGCCAGCCTTGGACCCATTTGACTATGGACTTCATTACAGACTTACCCAAGTCCGAGGGCATGACTGCTATATGGGTCATAGTAGATCGTGTTTCCAAAATATCTCATTTTGTACCGCTTTCTTTCCGATATTGTGAGATATCATGGCATACAGTACCTACCAATGTCGTCTCAGACCGCGGATCCCAGTTTGTTTCCCGATTCTGGAGAGCGTTCTGCAAGAAACTGGGAGTAACGCTCTCACTCTCTACCTCACATAACCCTCAAACAGATGGTCAAACCGAACGCATGAACCAGACCCTGGAAACCTATCTTCGACATTATGTCAATGCCTTACACTCCAACTGATCTGAGTATTTGCCTTTGGCTGAGTTCGCCATTAATTCCCGTTGGCACAGTGCTCTTCATACCACACCATTCTATGCAGCCCTAGGCTATCACCCTCAGACTTTCCCCTACTTCAGCCTTCTTCTGGGGTACCAGCAGCAGATCAGCGGGTGAAAAATATTCTGCTACATTGGAAAAAGATTTGCTTATTACTATGGAAGTCAGCAGGCAAGTATGCGCTTTTCTCCAACAAACGAAGACGCCATATACCTCCATATTTGGTGGGGGACAGAGTTTGGCTATCAACCAAATATGTGAGACTGAAACAACCTTCTACCAAACTGGGCCCTTGATTCATCGGTCCTTACAGAATTATTGCTTGAGTCGGGCCAGTCTCCTATCGGTTGAAATTACCTTCCTCTCTCCGGATACATCCTGTATTCCACGTTTCCCTCCTCAAAAAAGCAATTTTCAATCGCTACTCCAGAACGCAACAGCTACCTCCTCCTGTTCTTGTTGATGAACAAAATGAGTTTGAAGTCTCCAAGATTCTTGATTCTAAAAGACAGTGTCGGGGCCTTCGGTATCTGGTTCATTGGAAGGTATATCCCGTCACAGATCATTCCTGGGTTGCAGCCAAAGATCTGCATGCTCCTTCTCTTATTCAAGACTTCCATGCCTCCTTTCCCACTAAGCCCTGCTAGGCCCCCGGAGGGGTCCACTTAGGAGGGGGCCCTGTCATGTACCTGGGTGTATTTGAACAGGGATCTTCCTGGTCCCACAGCTGCAGCCTTACCTGTTTTGCTACGGAGGAGCTCTGGACTTATGGAAATGTCCTCTCAGTATTAAGCATTACCTTGGACTCACTAGCCCAACCTGCTGCCAGCTGTAGACAATTTACAAACAAAGCAGCCCATAAATAGCAGCACTTCCTATCTCTCAGCGCCCGTTTGTGTGGACTAATACCCTGGGTGTTGTGACTGCTTTCTGACCTTGATTATCATGTTGAACTTCTGCCTGGATTCCTGACTACTCTCTAGCCTGCTGATTTTGTACTTCCCCGCCAGCTCATGTATGACCTTTGCCTGCCTGACCAATCTCTGGATTTCGATCATGTATCGCTTTGCCTGATCTGTTGCCGACCTAATCTGCCTGACTTTTCGCCTGAATCCTCAGCACACAAGCTCCACTTCGGACACTACCTATCACAGGTACCTTACAGATACGGGATACATAATGACCATCCTAGCTGGCGTGACTCTGTGTGACTGGGAGCCTCTCCTCTACCCATGTCTAGACTGGCAAGGCTGCATTAATGGGCACTGATGAGCCAGGCAGAAACCAGAAAGTACTCTTGATAACAGAAACCAAACACTCCTGCGCACGAGTGGATTACCAGACAGTCAGTATGACGTGATGGTACATGTCACTGGCCTTGCTGCCCTTCAGGGATAGGGGTATCCTAACAATAAACGAGAAAAAGAAAGAAAGGCGCACCAGCCTAGTGCATTATCCTTTGGATGGATTTTATTAAAAAAGATAAAATGAAAACTACTCACAAGCGTAGGTGAAAGGTTTACAATGTAAAAAGTTTCCACAGGTAGCAGCAATGAGTCAGACCCAAAAACACTCCAAATGGTCATAGAGGATGTGATGAGGGCCACTTCCGTCAGACGTGTTTCAAAGGACAACCTTCTTCCTCAGAGCCCAGCAGTCCTGTTTTTGGGTCTGACTCATTGCTGCTAGCTGTGGAAACTTTTTACATTGTGAACCTTTCACCTACTCTTGTGAGTAGTTTTCATTTTATCTTTTTTAATAAAATCCATCCAAAGCATAATGCACTAGGCTGGTGCGCCCTTTTTTTTTCTTTTTCTAGAAACCAGAAAGTGTTCTTTACCCCTTAAGTTCTGCCCTAAGCCCATGGCCTTTGGCCCACCTAGAAACACTCCTGTGGCTAAATGAGTGTGTTTGAAGTTGGCACTTAAGTTTTTTGGGGGAAGATGGCCTTGTTGCCCCCCATGTTGGGGCCTGAGCGAGGGTAGCCTCCCTTTGTCCCTTGCGGTGGCTTGGCTGGAGCATCCTTTTTTTGTGCCTCCCTGTTAAAAAAAAACAAAACAATAAGTACAAAAAAAAATTAATGTCCAAAAACATGACCAAATAAGAACGTTCATATATGCTTTATATTTACCCTTATCTTTGGAATCCCAAGTTATACAAAGATTTTATAAAAGCTTATATAGAATTCTCTAGAGCTACTTGGAGAAAGAACATATACAGACAGCTAATTTACACATATTGTGACAGCAGGAAGGTAAAGTCACCTGGTTGCATCCAGGGGGGTATGTATATTTCTCCCAGATTCAGGCTTTATGCCGACTTATACAACTAGGGAGAGAGGTGATGAAGCCCAGCTGAGGCTAGTGGGCTCATGGATGATTCATACCTCTAGGGAGAGTGCTGGGCGTCGTGCAGGCAGGGAGTTGATGAGACCAGCTGAAGCTTGTCAGCTCGTTTAAGGCCTCTATAAAAACTCCCAGCTTCATTAGGTGTTTGCTCATGCCTGGAACCAGACCTGTGTGGACTGTCTAGGGAGAGTGAACCCCTGTGCGGTGAGACAAAGCCTGTGTGGCTATTTGTTTGGACATTTACTAAACCAGGGACTTAGGGACTAGGACAGCACCAGGCTGATCCCAGTTGTTAGTTAGGAAACCTGCATGTTTAGTCAGAGGTCAAGCTGACCAGGGTTTATTTTGTTTATGTTTCTTTTTGCTTTGCTGTGTTTTTTGTCACTGTAAATAGAGAAATAAACCGCACCTTTTTGATCTTGAAAACCACAACCTCCGTCTGCTGGGCCTGTTTTTGTGTGGGGAGCCCATCCAGGGGATCACACACACCCGCTGCCGAGCTAACCCCCCCACAATATACATATTGTTTAGATCCAAATATTGCTTACTTTTTTTTCTGATCTGATGTATGTACTCCATCTGGTCTTGTTCCCGATGTTTTAGAACAGACCATCATTTTCGGGATTGGTCTTTTGATCGGTCCACCGAAAATTCTCTCTGCAAAACAGCGATCACCTTCTCCAAAATGCTGTTGGGCTTCTCGTAATTGCGCAGCTTTCAGTCGTAATCGTGCTTCTCTAGGATGCGCACCATCTCCACCATCTCACCCTTGCTCAAGGGGGTTGCTTTGTGCCTCCTATGAGCTCCCACCACCGCGGGGCTGGCTGAAATCCGCCATGTTGTCCCTCCCGAATGTTCCGCCAGGTGTGGCGTATGCATAAGAGAGATGGTCACGCCCCAGCATCATGACGCACTGAGAGCGGAGTTTGACACATGTGCAGTGTGTATAAAGCCAGAACACACGGTCGATGGAACGGCTGTAGGAACAATCCTGGAGTGGAGGACAAATGATCGCCAATGCATGAAAGGAGCAGAAAACGAAGTAACAATTGGAAATTGGGGCATAGGTGGTTAGTGGCCTATACTGCTTAGATTGAGGCCTATATTGGGACCAGCTTTTGGGTTAAGCCAGACATTATGGTTTGTCTTGTGTTCTGTCTTGCAGGCATCATATCATCATGACTGATAAATTCACTTCGCCAGAATTTCATGTACCGGGAGCTGCCCTGTCTCTGAGGGTGAAGAGTAGAGACTACTCAAATAAAATACTGAGAAAGGCAGTTTTGGAGAAACTGGTAGAGTTGTGCAAACCTGTGTACCCCAGGGCAGACACCAAATACGTCAAGCAAAAGATAGCCAACCTTCATAGTCCATTTAAAAGGGGGCTGAACAAGGTCCTGGACTCTGAGAGATCTGGAGCAGCAGCAGATGACCTATATGTCCCCATGCTGTGGTAATACAACAGCCTGCAGTTTTTGACAGACCATACTGAACCCAGGCCTGCACAGGTCCTGATGCACAGGATGAAGATGTGGAGGAGCTCAGCTTGACCCAGGTATAGCATTGTTGAACATATTTGTATCCAAAAATACAATGATGATAATAACTAGAAGGTATTGCCTTAACAAAGTGGTTTCCATATCAATAGACAGTAGGGACCAAAAATGATTTGAACAAGAATGAAAAATGCTGGGATCAGAATTATAGTCTTTTCTATTTCTCCACATTCAAAGTGCAACAGTGAGGAGATTAAAATTGTGTGTGATTGATGACCAAACCAACAGGAGAAAGAGGACGACCTGTGTCCAGATTGCTAAGGTTGGTGAAATGCCTGTGTATAGAGGTGAAACTTTGGAAGTATTTTAAATACCTCCAAAAGACGGCTGGATGTTGAATGGATCAAGTGCTTGTTCGTCAAGATTGGAGGATATTGTCACAGCAGGATGTCAAAGTTACGCCCTTTGGAACGAATAGAGGTCCAGGGGTTGGGACCACCCCGCTGGTTAGTATGTGTCCCTTGTGGGATCAGCCATTCACGTGACCTTACCATCAGAAGGTGCGACCCTCAAGGACAAACGCGCTCACTGTATTTTTTTCTTAGTCGCAGAAGAGCAAGCCTAAATTAAATAGTGGCCAGTTTAGCCTCCTGCCTCAAGATGAAGGTCTACTGAGTTAAAGAAGACCGAAAACTCAAGAATTATTGTCCACGCTCACGCTCACGCCACAGAGCGTAGCTCCTGCGCTTTTCTGGATGGGAGTCCAGGAAAGACAAGGAAGCAGATGCTTAGTCCAAGAAGTCAATAAGAACTTCCATGTCAGGATGCTCTCTGTTATTTTGGGATTGGGCCACCCATACATGCCCTAGGGGAACTATGTGGTTCCTCTGTGAACATAGGGGCGGCTTGTGGATGGACACGTGGTCCCCTAAGGAAAGCATTTTGGGCCATATGTGGAGATCTTTCATCCTCAACGTCTCAGGTTGAGCCATAGAAATCGCCTCACCCCAGCAGCTCGGACGATCTGGTGGTACAGGCAGATACCAGCCAGTTTAGGGGAGCCCTTCTTCAGTAACAATGAGCTTAGGACCAATGGTCTTTTGTCAAGGATCCAAGACTCCATCTTGGAGTTGAAGGCAACCTTTTCAGGCTCTTAGCCTTCAGTCATCTCATCCAGAGTAAGCCTGTCCTGGGAAAGTTGGACAGCACAACGACTGTGGCCTACATCTGGAAACAAGGCTCAGTCTCTCACTTCTGAAGTTTTCTCTAATTCTAGAATTCACCCAAGTCAATCCTCCCAACGATTTGCGACCTATGTGCCTGGTCAGAAGAATCTTCAGACAATCTATTTGTCCAGGTCAAGTCTGACGACAATGGATGATCCAGACTACTGCGAGTCTTTCGAGAACTAACAGAGGTAGACCGCTTACATTCCCAGTCGACACTGAGTTGCTGAAGTTCCATTCCAGGGCCCAGGAGCCGCAAGCGCTCGGAGTGGAGGTGCTGACCGCAGAATGGATCGCCAAGACTGCTGATGCCTTTTTCAGCTGCTCCCTCTGATTCTCAACTTCCAGCTAAGGCTGGGGCGAGGGAAGGTGACAGTTTTGGTACTCGCTACTCATCCTGATGAGTGTCAAGGAGTGACACCCTCTGCCTGGTAGATCATATCTTCTCCAGTCCCATTCATCCAGCATCCAACAGGCTCAGGCTGATGGCCTGGGTCGAGAGAGGCAGAGCCTAATGGATGTCGAATGCTCTATGAAGATTTGAACAGTTCTACGAAACGAGAAAGGTCAGCGCTAAGCATGCCTATAGTAGAACAGGACATATATACCCAGTATATTCGCTGATCAATATTTTACGCTGGACTCTTCAAAAGCCTGCTTCGAATGTCTACAGGCATGGCTTGACTTAATTCTATACGCAAGCATGCTATAGAAATGCATTTTGGCTATCGCTGTCTTCACCGGCATTCAGCCCAAACTTGTTTCCGGAATGAGATATACCAATGCTGATGGATGTTATTTCATCGGATGCCTTCAATCACCCTGTGGTACTTTCTCGCTGAAACTGATTTACTGGTGGCAATTACATCAGCATTGGTGTCCTTGGGTTTAAAGAACCCATACTCGCGTACTTCCCAGACAGAATGGTGCTCATGCCAATGCTCTAATATGTGCCTGAACTGACCTTTAGAGTTCATATCACACAAGAGGTTTCCCTCCTACGTTCCCTTTGGGGAGTACTCAAAAAGTTAGCCCATCGGATGTGGGCTAAGCGCTAAAATATTTGATCAAGGCGACTCCTGCCATCAGGAGCTCTGTACATCTGTTTGTCCTTTTCAGGTGGAACACATAATAATCTTGCTGGGAGCCATAAAATCATTATCTCTTGGTTGATAACCTCATCTCCTTGGCCTGCAGGTTGTAAGGCTGGCTGTGCCAGGAGAGTCACGGCATTCTCACTAGAAAGGTCCAGACCTTGAGGGTGACAGCAGGCCGGGTGTCTCAAACTATCCGTAATACAAAATATTCATATTCATGACAGTTGGGTTTGTCAGAGGCATTATGGTTTCTGTTACAGTTTTAGTCAGAATTGGAGTGTGTAGCATTATCCCTCCCCTGTTTTGGCTAGTTAATTCCCAGCACAGAACCCGCCCAGTTAAGTAGTAATAGTTACGAAACGCTGAGGTTGAGGTGAGTGAAAAATTTATAGTTAAGTCCTGATCACGTGGGGGTGGGCTGAGCCTCACCAGCTGTGCTGACATGGAGCTCGTCAGGAAAGGAAAATTACGGTAGGTATTTGAATTAAATTTTCTGTTTTTTTGTTAAGTTCTTTGTATTTGGATAGCAGATAGCATCTCTAAATAATTTTGTGTTATTTTTTTTCTGCACAATAAAAAAATAGTGTAGAATAATACTTGGCTATGTGTTTTACTTCAAATGACAGTTTGGGAGTAGGCAGTTACATAAAAAAAAAATACAATGTAAAATTATCAAGGGACACCAACATAGTTGTATCTTTGATCTTAACAACTCAGGGATAATGGTGTTGTGGTAACTTGCCCAAAAAATTAAACAACAACCATAATAAGAGTCAGTAAAAAGTCCAGTACTTTGTTTTTATGTTTTATTTGAGGGGATACTTTTAGAGAGAACTGAGGCAAGGCTGTATGGGTGGCTAATATACAGTAATCTGCTGACCTTGAATGTCCTTACCTCCTCATAGAATGGCTCTACATGACATGCTTTCAAAACTTCTTCTGTAAGAACCGGATGTAAACAGTTGTGCAAACTGCCTTATTTCATAAACGTAAACCTAGATAAGCTCACTTCTTTAACCACTTCAGCTCCGGAAGATTCACCCCCCATGACCAGGTCATTTTTCACAATACGACGACACTGCGACACTGTACCCAAATAAAATGTATGTCCTTTTTTCCCACAAATAGAGCTTTCTTTTGGTAACATTTGATCACCTCTGCGTTTGATCACCTCTGCTATAAACAAAAAAGGACTGACAATTTTGAAAAGAAAATGTTTTTTACTTTCCGCTCTCAAATTAAAAAATGTAAAAAAACAAATCTCTTCATCAATTTAGGCCAATATGTATTCTGCTACATATTTTGTTAAAAAAAATCCCAATAAGCATATATTGATTGGTCTGCGCAAAAGTTATAGCGTCTACAAACTATTGGATATTTTTATGGAATTGTCATTTATTTACTAGTAATGGTAGCGATCAGAACTTATAGCAGGACTGTGATATTGGGGCGGACAAATAGGACACCTAACGGACACTTTTGACACTTTTTTGGGAACCAGTGGCACGAAAAAATGGATCAGTGCTAAAAATATGCACTTGCAATGTACTAATGACACTGGCTGAGAAGGGATTAACATCAGGGGCGATCAAAGGGTTGACTGTGTGCCTAGTTAGTCTTTCAGTGTAGTGGCGGAGGTGCTTTTAGTAGTTTAAGACCCCACAAAAACTATTAGATTTTCTTCAGATTTTTCTCTTCAGATTTACCAAAACCATATAATATGAGGTCAAACCTTAAAGCCCTGTACACACGATCGGATATCCTATGGATTCTAATCTGATGGTTTTGTCCATCGGAAATCCGATGAAGCTGACTTCCATCAGTCTTGCCTACACACCATCAGTCAAAAAAACGACCGTTCCAAACGCGGTGACGTAAAACACTCCGATGAGCCGAGAAAAATGAAGTTTAATGCTTCTGAGCATGCGTCGACTTGATTCTGAGCATGCGTGGGTTTTTGATCCGATGGACTTGCCCATAGACGATCGGAATTTGCTATCGGTTTTTGATCCATCGGAAAAATTTAAAACATGGAAAAAAGACCGATGGGTCCCATACACGATCGGTTTGTCTGATGAAAAAAGTCCATCGGACTGTTTTCATCGGTAAAACCGATCGTGTGTACAGGGCTTAAGAGTTTCAATTTGTATGCAATCAGGCAGGCCCTTGCACTACATGGTTTTGGTAAACCTGAAGACAAAAATCTGCAGAAAATCTAATAGTGTGTATGGGGTCTAAGGCATGGATCGGTGTTCCTGCTTTACAGGAACACAAGATCCATGCCTTCTGTACTGACAGAACGGCAATCTGCCTTGTTTACATAGGCAGATCGCCGTTCTGCCTGTGCACAGAATGATCAGCAGGTGTCGAAGGACATCGGGTCCGCGGGACCCACTGATCAGTTTTTGCTGTGTAGAATCACAGTGGGAAAGAGCCTCCGGCAGCGCGCACTCGTGCCCGATATCCGGAAGTCCAAGGTCATGTATATATACATGATCCTGTGCAGAGTGGCCACCCTGTAGCAATACATGTGCTATAGGGTGTCTGGCAAGCGGTTAAAGCTGAACTCCAGGCAGATATAAAAGACACATATGAATGTAGTACTGTATTCAAAAATGCATCCTTAGACTACGTTCAGACTGTTGCGGGTGCAGGACAGCGTGTAAATCATACAGTTCCTTGAAAAAGTTATCACACCCCTTGAAATTTTCCACATTTTGTCATGTTACAACCAAAATTGTAAATGTATTTTATTGGGATTTTATGTGATAGACCAACACAAAGTGGCACATAATTGTGAAGAGGAAAGAACATTTTTAAATGGTTTTCAATTTTTTTTACAAAAAAATATGTGAAAAATGTGGCGTGCATTTGTATTCAGCCCTTTTTACTCTGATACCCCTAACTAAAATCTAGTGGAACCAATTGTCTTCAGAAGTCACCAAATTAGTAAATAAAGTCCAGCTGTGTGTAATTTAATCTCAGTGTAAATACAGCTGTTCTGTGAAGCCTCATAGGTTTGTTAGAGAACCTTAGCAAGCAAACAGCAACATGAAGGCCAAGAAGCACACCAGACAGGTCAGGGATAAAATTGTGGAGAAGTTTAAAGCAGGGTTAAGTTATAAAAAAAATATCCTAAGCTTTTAACATCTCACGGAACACTGTTCAATCCATTATCCAAAAATGGAAAGAATATGGCACAACTGCAAACCTACCAAGACATGGCCATCCACCTAAACTGACTAAACCTGGGCAAGGAGAGAATTAATCTGAGAAGCAGCCAAGAGGCCCATGGTAACTCTGGAGGAGCTGCAGAGATCCACAGCTCAGGTGGAAGATCCTGTCCACAGGACAACTATTAGTCGTGCACTCCACAAATCTGCCTTTATGGAAGAGTGGAAAGAAGAGAGCCATTGTTGAAAGAAAGCCATAAGAAGTCCTGTTTGCAGTTTGTGAGAAGCCATGTGGGGGGCACAGCAAACATGTGGAAGAAGGTGCTCTGGTCAGATGAGACCAAAATTGAACTTTTTGGCCTAAAAGCAAAACGCTATGTGTGGAGGAAAACTAACACTGCACATCACCCTGAACACATCATCCCCACCGTGAAACATGGTGGTTGCAAAATCATGTTGTAGGGATGCTTTTCTTCAGCAGGGACAGGGAAGCTGGTCAGAGTTGATGGGAAGATGGATGGAGCCAAATACAGGGCAATCTTAGAAGAAAACCAGTTATGCCCCATACACACGATCGTTTTTCATGCCGTTAAAAATGCCATTTTTTAAAATGGCCATTAAAACCGATCGTGTGTATGCTCCAGAGCATTTTTAACGGCGTGAAAAATGGGCATTAAAAATTTCGAACATGCTCTATTTTTTCACGTCGTTTTTCATATCGTTTTTTTTAACGACGTGAAAAACGATAGTGTGTATGCTTTTACGAGGGGAAAAAACGCGCATGCTCAGAATCAAGTATGAGACGGGAGCGCTCGTTCTGGTAAAACTAGCGTTCGTAATGGAGATAGCACATTCGTCACACTGTAACGGACTGAAAAGCACGAGGCTGAAAAGCGCGAATCGCCGCTCAACAAAGTTTACTAACATGAAGGGTGGCGCCATTCGAATGGAACTTCCCCTTTATAGTGCCGTCGTACGTGTTGTACGTCACTGCGCTTTGCTCGAGCGTTTTTTTTAATGATCGTGTGGATGCAAGACAGGCTTGAGAGGAAACATGAAAAAAAACGACGAGAAAAACGTTGGTTAAAAAAATGGCATGAAAAACGATCGTGTGTACGCCGCATTAGAGTTGGCAAAAGACTTGAGACTGGGGCGGAGGTTCACCTTCCAGCAGGACAACAACCCTAAACAGCCAGAGCTACAAAGGAATGGTTTAGATCAAAGCATATTAATGTGTTAGAATGGCCCAGTCAAAGTCCAGACCTAAATTCAATTGAGAATCTGTGGCAAGACTTGAAAATTGCTGAAAAGGAGAGCTGTGGGACTTTGAGCGAGGCAACCATGTCAGATATAGACAGAAACATAACATTTACAGTACATGATTTATTGTTACATTGTAGAAAAATATTGTGTCAAATAAATAGGTAGTCACATGACTTACACTAAATATGCTGCTACATAGCATGCAATTCAAATGGGAATTCGAAATAATAACTGTAAATAAGATAAATGGGTTAAAAAACATTGTAGGGACAGGTAACTTAGGGCATCTAGTGGCACTCAACGCGTTTCCTGGCATTACAGCCATTCATCAGGAGTGTTGTAATGTAATATCCTGGAAAGGAAAGGGACAAGAATTAATGATGATGCCCTTATGCCCCGTACAAACACGACCGTTTTTAATGACGAGAAAAATTAAATTTTTTAAAATGGTCATTAAAAATGATCGTGTGTGGGCTTTCCAGCAGTTTTCCTGACGAGAAAACCGCTGAGAATGCTCTAATTTTTCACGTCGTTTTTTACATCATCATTTTTCTCGTCATGCGTGGGCTTTAACGACGTGAAAAAAAATGCGCATGCTCAGAATCAAGTATGAGACGGGAGCACTCGTTCTGGTAAAACTAGCGTTCGTAATGGAGATAGCACATTGGTCACGCTGTAACGGACTGAAAAGCGCGAGGCTGAAAAGCGAGAATCGTCGCTTAACAAACTTTATTAACATGAAGGGTGGCGCCATCCGAATGGAACTTCCCCTTTATAGTGCCGTCGTACGCGTTGGACGTCACCGCGCATTACTCAAACATTTTTTTTCACGATAGTGTGTAGGCAAGGCAGGCTTGAGAGGAAACACGAAAAATCACGTCGAGAAAAATGCCGTTTTTTTCATTGACAATAAAAACAGTCGTGTGTACGCGGCATTAGAATAAGGGAGGACAGAGAGACTGTGTCCCAACAAGGCGGGGACAATCTGGGATACTCACTACACAGCCCCAAGGCCAGGCCCGGTTTCTGCCAGGGAAGATGGGAGTGACAGGCATGATGTCTCCCCTCGGGGTTGAAACGGGGGAACCCTCCAAGGACAAAGAACAGCGCCCAGAGCACAACACGATGGTCACAGCTTGATCCAATGGACTGTGTGCACAAAAAGTGCATGGTGTTCCTGGAAAAAATGTGTATCAAAAAGGGGAGGATTAATTAAATGTGTAAAAGTGTAAGGTGTGTGAAAACATGGCAAAAAATCTATGTGTTCCCACAAGGGGACTACATGAGGGGGTGTATGTGAAATAAAACCAATTGGGGGGGGGGGGGACATACCAAAAAAGGATAGCTGAGCTCAGTGTGTGCTGTCCTTGTGATTGAGTCAAGCAAATGAACCATCGGCTGCTCCAAGGCTACTATATACTCCCATTCTAAGGGAGGGGCCCCATCAACGTCATGCCTGATTGGCCATACTGCACAAGAGAGGTGGGGAGGGGATTCCCAGCTGCATGTGGAGGAGCCATCAGCAGAGGGTCTCCACGCACCTCGTGCGTGGCTAAGGATGGAAAAAGGACGTTTAAACAACGTCGATGACACCGCTGAATGCAGCGTCAAAGCATGACGCCGATGAGCAGGAGGCCAAGCCCCGCCCCCATCAAAAAGTGGGGGGGAGGGGGGGCTTCTGCACATCGCAACCCCGGAGACAGAGAAAACACCCGACCCCCTCAAACCCAAGCTGAACCGGACAAGGGATTGGGGGGTGATCTAAAAAGGTTACTGGGTCGAAGGTAATACATGGGAAGATATTAACATAAGAATCTAATGGGAATAAGGAATAAATCTGATAACAAAATGCTAAACACTGTTATAGTATAGGGGCAATAAACAGAAGATAATAAGGTATGTTAGATGTGACAGGTCACTGGGAGCGGGTGTCTTCCACACAAATATTTGTCAAAACAGTGAATTGGATGTGACCTGACACACACTATAGCACAACATGGCGACCTCCATCCCTAAATTAATTTGTAGAAAAAGGAGAGCTGTGGGACTTTGAGTGAGGCAACCGCCATGTCATACAAATTATTGACTCAGGGGGCTGAATACAAATTCATTCTTATTAGTACCCGCATGTAGCTGAAAACAAAGAACGTTTTTTGGTACGGCAAGTCGCATGGTATAAAAACACCACGCGATTTCCCTGCGGCTGCATATTTAAAGAGGTGCAGGGACCTTTTTTCTGCATTTCCCACATTTTCAAATGAATGGGCTGCTGTGCCCGCGCAAGTGCCAGCCAAAGCAAACGCATAGGTGTGAACCTATCTTAAAAATTATTTTTTTCTTAATGCAAGCAGTGTATGAACCTAAGTGTGAGTGGAATTAGCCTCTGTATCCCATAGCTCAGAGAGTGGGAGGGAGAAACAGCACAATAAACTAATCAATTGTGCTGCAGGGTTAGTAACTTGATCATAGGAGGAGAGGGCAAAGTGACAGGGAGCTTAAATCACTGTGCTGCTTCTCTTTTTACAGGCTGGGGTAGGGACATGTAAACATTACCGAACAACAGAAAAACCAGGTGTTCTATTCTGACAGATAGGGCTGTGCTATGTGGCAGACCTTTGTAAATATCAGAACTGAATACAGTAAAACCTTGGTTTGGGAGTACCGTATATACTCGAGTATAAGCCGAGATTTTCAGCCCTTTTTTTGGGCTGAAACTCGTCGCCCCCCCCCCCCCCCTCGGCTTATACTCGAGTCAGCGAAATTTAACATTGTAAATTGTACCTGAAAAAAAGTTGAGAGGCTGCGGCGTCCATCATTTAAATCTCGTGGTCTCTTCCTGGTCCCTTCCGTGATAGGCGGAGAGTGTCTGCTGAGAATCGCCTATCACAAACGTTCTCTCATCCTCACCCATCCCAGCAGACACTGTGTTCAGTGTTCCGCCAATCACAGACGTCTGCTGGGAAACTGAGGATGAGAGAACGTTCGTGATAGGCGGAACTGTGTGCTTAGAAAACGCCTATCACGGAAGGGAAGAGGAAGAGACCGTGAGTTTTAAACGATGGACGCCGCAGCCTCTCAATTTTTTTTCAGGTACAATTTACCGTACAATGTTCAACTTAAACAGTGCGCTAGGGAACAGTGAGCTAGGGAACAGTGAGGACAGGAACAGTGAGGATAGGAACAGTGAGGTGAGGAACAGTGAGGTGAGGAACAGTGAGGAACAGTGAGGATGGGCACAGTAAGGATGGGAACAGTGAGGATGGGCACAGTAAAGTGGCAATGGGCAGTGACAATGGGCTTAGTGAAGTTGCAATGGGCACAGTGAGGCGTGCAAATGGGCATTGTTGACCTTCGGCTTATACTCGAGTCAGTAAGTTTTCCCAGTTTTTTGTGGTAACATTAGGTACCTCGGCTTATACTCGGGTCGGCTTATACTCGAGTATATACGGTAACTTGTTTTGAGAGTGTTTTGCAAGACAAGCTAAATTTTTAAATACATTTTGACTTGATATACAAGCGATGTCTTGATATACAAGTAACATCACGTCACAACTGAGTATAAAAGGAAGAGACTCGCCTCTAAGTGTAGTGTAGCGGGGTCTCCTTTAAGACTCTCGGAACTACATCTCCCAGAGTCCTGTTTGGCACCCAGGGTGCAGTGTTGCCACCGCAGAGACTCATGAGAGGGGCTATTTAAGAAGGAGGTGAGGCGGAGCTCGGCCTCTTTTGGAGACCGCGCTGCAAGCAACAGCTTCTTCCTGTGCGGATCTGCTGCAGTGCAAGGCCTGAAGCCTGGGGCCTTGCGCAACTTCCGAAGAGCCTTCCATCCCGCTGCGGAGCCTGGGTGGCACCTGACTTTGTTTGCTGCGGACATCAGTTAGATTGGGGACCCGATCGTTGCAGACGCTGTGTGTGGAGACACAGCAGGTGGAAGTCCCGGACTGGGATCGCGTCCGGAGTGGTGAGCGAGCACTTGCTCAATCCAATCGGCTGTATTGTGTTTAGGCCTATAGACTGCCTTGGCCCACCGATCATTTATTTTCTGTTTCCGCTGGAGACCGGTTGCAGGACAGAGTTAAAGGGTCTCCAGCATAGTGTTCCTTGTGACTGCCTACTTTGTGGATTACAATACTGTTCCTGAACGTGCACCACCATTTCAAGTTTGCATGCGAAGAAATCTTTATTCCAGAAGACTGAGTTTGATTCCTTGTCAGGCCTGACCAGGGAGGGGAGATAGAATATTGTTTAGTGCGCCATAGGGCGCGTGGATAGCAATAGCTGCACGTGGTGGATTACCGCGCTGTGCTATTGCCATACATATATTACATCTATTGCTGCAGGGCTCTGTAAGCCAGTTATATGTTATGTTTTAACCCATGCCCTTTTAACCTAAAGTAAAGCTGTTATACCTTGCCACTTGCTATCACTGTGTTATCATTACCCATAGTGCTTACACTTAATCTGGGGTTAAAGTGTGTATGTTACCAGGTGTAGATTACGATAGAAAATATCCCTAGACTAACTGTGCCACAGGGGACTATATAAGATTGCCGGGGGTTGGTGGAGCTGTACTCAGGGCCCGAAAATCAAACCAGCGGCTCTCTTAACTGGGGGTAGCGCTACAGTAGCAATACAGTTACATTTAATTAAGGTACAACATTTAGAAACTCACATGGTTGACGATTAAAACAGGCACATCTAAGTATGCAGGCGCCCGGGGTAAAGATGTCCACATAGACCAGGGATATGCAATTAGCGGACCTCCAGCTGTTGCCAAACTACAAATCCCATGAGGCATAGCGAGACTCTGACAGCATCAAGCATGACACCCGGAGGCAGAGGCATAATGGGACTTGTAGTTTGGCAACAGCTGGAGGTCCGCTAATTGCATATCCCTGACATAGACCATCCTCTGCACCACCATTGACGTCGTCCCTTCCATGCTGCGCTCCACGAGCGGTTCAAGCCTCGCTTTCAGATCTTTCTACTGCAGGGTAGTCTTCCCGGTCACGATTGCAGACAGCTTAACCCCAGTTGCCTGCATACTAAAATGAGCCTCTTTTAATCATCAACCATGTGAGTTGCTAAATGTTGTACCTTCATTAAATGTAACCATATTGCTACACTTAGAGGCGCCTCTCTTCTCTTTTATACTCTGGAGTACCTGCTGGATTTTGCTTCTTGTGGAGTCTTCCATTTAGGATGGACATTTTATGGTTACACAACCTATCACGTTGCTATAATCTTTTTATATGGACTATAAACTGAAGGACTTCTGTATAAATGGTTGCAGAACGAATCATTTGAATTTTCATTATTTCTTATGGGAAAATTCGCTTTGTGCTTTGGATTACAAGCATGTTTCCGAAACAAATTATGCTCGCAATCCAAGGTTTTACTGTATATATAAATGCAAATCAAATGCAAAATGCAGATAAAACAGCTCCTTCATATGTGTTTCAACAGTGTATGTACCTGTTTTTGCAGTACAGTTTTAAAAAAAAAACCTTTAAAGTGGTTGTAAACCCTTACAGACCACTTACTTGTAGGTGCAAGAAATATCTCCTAAACCTCTTTAAACTCTCTTTAAATGCACTGTAAAAGGCACGGTATAAAGATGGTTGCTAAGGAAGGGGCCGGGAAGCCGGCCGCCACGTCCCTAACAACCGATGAGTCATCAGCTGTCAGTGGGGTTCCCCACTGTCAAGTTTATATTGAAAATATTTCTGTTCACTTTCTGCCATGGTCTCGCTGGGAAAGGATGTAAGAAATTGTGAAGTTGTGCCTTTAAGTCCTCAAACTCTCTTAACCACTTGCCGACCAGTGCGCGACGATATACGTCGGCACAATGGCTCGGCTGGGCATTTGGGCGTACAGGTACGTCCCCTTTAAGAAGCGGCATTGTGCCCGCTGCGAGTTTCGTGAGTGTGACCGCGGGTCCCGCGGACTCGATGTCCGCCAGGAGTCCCGCGATCGTCTCACGGAGAGGAAGAACGGGGAAATGCTGATGTAAACAAGCATTTCCCCAGTTCTGCCTAGTGACAGGACACTGATCACAGCTCCCTGTGATCGGGAGCGGTGATCAGTGTAGTGCCACACGTAGCCCATCCCCCCTACAGTTAGAACACATCCCTAGGACACACTTGACCCCTTCAGTGCCCCCTACTGGTTAACCCCTTAACTGCCAGTGTCATTTACACAGTAATCAATGCATTTTTATAGCACTGATCGCTGTATAAATGACAATGATCCCAAAATGGCATCAAAAGTTCCCGATGTGTCCGCCATAATGTCGCAGTCACGATAAAAATCGCTGATCGCCGCCATTACTAGTAAAAAAAAATATTAATAAAACCGCAGAGGTGATCAAATACCACCAAAAGAAAGCTCTATTTGTGGGAAAAAAAGGACGTCAATTTTGTTTGGGAGCCAGGTCGCACGACCGCGCAATTGTCAGTTAAAGCGACGCAGTGCCGAATCGCAAAAAGTGCTCTGGTCTTTGGGCAGCCAAATGGTCCGGGGTTGAAGTGGTTAATGCCAGTAGTTTCATCAATAACCAACTTTATATGCCTTATTAACCAACTTATTAACCAACGCTATGTCTGTAGTCATTAGCGAAACACTTGAGTCGTGGTAACAAGTTCCCCATAAAAGCAGAAGTTGTAAGGGAACAAGGACAGGGAAGTACAAAACATGTAGATTAATTAATTAATTATGAAAAACTTCTGCAGCTTCACAGACTGCAAAAAATTACATTTAAAACCACCTCAGTCCCATAGTCTCTGTCGCTTATTTCGTAACAGATTTTCTTTCTCTTTAGGGAAGATCAGTTGCATTCCAAGTAAAGTTTTTTTTGTTTTCTACACTATCATATTATGCATATTTTTTTGAGGATCATAATGATTTTATAGCAGATCTGAATATAAAATAGTTTTATATTATGTTTCCTAATTAGACAGAAATATAGAAAAAGGGCCTTGTGTTTCACGCTGCTCCACCTGGCAGAACCTTCCTTTATGTTTTTTTTGTTTTATTTTTTGGCCAATTGCTAATGTAAAGTATATCTAAACCCAAGAATGAAAATGTAATACTGTATATTGTAGCTTCTAAATGTTCTAAGATGGGGTGGCTGCATTTATTTCCTTTTTTTTCTTTCTTTTTCTTTCACTTGGTGAGTCTGTCAGCAACACACTTCCTGAAAAACGAAACCCCTGTTACGTCAGAGGGGGGCAGGGTCACCCGTACATGTCACTGGGTAACCCTGCGGCATTTCCCGTTGCGTCAGTGGGGGCGGGGTCACACGCACACGTGACGGGAGGCCCCGCCCTCAGCTATTTAAGAGCTGTCTCGGCGGGTGTAGCGTCATTCGGTGGGCGCCTCCCATAGAGGCGGATCGTGTCAGCGTTTTTTTTTTCTCTCTGTATCCTCCGCTTGAGAATGGATTACATCGCTGGAATAATTTTTTTAATAAAGGACTTGTCCCAAGCTGTCTACTGTGTTTTTTAAAATTTGACACTTTTTTGTGAAATGGTAGGGGTACAATGTACCCCGTTACCAATTCACATAGAGGGGGCCGGGAACTGGGGGTCCCCTTTGTTAAAGGGGGCTTCCAGATTCCGATAAGCCCCCCGCCCGCAGACCCCCACAACCACCGGGCAAGGGTTGTGGGGATGAGGCCTTTGTCCCCATCAACATGGGGGCATGGTGCTTTGGACCCCAAAGCATCCTCCCCATGTTGAGGGCATGTGGCCTGGTACAGTTCAGGAGGCGGGCCGCTCTCGTCATCCCCTCTTTTCCTGCGGCCTGCCAGGTTGCATGCTCGGATAAGGGTCTGGTATGGATTTTTGGGGGGAACCCCACTCCATTTAAAAAATTTTGGAGCGGGGTTCCCCTTAAAATCCATACCAGACCTGAAGGGTCTGGTATGGATTTTGAGGGGGACCCCTACGCCATTTAAAAAAAAAATTGGTGCACGGTTCCCCTTAATTCCCCCCACGCAATTTTTTTTTCACATTTTGGTTTGGGGTTCACCTTAATATTCATACCAGATCCAAAGGGCCTGATAATGGACTGGGGGGGAACCCATGCCATTTTTTTCAATGACTTTTATCTTTATTGCTGGGACCCGACAATTCATTACAGCCGCGAGTAGTTTTAAATTACTTTTTTTCCTTTAGAAATGTCATTTTGTGCAGGGACTGTTCTAAACACGGGTAAAATGGCATACTATAAACCCCCCCCCCCCCCCCCCCGGTACGAAATTTAAAGGAATATTCCACTTTTATTGTTTCACTTTAAGCATTATTAAAATCACTGCTCCTGAAAAAACGGCCATTTTTAAAACAGTTTTTTGCATTGATACATGTCCCCTGGCAGGACCCAGGTCCCCAAACACTTTTTTATGACAATATCATGCATATAAGCCTTTAAAATTAGCACTTTTTATGGGGAAAAAAATGTGCACTTTTGATTTCTCCCATAGACTTTTAAAGGGGGTTCTGCGGCTTTCAAATTTGCCACGAACACCCCAAATTGTTCGCTATTCGGCGAACAGGCGAACACCCGATATTCAAGTCGTACTTACGTTCGAATCGAACATTGGGCTCATCCCTAGTTGCCATAGGTTTGAGATCATGGGCCACATGGGCCACATGAGAGGGTTGGGCCAAGGGTTGGGCATGCCTGCTGTACAATATCAATGTAGAAGCAGTGTCACTCTTGAACAGGAACTGGGAGGATCACCAGGTAAAGAAAACAAATGCAACCATCACATCTAAGAGTAGAATTCACACTAATGCATTGCAGCAATGTGTACTAAAAAGCATGCTATTCTTTGAAAATGGTTCTTCAAAATGATTGTAAACGATCACCTTGTAAAACAATCCATTCAGTTTAAAATAGAAATGAAAGGCAAAACATTTGTTTACAGATATAAAAAAAAAATATAAATACCTTTTTAACTTTTTTTTTATAAGTGATCCCATTCCCTCTGTTTTCAGCTGCATAAGAGCTGGGGGAGGAGAAGCAACAGCACATCGACCTTCCCAGTGAATGGCTGCGCAGAGCAGGCATGTCAGGACAAGTCTGATCATTGGAGGAGAGAAGGCTGGGTTCCCAGCATAGCTAGAGAACTGACGATGATGGGCTCTCCTGCTTAGTGTGGTCAGTTTTCAACAGGAAAGCAGACTGGCAGGAACACCAGGGATTTCACACAATGGAAGCAATACAAATAGAACAGGAGACTTTTTCATACTAGTAAATGGAACAGCAGGCACATATCAGGAATATAAAATGTTGGGTTTATATATTATTTAATGCAACGTGTAGTAGAGTGCAACTCATGACTTGTACTATGCGATGTGTTCGATATGTCGCTAAATAAGAACCAAAGTTTAATTCTGATCCATTAAATAGCATTGATAGACCATTCATAATGAATGGGCTACTAAATGCAATAACGTGAAATAATGGAACAAATTGCTAAAGTGTGAATCAGACCTGAGAACTGGTAAGCTGCAATATATTACAGCTATAGCTTTTTAACAACTGCCAGCTTTGGCACCACATGCCCACTCAATCGGTTTATCCGTTAATATGAGACTTCGGCTAAAAGTGTCTGTCTCCGTTTTGAGACAGCGAGCCGCCAATGTGGCTAAGCCAATCCTGCTGCACATTGAGAAAGCTGTGCTTTAGGTAGAAAATGAAAGTGGTTGTAAAGGCTCAAGGTTGTTTACCTTCATGCATTCTATGTATGAAAGTAAAAATTCTTCTCCGTACAGCAGCCCCCCAAATACTTACCTGATCCCCATCGCAATCCAACGATGTGCACAAGAGCCTCGGCTCTTCTGGGACTCTCCCTCCTCTTCTGTCAATCACAGCCCACGAGCCAATGAGGAGGGAGAAGGAGATGGGCGAGCTTCTTGCTCTAGGGGCAATTGGCAGGAAGAAGGAGCCAGGAGCACTGGCAGGGAACCTGAGAAGAGGAGGATCGGGGCGGCTCTGTGCAAAACCACTGCACAGAGCAGGTAAGTATAACATGTTTGTTCTTTGTTTTGATTAAAATTGCCTTTAATACATTTTTTAAGGCTATTTTGACAAATATCCAGTCAAAAACTGCCTACTCAACTACACAGCACACTAAAAGCTATTTTAAGCAGACCTAAAATAACCTTTTCCATACATAATAAAGGAAGTGATGTCTGGTATTTTTAACGGAAGTGCTGATTTTCTTGTCTTGAGCAATACTTGTTTATTAACTACTTAAGCCCTGGACCATTATGCAGCTAAAAGACCAGGCCCCTTTTTGCGATTCGGCACTGCGTCGCTTTAACTGACAATTGCGCGGTCGTGCGACGTGGCTCCCAAACAAAATTGACGTCCTTTTTTTCCCACAAATAGAGCTTTCTTTTGGTGATATTTGATCACCTCTGCGTTTTTTTTTTTTTGCGCTATAAACAAAAATAGACCGACAATTTTGAAAAAAAATATATAAAAAAAACATTTTTTTTCCTCAGTTTAGGCCGATACGTATTCTTCTACATATTTTTGGTAAAAAAAAATCGCAATCAGCGTTTATTGATTGGTTTGCGCAAAAGTTATAGCGTTTATAAAATAGGGGATAGTTTTATGGCAATTTTATTAATTATTATTTTTTTACTAGTAATGGCGGTGATCATTGATTTTTTTCATGACTGCGACATTATGGCGGACACATCGGACACTTTTGACACATTTTTGGGACCATTGTCATTTTTACAGCGATCAGTGCTATAAAAATGCACTGATTACTGTGGCGGCAGGTTCGCGAGCGCACCGCCCTCGGCACGCACGCGACCACACGGACAGGCACTTAAAGGGGACATACAGGTACGTTGTCTGCCAACGTAAATGTACAGGAGGCGGTCGGCGGTGGTTAAAGTGGAACTTTAGTCAGAAAGTGTGATTGTAAACGATCAGTCGGTTTAAAATAGAAATGAAAGGCAAAACATTTTTGTATAAAACCGGAGGGGGGAGGGCTTCGAAAAGCAGAAGTTCCATTTTTGGGTGGAACTCCGCTTTAATAAACGTATTATTCACTTTACATGCGTTTGGTTCCCTCTTTGCAGTCCTCATAGTTCTGGTCACACCTGTTAGACCCCTTTCACACTGGGGCGGTTTGCCGTCGCTATTGCGCTAAAAATAGCGCCTGCAAACCGACCTGAAACAGCGGCTGCTGTTTTTCCAGTGTGAAAGCCCGAGGGCTTTTACACTGGAGCGGTGCGCTAACAGGACCGCTCCAAAGGTCCTGCTAGCCGCATCTTTGGAGCGGTGAAGGAGGGGTGTGTTTACCGCTCCTCCACCGCTCCTGCCCATTGAAAGCAATGGGACACCGTGGCTATACCGCCGGCAATGCGCCTCTGCAGAGGCGCATTGCCGGCGGTATTAACCCTTTTTCGGGGGTAAAACCGCACCGCTAGCGGCCGAATACTGCCCAAATCCAACGGTAAAGCGCCGCTAAAAAAAGAGGCGCTTTACCGCCACCGCACCTCCCGCCCCAGTGTGAAAGGGGCCTTACTGACACAGGCTTAGGCTGCCCATAGATTAGCCTTTTTTTTTTTTTCAGTCAGCAGGCCGAATGAAAAAAAATAAAAAAGGAATCCCCTTATGCACACAAGTAAGGTGGATTAGGAATCCTCTCCGTTGTGCTATTGTATTCTGACAACAGGACTCCTTTGCTGTCAGAATACACTGATCAGCAGCTGCAGCTGATGGGCTTCAGACAGTTGCTCGAGATTTTTTTTTCCAACATTCCTGTTACACAGAAGTTGATCATTAGATCGACTTCTCTTAAACAGGAACAGCCATAAATGGATTGCAATTTGGCCAGTCCCTACTGAATCAGGTTGCACCTGTACAGGATTCACCCGGACAGCCCGGGTTTTAAATCCTGTGTCCGGATTTCAGTCCACCTGAAACCCAGACACATTGTTGGCAGCCCTGCAGCACCAGTCCTCCTATGCCCCTCTCCCTTCCTGTCAGTTTCCAGTGCTTTTAATTATATTGGTAGTGGGGACGCTTTAACTGGGGTACAGACTGATGTGGGGGGGATTATACTGGGGTACAGACTGATGTGGGGGGGGATTATACTGGGGTACAGACTGATGTGGGGGGGGGATTATACTGGGGTACAGACTGATGTGGGGGGGGGGTTATACTGGGGTACAGACTGATGTGGGGGGGGATTATACTGGGGTACAGACTGATGTGGGGGGGGATTATACTGGGGTACAGACTGATGTGGGGGGGGGATTATACTGGGGTACAGACTGATGTGGGGGGGGCTTATACTGGGGTACAGACTGATGTGGGGGGGGATTATACTGGGGTACAGACTGATATGGGGGGGATTATACTGGGGGACAGACTGACCTGGGGGGATGATTCTGGGGGACAGACTGACCTCATTTGATTTAACTATGCTCCTTAAGCTTCTCCCATTATTATCATAATTTGGCCACACCTACTGTTCGTCACGAGAAGTTGCATGCGCTGCAATGCTATTCAAAGATGTCCCAGATCTTTTACAATCCTATATTGTATACTGCAACAACAACAAAATTGCAGTGCGTCACTAAGACCACTTTCACACTGAGGCGCTTTTCAGGCGCTTTCACGCTAAAAACAGCGCCTAAAAAGCTCACAAAAACGTATTTCCATTCAAATGAATGAATGCTTTCACACTGGGGCAGTGTGCTGGCAGGGCTGTGAAAAACTCCCCTCTCCATTGAAATTAATAGAAAGCTCTTCAAAAGCGCCTGAAAAGCGCTTCAAAAGCACTCAGTGTTTTTACTAGCAGTTTAGAAGCGCCTCAGTGTGAAAGTGGCCTAAAGTGTTTGGATTTGGCTTGATGAAAAGGAAGTGAACTGGTCAAATTTCAATTCCCCCTTGGTCAGATGAAGGGTAATTTTGATCTAGGGCCGAGTTACATCCATGTGTTGAGGGAACACACGTGTTAATGTGTGCAGTACCGCAACGCACATTACATGTGTTGAGGCATTGCAGTGGGATTCATTTTGAACAGCACACTAAAGCCTGATACACACGATCGGATTTTCTGCAGACAAAGCGTAGGACTTTTGTCCGAAGTGCGTTGGCCAGGAATTTGTCTTGCATACAAACGGCACACAATTGTTGGCCAACAAACATAAAACTATGTGGTTTTTCAGCTCTTTAGCGCCATCCTTTGGGCAACTTCTGCTAATGTTGTGTTATGGTGAGCATTGCTTCTGAACATGCATGTTTGTACTTTGGAGTTTTGTCCGTCGGACTTGTGTACACACGATCGGATAATCCGACAACACACATTTGTTGGCAGACAATTTTAAAGCATGCTATCCCACATTTGTTGGCGGAAAATCTGACAACAATTGTCCGATGGAGCGTACAAACAGCCTGTCATCACACAATTCCCGTCGGATAATCCAATCGTGTGTACGAGGCTTTAGATAATACGTAGTAACGCACTGCAATAATTCTGGGACATCTCCGATATATGGGACATTTTGGTGCATTAGAAGCACATTGACTTCAACAGGCTGCTTCAATTCAATGCATGTTGACACGTGACATAATGTGCTAAAACACACCACCCTTAAGCCCCGTACACACGGTCGGACTTTTGCCCAACAAACTTCGTTTTAAGCAAGTTGGACCAACAATCCGACCGTGTGTACGCTCCATCGGACAAACTTTTTTGTTTGGTTTTGGATTTCATCGGACAAAAGTTGGGTCTGCAAACGGACAAACTTTTGCCCAACAAAAGTCAGATGGCGCAAAGTCCTATTGTGTGTACTGTGACAGCAGGAAGGTAAAGTCACCTGGTTGCATCCAGGGGGGTAGATATATTTCGCCCAGATTCAGGCTTTACGCCGACTTATACAACTAGGTGGAGAGTTGTATAAGGCTAGTGGGCTCATGGATGACTCATACCTCTAGGGAGAGTGTGGGGCGTCGTACAGACAGGGAGTTGATGAGACCAGCTGAAGCTTGTCAGCTCATTTAGGCCTCTATAAGAACTCCCAGATTCATTAGGTGTTAGCTCATGCCTGGACCCAGACCTGTGTGGACTGTCTAGGGAGAGTGAACCCCTGTGCGGTGAGACAAAGCCTGTGTGGCTATTTGCTTGGACATTTAAAACCAGGGACTTAGGGACTAGGACAGCACTAGGCTGATCCCAGTTGTTAGTTAGGAAACCTGTATGTTTAGTCAGAGGTCAAGTTGACCAGGATTTATTTTGTTTATATGTTTCTTTTGGCTTTGCTGTGTTTTGTCACTGTAAATAGAAAATAAACCGCACCTTTTTTTTTGATTTTGAAAACCACAACCTCCGTTTGCTGGGCCTGGTTTTGTGTGGGGAGCCCATCCCGGGGGTCACACACACCCGCTGCCGAGCTAACCCCCTCACAGTTGGTGGAGAACCAGTGGCAGTTTTTTTTAAGCCAGCATGGAGGAGATACTGAAGCAGCTGGCTCTAGCAAATGCCAATCAACAGCAGACAAATGCAGGTTTGCAAAAGAGCCTTGCAGCTCAACAACAGAACTTCGCAGCCCAGCAGCAAGCTCATCAACAGAGCCTTGCAGCCCAGCAGCAAGCTCACCAACAGAGTCTGGAAGCTCAGCAACAAGCCCAGCAGCAATCTGAGGCCCGCTTCATAGACCTGTTACAGAAGCAAGAGCAGAGACTACAACAAATGGAAGCAGTAATGCAGCAACGTCCGCAGACCAGTGAGGAAAGCCGTCCCACTAATACCGCGTCCTTTGGGGTGAGTCGTTTATTGACAAAAATGACTGGAGAGGATGATCCAGAGGTATTTTTGACCACATTTGAAAGGACTGCTGAAAGAGAAAAGTGGCCTGAGGAGCAGTGGGCTGGACTGGTGGCTCCTCTGTTAACTGGTGAATCGCAGAAGGCTTACTATGACCTAGAGCCTGACCAAGCAAAAGACTATGTGATGCTAAAAGCTGAGATATTGGCAAGGCTGGGTGTCACCCAGGCTGTCCGGGCTCAGCGTGTGCATAACTGGACTTTCCAGCTTGGAAAACCCCCCAGGTCTCAAATGTATGATCTCATTCACCTGAGCAGAAAGTGGCTACAGCCAGAGACTTTGTCCGCACCAAAGATTGTGGAACGTGTTGTAATGGATCGGTTTTTGAGAGCTCTTCCTACTGCCATCCAAAAGTGGGTAAGCCATGGAGACCCAGAGACGGCCGATGGTCTTGTGGATCGTGTGGAGAAATACTTGGCTACAGAGAACCTGACGGCCTCTTCCAGAGACACTCGGACTTTCCACCCTAAGACCAGACCATCCCCAGGGGCGGATAAGAGGATTCCAAGGGGTAAGGGTGGAGAGAGTGAGAGGGTGGGAGCTCTACCCCAAGTTTGGCGAGAACAGCCTGGGAAATCAGCGGCTCAAGAGGCGGCAAGAAGGATCGTTTGCTACCGCTGCCGGCAAGCGGGACATATTGCAGCCAATTGCCCGGTTGTGGAGGAACCCATGCAGTGTGACTTTCTGACGGGCAGACGTCAGTCGCTGTGTGCGACAGTCGCATGCACTGCCATTCGAGGAATTGAGAAACATTTATGCAAAATGTGTGTTAATGGTAGAAATGTTGTGGTATTGCTGGATTCAGGTAGCCTTGTGACCCTGATAAAGGCTGAGTTAGTTAAAACAGAGGTCTCTGGGAATAGCAAGGTAGCTGTTATTTGTGTGCATGGGGACACCCGAGAGTATCCAGTGACTACAGTGTGTTTCGAGACCCCCAAAGGTACCCTCTCTCATCCAGTGGGCTTAGTATCTCAGTTACCGTATGACGCCATTGTGGGAAGGGATTTTCCGAAGTTCTGGGAACTGTGGGATGATCCTGAGCCCCCCACTGGTGCCCCTATGTACCAGGAATGTGATAGCCAGAACTCCCCTGAGAGTGGTGAGGACTCTCCGGAATTTCCCTTATCAGTATTGGCAGGGGAGACTCAAGAAACTGGAGAGGAGCCCACCTCCTCAGACGAAAACCTACCGTCTGTGGAGTTTTCTGATCTTGAGGTTCACAGGGAAAACTTTGCCACAGAACAGTTGAAAGACCCCGCCCTAATAAAGGCACGCGAAAACGTAGTGAAAATAGATGGCGAGTTAGTGAACCCAGATAATACCTGCACTTACCCATACTTCAGCGTAGAGAAGGACCTACTGTATCGGGTGGCAAAAAGGGCAGAAGAAACCGTTGAGCAGCTTGTGGTGCCCAAACCTTACAGGAAGTTGGTGTTGGAGTTGGCCCATGGGCACATTCTTGGAGGTCATCTGGGGACAGAGAAAACCCGAGAGAGGGTATTACAGAGATTCTATTGGCCGGGGGTGATGAAGGACATAGAAAATTATTGTTCCTCCTGCCCTGTGTGTCAGAGGTCGGCCCCGATGCCACATTTCCGTAGCCCGCTGGTCCCTCTACCCATCATTGAGGTCCCGTTTGAGAGGATCGCCATGGATTTGGTAGGTCCTATAATCAAGTCCGCTAGGGGGCACCAGTACATATTAGTTATAATGGACTATGCCACCCGTTATCCAGAAGCGATCCCTCTCCGAAATACCTCGGCCAAAACCATAGCCAAAGAGCTATCTCTTGTGTTTAGCCGGGTGGGTATTTGTAAAGAACTGCTTACGGACCAAGGTACACCCTTTATGTCCCGGGTTATGAAGGAGCTGTGTAAATTGTTCAAAGTGACGCAATTACGTACATCTGTGTATCACCCCCAAACCGATGGGCTGGTTGAAAGATTCAACAAAACCCTAAAACAAATGTTGAAGAAAGTGGTGGATAGAGATGGAAAGGATTGGGACTGTCTACTTCCTTATCTGATGTTTGCTATTAGGGAGGTGCCCCAATCCTCTACGGGATTCTCCCCCTTTGAGTTACTGTATGGGAGACACCCAAGAGGGCTGTTGGATATTGCCAAGGAAACTTGGGAAAGTGAGAGTTCTCCCCACAGGAGTGTGATTGAGCATGTCGCCCTGATGCAAGACCGAATTGCACAGGTAATGCCCATCGTGAAGGAACATTTGGCCCAAGCGCAGTTAGCACAGCAGAGAGTGTACAACCGTGGAGCCAAGACCCGTACCTTTTCCCCGGGGGATAGGATACTGGTACTTGTCCCTACGGTTGAAAGTAAATTCCTTGCCAAATGGCAAGGCCCCTACGAGATAATGGAAAAAGTGAGCGAAGTGAATTACAAGGTCAGACAACCAGGAAGGCGAAAGCCCGAACAGATCTATCACGTTAATCTGTTGAAAGCCTGGAGGGATAGAGAGTCCCTAGTCGCAGACACTTGGTCACCAGCTCAAACTGGTTGCGTGATTCCTGAGGTTGGAATAGCAGCCACCTTGTCACAACCCCAACAACAGGAGGTTAAGGAGTTTGTGCTTCGCAACAAGGAGGTATTCTCTGAGCTGCCGGGACAAACATTTGGGGTAGAGCATGACATCATTACCCCGCCCGGTGAAAGGGTGAAGTTAAAACCCTATCGGATCCCAGAGGCCCGACGGGAGGCAAAACGGGAGGAAGTACAGAAAATGCTGAACTTAGGGGTGATAGAGGAGTCCCAAAGTGATTGGTCTAGTCCCATTGTGTTGGTGCCTAAACCGGATGGGAGCTGGCGATTTTGTAACGATTTTCGTCAGTTGAACAAAGTTACAAAATTTGACACCTACCCCATGCCACGTATAGATGAGTTGATCGACCGGCTGGGAACAGCCCGATACATGACGACTCTTGACCTCACAAAAGGGTATTGGCAAATCCCCCTGGCCAAATTGGCCAAAGAGAAAACCGCATTTGTAACCCCAGACGGGGCGTTCCAATATAAAAGAATGCCGTTCGGGTTACAGAATGCGCCGGCCACATTCCAGCGGAAAATGGACCAGATGCTGAGGCCCCATCGGAAGTATGCTGCGGCTTACCTGGATGACGTAATTGTCCATAGCACAGATTGGGCCTCACATCTGCCAAAAGTGCAAGCAGTCCTGGACTCTGTTCGGGAAGCGGGGTTTACGGCTAACCCCAAGAAGTGTACCATTGGGCAGGAGGAGGCCAAATATCTTGGGTACACCATTGGGAGGGGAGTAATAAAACCCCAACTCAACAAAGTCGAGGCCATCCAGAGTTGGCCACGTCCCAACAGCAAGAAGCAGGTACGAGCCTTTCTGGGAATCGCTGGGTATTATCGGCGATTCATTCCCCACTTTGCTTCTAAGGCTGTGCCCCTAACCAACCTAACGAAGGGGAAAGGGTCGGTCATGATTAAATGGACCCCCGAGGCTGAGGCAGCATTCCAATTCTTGAAACAAGCCTTATGTAGCCAGCCAGTGTTGTACTCACCCGACTTCTCTAAAGACTTTGTCGTACAAAGTGATGCGTCAGATGTGGGGTTAGGAGCAGTATTGTCCCAGGTCTGGAACGGGGAAGAGCACCCAGTCATTTACCTCAGCAGGAAGTTGAAGTCCCATGAGGTAAATTACGCCACCGTTGAAAAGGAGTGTTTAGCGGTGAAGTGGGCTCTAGAGTCCCTTCGGTACTACCTGCTAGGTAGGCACTTTGACATGGTTACGGATCACGCTCCGTTAAAGTGGATGGCTCAAAACAAGGAAACAAATAGAAGAGTGAATAGGTGGTTCCTGGCCCTCCAGGAATTCAACTTCACAGTAAAGCATCGCCCTGGCGTTCAAATGGGGAATGTGGATGCTTTGTCTCGAGTACATGAATGCCTGATTGCTGGTGTTCCAACCCCGAGGTTAAAACAAGAGGGGGGGGTATGTGACAGCAGGAAGGTAAAGTCACCTGGTTGCATCCAGGGGGGTAGATATATTTCGCCCAGATTCAGGCTTTACGCCGACTTATACAACTAGGTGGAGAGTTGTATAAGGCTAGTGGGCTCATGGATGACTCATACCTCTAGGGAGAGTGTGGGGCGTCGTACAGACAGGGAGTTGATGAGGCCAGCTGAAGCTTGTCAGCTCATTTAGGCCTCTATAAAAACTCCCAGCTTCATTAGATGTTAGCTCATGCCTGGACCCAGACCTGTGTGGACTGTCTAGGGAGAGTGAACCCCTGTGCGGTGAGACAAAAGCCTGTGTGGCTATTTGCTTGGACATTTAAAACCAGGGACTTAGGGACTAGGACAGCACTAGGCTGATCCCAGTTGTTAGTTAGGAAACCTGTATGTTTAGTCAGAGGTCAAGTTGACCAGGATTTATTTTGTTTATATGTTTCTTTTGGCTTTGCTGTGTTTTGTCACTGTAAATAGAAAATAAACCGCACCTTTTTTTTTGATTTTGAAAACCACAACCTCCGTTTGCTGGGCCTGGTTTTGTGTGGGGAGCCCATCCCGGGGGTCACACACACCCGCTGCCGAGCTAACCCCCTCACAGTACAGATAACCATCGGACTTTTGACAAAACAACTAATGTTAAAATCAACCAACAATAGCAGAAGTTGACCAAAGGGTGGCGGTAAAGAGCAGAAAAACCACGTAATGTTGCAAAAGGTTTTGGGAAAGTTTGCAGAAAAGTCAGTCCTGTGGTGTGTATGCTATGGGTGTGCGCGGCCAACTCCGTTCGGACAAAAATCCACGGAAAAGTGCGATGGAAGTCCGACCGTGTGTACGAGGCTTTAAAGTGGTATTAAACCCAAAATCAAAAAATTTAATATATTGCATCAATAGATGTGATAGTTGCATTTGTTTTCTTTTTTTAGGCTTTTTTCCTTCTGTTTTCATCTGGCGATCCTGCCAGTAACACATCTTCTGTATTAGAGTGTCCCCACACAGCAGACAGCAGCATTGTCAGTCTGGGGGAGGGAAGTGTTAGATGTACTAGCAGATTTAAATACAACAACAAATTGAAGACAAACTCCAGCTAATACATTATAATTAGTTACAGAAAACTGTTTTTCTTTCCTTTTGGGATAAATGTTTTACATAAATAAACAAAAGCTGATCATTTTAAGCACTCCTGCCAGTGCTAAATGGTTTGTCTCCTTCCTGTAAATGCAAGAGAGTTTCTTCTGTTGAAAAACAACAGACTTACTTGCTAGATCACCAGGAGAAATTAGAATAAAGAAAGCCTAAAAGTAAACTAATGCAGCTATCACATCTAAAAATTGGTAAGCTGCAGTATAGGAAATGTTTGCTTTTGGGTTTAATACCGCTTTACAGTTCAGGATTTTCATTTCTCCACTTCCTATATTAAAAGTTGTGTTTTTATTGCTGCCTGGGTCCCTATTTGGGTGATTTTCTTCTAGGACAATGTTTTTATTTATACTGTCTTCCTGTTAAGGTGACAACTGTCCCCTGTTTCGTGTATGGTTGTCACATGGACAGAAATTGAGGAAAAATCTCCCCTATGGGGCCACAGACAGAAATAAAAGCCTGACAGAAAGTGCAACTCTTCCCCACTCTATTCAAAACCAAAAATAATGGGGGCTGAAGCTAGGCTTTAAAGTAGGGTGACCAGACATCCCCGGCTTCTGGGGACAGTCCCCGGACCAAGTCTGTCCCCGGTTTTGTCCCCGGATTGGATTTTGAACAGAGGCTGGGGCAATTTCAAAGACAGTCAGTGCAGAATTAATAAAAAAAAATCTGAATTACACCCCCCGCTCCACCGCTCCTACTAGCTTAGGGGGGTGTATTTTTTCCATTATCTGTGACCCTTTCTGATGATCATGTGCTGGTCGGAGTGGGGGGAATATTTCTTCAGTTTTGGGTGCACGTTCTTCTGCCTTGGCTCAAGTCCCGGCCAGCCGCCTGCCTGCTTATCTCCTTGCCTTCCCTGGTGGAGTGATCTTCCTCCGCTCCCCACCCAGTAGTAGCCGGGGCCCAGAGAGTAAGACTTGACAGGCTGTGAGGCGGGCGGCGGCGGCGACGGGCAGAGAGTCGCTAATTGCCGCCATTACTAGTAAAAAAAAAAAGGCCCCGAATTTCCGTTTAAAAATCTGGTCACCTATTTCTTGTGAAAAAAAAATAAAAAATCCGGTCACCTTACTTTAAAGGAAAGGTGTGTGGATGGAAGAAAAAAAATAAACACACATACTCACCTCTATGGGTGCGCCCCGTCACCTCATCTCAGTCAGCTCTGAGTAGAGAAGGTGAATGTCAGCCACCACTCTCTACTCTGCCCTTCCTGCGCTCACAGAAGTGCCATTCAGACATCTGGGTGGATCCTGACATTATTGACAGGATCCTTCCAGAGTCTGAAGCGGACCTGTGGGTCACAGGAGTAAGTGCTCTCCAGTGACCCACAAGAAAGGTATGACCAAAAGAGCTTTAGCCATACTTCTCTTTTAAGTCATGTTTTATTTTCTGTTGAAAAGATTCCTTCTCACTTCCTGTCCAAAAAGAAGGTGTCGCCCCAAAATAAATTGAGGTAAAATCATGTCAAATGGGTCATGTTGCATCCATAACTAAAACAATAAAGTAAAAAAAAAAAGCTACTTGAATACAGAAAAAACAAACAAAGTGTATCTGAACCCAAAAATAAAATATTATTTTATAGTATTACAGCTTACCATCCTTAACCTCGTCGCGAATGACGGCTACAGCGCGGACTTACATTGCTGGGACGTCGTCATATGACGTCCTCCCGTGCATGAGCTGCCTGCGAACCCCCTCGGGGGAGGGCGTGCGGCACGCTCTGTGATCACTGAGTCAATGAGACTCAGCTGATCACAGATCGGAGTAAGGGGCCAATCAGTGCCTCATCATCAGTGCCACCTAGCAGTGCTGCCTATCAGTATCACCTACCAGTGGCCATCAGTGCCACCCATCAGTGCCCAACAGTGCCACCTATCAGTGCCACTTATCAGTGCCCTTCAGTGCCGCCTATCAGTGCCCTTCCGTGCCGCCTATCAGTGCTCTTCAGTGCCACCCATCAGTGTCACCCACCAGTGCCACCTCTCAGTGACCACCAGTGCCGCCTCATCAGTGACACCTATTAGTGCCGTCTTATCAGTGCAGCCTATCAGTGCTCATCAGTGCAGCCTCCTCAGCGTACATCAATGAAGGAGAAAAATTACCTGTTTGCAAAATTTTATAACAAAATATAAAATAGTTTTTTAAAAAAAAAAAAAAAACAGCAGTGATTAACCCTTTCCATACAGGGCTTTTTATACCACTTCAATACCGGGCCTATTCTGGCACTTCTCTCCTACATGTACAAATTATCATTCTTTTGCTAGAAAATTACTCAGAACCCTGAAACATTATATATATGTTTTTTTTAGCAGACACCCTAGGGAATAAAATGACGGTCCTTGCAACTTTTTATCTTGCACGGTATTTGCGCAATAATTTTTCAAACGCCTTTTTTTGGGGAAAAAAATGGTTTCATGAATTAAAAAATAACAAAACAGTAAAGTTAGCCCAATTTTTTTGTAAAATATGAAAGCTTATGTTACGCCGAGTAAAAAGATACCTAACATGTCACGCTTTAAAATTGCGCACACTCATGGAATGGCGCCAAACTTCGGTACTTAAAAATTTCCATAGGCGACGCTTTGAAAATGTTTACAGGTTACCAGGTTAGAGTTACAGAGGAGGTCTAGTGCTAGAATTGTTGCACACGCTCTAACGCACACGGCGATACCTCACATGTGTGGTTTGAACGGCGTTTACATATGCGGGCGGGACTTACGTGTGTGTTCGCTTCTAAACGCGAGCTATTGGGGACGGGTGTTTTAAAAAAATATATATTATTTTATTTTTTTTATTTTCCTTTCTTTTTTTTTTTTCTTTTTTTTTTTTTTTTTTTTTACACTTTTTTTGATCACTTTTATTCCTTTTACAAGGAATGTAAACATCCCTTGTAATAGGAATGTGTGTGACAGGTCCTCTTTATGGAGAGATGCGGGGTCAATAAGACCCCACATCTCTCCTCCAGGCTGGAAAGCATGAGATCGTGAAAAAAAATTCACTGATCTCATACTTACAGCCGCAATGGCGGCTTTGTTTACATTTGAGGACCCTGGCGTGACGTCATCACATCGCGCCTGTGCCTCCGACGATCATAGAGATGACTGGTGACCATCTGGTCACCAGTCATCTCTATGCTCATCACGTGACCCAGGGTTCCTGCCGGCGTCATTCTGCTATGGCCCGGTATGGAAGGGGTTAAATACCACCAAAAGAAAGCTATATTTGTGGGAAAAAATTCATTTGGGTACAGTGTTGCAAGACCGCGCAATTGTCATTCAATGTGTGACAGCGCTGAAAGCTGAAAATTGGTCTGGGCAGGAAGGGGGTTTAAGTGCCCTGTAAGCAAGTGGTTAAAGGGTAAGTTCACCTTTACAGAAAATCTGTAAGGTGAACTTACACTGGACACCCTCCCTGATCCCACAATCCCCCACTGTGAGACATCAGGTTGTCACATTACCAGTCAGGGGATTTGAGATCCCTGCGGCTTAATCTTCTTAACGTACTACGTAAAGGTACATATAGGAGGCATTCTAATTGGTCGGTGCCATCACATGGACAGCGCCAACCAAACAGGACCTGCCTAGCCCATCCTATCAGCGCTGGAGATGAGGAGAGAAAGCCATGAGCATTTCAAATCCCAGAACCGGTAAAGCGACTACCTGATGTCTCACAATGGGTGATTGCGGGACTCCAGGCGAGCAGGACCTGTTGCAAAGTACGATTGATAGGTGCAGCGGAGTCAGTTCAGATCAGACATTGTGTAGTAACAGGAACTGGCTTCTTTATTGGAACATAACCACACTAGCAAAGATGTCACTTCACATTGTAAGAAGAATCACAGACAGGAAAAAGCAACCAACAAGTACATCACAGTATACAGGAAATACAACACATCATAGAGAAATACATAGCATAGCATATCACTGAGCATTAGCGACATCTTGTGTCCTTTTTCTAAACTGCAGTCAAATACAGTAAGCTAAGCTGAAAGTTTGTTGTATCTCCAACACCCCTTCTCAACAACTAAGGCTTAGTCTGTTAAACCCATCTTCTTTGTAAGCCTTGAATGTCTTTCAGCAGTCAGGGGCTTTATAAGGATATCTGCTGTCATATCCCCGGTTGGGCAATAAAGTAACTCAAGAAGACCTTGCTCTTGAAGATCCCTAAGAAAGTGGAACTTCACATCAATGTGCTTGGTTCTTGAATTAACTCCTTCCATGTGTGCAAGTACAATGCATCCTTGATTGTCCTCATAGATTTCAGTTGGTCCCAACTGTGGTTGACCTAAGTCTGTTAATAGCTGCCTCAGCCATATAACTTCTTGGCTTGCCTGCGCTGCAGCAACGTATTCTGCTTCAGTAGACGACAGTGAAACAGAGAGTTTCTTTTTACTAGTCTAACTGATGGCACCTCCTGACAGAAAAAATAAGTAGCCACTGGTAGATTTTCTGTCACTGGTGTCTCCTGCCCAGTCAGCATCCACATATCCTGTTAAGGTGCTTTCATCACTTGGTGGTAACTTTAGCTTGTATTGCGAAGTCCCTTTAAGATAGCGAATGATTCGCTTTACAGCATTCCAGTCCTTTTGACTTGGCATCGAAACCTTTCTGCATAGGATTCCGACAGTTGCTGCAATGTCCGGCCTTGTAGCGGTGGTAAGGTACAGCAATTTCCCTATTGCTTTCCTGTATTTTGTATTAGTAGGTAATGGGTTATCTTGACAATTCATCTCCTTTAGGTAGTTGGTTTCCATGGGAGATTTTACTGGTTTGGCGTCTTCCATTCCAAATGTTTCAATTATTTCTTGTATTTTGTGTCTTTGGTTCAGAAGAAAGCTACCATCTTCCTCTCTCTCGATCTGGATGCCGAGGTAATTCTTTATGTTGCCAAGATCTTTGGTGTCAAATTGCTGATTTAGTTTTTCCAGTATTTCTGCTTCATCCCCTTCTTGCTCAAAGCAAATCGAGATATCATCCACATAGATAAGCATATAGACCCATCTGTTTGCCAATTTCTTTGTGTATAAGCAGGGGTCTGCTTTACTCCTTTGAAAGTTTTGATGTGTAAGCACTTCATTTATTTTTATATTCCACGCTCTGGCTGCTTGCTTTAGACCATATATACTCCTGTGAAGTTTGCACACTAGGTCTGACCTTTGTTCATCTTTGAATCCTGGCGGTTGTTCCATGTAAATTTCTTCTGTTAAATCGCCATGTAGAAACGCGGTTTTCACATCAAAATGTTTCACTTGCATTTTCCTTGTGACGGCTACTGTCAGTAAAGTCCGTATTGTAGTGTGCTTGACTACTGGTGCAAACGTCTCATCATAGTCCTCTCCGTATTTTTGAGAATAGCCCTTGGCTACTAGTCTTGCTTTGTACCGTTCAACTGTGCCATCTGCATTGTATTTCACTTTAAAAGTCCATTTACAGCCTATGGCTTTCCTTCCGGGTGGTAGTTCTGTAAGTGTCCATGTTTTAGTGTCATGCATGGATTTTATCTCTTCCTCAGCAGCCTTTATCCATTTAGTTGCTTCTTGTTCTGAAAGTTGAGATATGTCTTCCCAGTTTGCAGGTTCGTTGATACTGGCAGTACTTGCTTTGTATGAGAGAAGTATAGGTGGTTTACCTTTGTTTTCTCTTGTTGAACGTCTCGTTTTTGTGTCTGAGCCTTCTTGTGTCTGCTCTTCAGTACTGGTTGAGTCTACACTCACTTCAACTGTTTGTTCGGAAGTTACAGAGATGGGCTGGTCAATGTCAGTTTTCTCTTCTATTCTTGCTTCTACTGTTGTCATTACATTGTCTCTTAAATCTTCAACAAAAGTTATGCTGTTGCTAATGGTAACCTTGTCTGTTTTGGGATTTAGGATACTGTAACCCTTGACATTGTCACTGTATCCAACAAAGATACCTTCAAACGCTCTGTTTTGGAGTTTAGTGCGTTTTTCTTCAGGTATGTAGATGAATGCTTTGCATCCAAAAACTCTTAGGTGTTTTACACTTGGCTTCTCATTGTGCCATAGTTCATATGGGGTTTTCTCCACTGTTCTGGAAATAAGTCTGTTCTGCAAATATGTAGCTGTCATAGCTGCCTCACCCCAGTATTTTTGTGGTAGTCCAGAGTCTGTCAGCATACATCTGATCATTTCAGTCAGAGTTCTATTCTTTCTTTCAGCTACTCCATTTTGTTCTGGTGTATACGGGACTGTCTTTTGATGTTCTATTCCATTCTGTTTTAGGTACTCTTGTATCTTACCTCCTGTGAATTCACCTCCATTATCGCTCCGAAGTATGAGAGGCTTCATCTGAAACTTGTTACTTGTCTTTATTAGTCTTTTAATTTGTCAAAAACTTCACTCTTGTGTTGCATTAGGTAGGTGACTGTGTATCTTGAATAGTCGTCTATGAAAGTCACTATGTACCTGTTGCCTCCAGGTGTTGGTGGGTTTAGGGGACCACACACGTCACTGTGAACTAAGTCAAGTGGTCTTGAAGCTCTCTTCTGACTGACTTTGGGAAGGGTTGCTCTTGTAGCCTTGGTTTTAATGCAACATTCACATTTAACAGTAATTGGACAAGGGGATACTATCAGATCCCTTGTCAGCTTCCTCCTCTGTAGTTCCTGTATGCATTCTGGGTTTCTGTGACCTAGACGTCTGTGCCATATATGTATACAGTCATTGTGCTTGTGTGTACATAGTCTCACCTTTTCCTTCACTGTGTCGAGGTGATATAGATGATCATCCAGCTTGGCACTTGCTATTGTCTGTTTGCCGTTTAGAATGGAACACTTGTCACCTTGAAATTTTACAGTGAGTCCTCTGGCTGTTAGACGCTTCACAGATAAGAGTCCTCCTTCTAGATTAGGAACATAAAGCACATCTTTCACTGGTATGGCTAAATTGTGCCCCGCATCATCAGGGCATACAAGGGTTCCATGCCCATATTCTTCTGCATGTATTTTGCTTCCATCTGCAAGATAAATAGTTTCTTTGTTGCTCAGATCAAGTTCTGTGAAGAAACTTCTATCACTCGTCATGTGACTGGTTGCCCCCGAATCGATGCACCAGCCTTGGCATTTATTGTTTCCTGTCGCTTTAAATGTGGCATTCCAGTTACCTTCCCTTGGATCATTGATTGTGGTTTTGACCTTTTGTTTAGTATAAGAGGGACGCTGTCTCATTTGCTCTGCTTTCCATATAGTACAGTCTTTCTTTATGTGTCCCTGTTTGTGGCATCTGAAACACACTCTGGTCTCTTTCCTGTGTAATCTTGCATCTGTAACTTTAAGAGCGGTGCTGGTGTCGGTTTCTGTGGAGTCATGCACTAATTCCTTTCTTCTCTGATACTCATCTATGAGCCTGGTTTTTACAAATGCTAGCGTCAGATCTGTCTCAGGTTGTGTCACCAGTGCATTGATTAGTGCAGTATATGTATCGGGCAAACTGCATAACAACATGGCTGCAATGTGACTGTCTGTTATATTCTCCCCGATCGATCTGAGTTGCGCAATCACTTCCAGCATTGCGTTTATATGCTCCTGTATGTCCTGTTCTCTGCCAAGTCTCATTTTGTAAAGTTTCCGCAGCAGAAAGAGCTTGCTGTTTAAACTGGATGTTTCATGCAGTCTTTTCAGTACATCCCACATGCCTTTCGCTGTGTCCTCATTGCGTATATGAATGAGCTGATCATCCTCCACTAGTAGGCTTATGGTGGCCCGTGCCTGTCTGTTTTTCTTGTCCCAGTCCTGATTATTATCCTGTGGCCTCTCTGTAGTGGTAACCTCCCACAAGTCACCTTTGGATAATAGCATTTCCACTTTAAACTTCCATAGCTGATAATTGTCATTGTTCAGCTTGGCCACTGAGAGTTTAAGCTCAGAGTTTCCGGCCATTTTATCACTCCTTTATATATAAACAGTCTTACTTGTCTATAGGAGATGTCGCTGGAAAGCTTCCTTATGTTGATCTCCGCATCAGCCACACTGTCTTCCGTTCGAGGCTTTGTTCTGCCTGGGCCGCACCTGTTCCTAAGTCTTTATCCGGATACTGGGCCCATAACCTGTTGCAAAGTACGATTGATAGGTGCAGCGGAGTCAGTTCAGATCAGACATTGTGTAGTAACAGGAACTGGCTTCTTTATTGGAACATAACCACACTAGCAAAGATGTCACTTCACATTGTAAGAAGAATCACAGACAGGAAAAAGCAACCAACAAGTACATCACCGTATACAGGAAATACAACACATCATAGAGAAATACATAAGCATAGCATTAACTGAGCATTAGCGACATCTTGTGTCCTTTTTCTAAACTGCAGTCAAATACAGTAAGCTAAGCTGAAAGTTTGTTGTATCTCCAACAGGACCGTGGGGGATGGGGAATGGGTCCAGTGTAAGTTCACCTTATGGATTTTCTGTAAAGGTGAACTTACACTTTAAGATGTGGTGGCTGCATTTGTTTTATTTTTTCACAATTGTTTAAATGTATTTTAATCTAGTAATCCTGCCATAAACTCACTTCCTGTCTTTGGGTGACAACCGTACTGAGCAGCATTCCCACCCTAGCACAGGGAGTGTGTTAAAACTACAAAACGTTGTAGTAGGACTACATAACACATCCCTCTCTTCTCCGTAACAGGGTGTTTTGTACTCCATGGATATAGCAGATACTGGTGAACTGAATAATAATACTATAATTTATCTACCTCTATCTATTTCCTTCCTTCTTATGGGGAAATTGCACAGGTTATCGAATATGAATCAGTGTATGGGTGTTGCTTATAGATTTCTCTTTTACCTTATTTGTCTTGTAACTTTTATAACAATATCCGGTGCAGTCATCTCCACAGAGAAAATCAGAGTCTGGGACCAAGGACATTAGTGAAATTTCATGACCTTTTAGGAAAGCCTTCCGGATCAAGAATACGGTTCACTTGGACTTTCAAATGGGGGTTTTTCAAACATATACAGAGACCTGAGAATGAATGAGCTAGCATATATAGAAGACCCTTTACTGCCCTCTCTTTGCCCCCCACCCCTGTTCCCCTCCCTATTGGTTAGCATGGCTTTGGCCATACTGCCCTTTTAAGTCATAATTTATTTCCTGTTGAAGAGATTCCTTCTCACTTCCTGTCCAAAAAGAAGGTGTCACCCAAAAATTAATTCTGGTAAAATGATGTCAAATGGGACATGTTGCATCCATAACTAAAACAATAAAGCAAAAAAACAAAAACAAAGTGTATCTGAACCCAGAAACAAAATATTATTATACTTACCATTATAAGTTGTTATTATTATACTTACTTATTATACTTAGCTTACCATCTGAGCAGTGTTACCACCCTAGCACAGGGAGTGTGTTAAAACTACAAAACACTGTAGTAGGACTACATAACTCATCCTTTCTTCTCCATAACAGGGCGTTTTGTACTCCATGCATATAGCAGATACTGGTGAACTGAATCATCCTACTAAGCTTTATCTGCCTCTATCTATTTCCTTCCTTCTTATGGGGAAATTGCACAGGTTATCGAGTATGAATCAGTGTATGGGTGTTGCTTTTAGACTTCACTTTTACCTTATTTGTCTTGTTACTTTTATAACAATATCCGGTGCAGTCATCTCCACAGAGAAAACCAGAGTCTGGGACCAAGGGCATTAGTGAAATTTCATGGCCTGTCTGGGAAGTCTTTGGGTTCATGGTTCACTTGGACTTTCAAATGGGCGTTTTTCAAACTTAGAGCCCTGAGAATGAATGAGCTAGCATATATAGGATATAAGACCCTTTACTTCCCTCTCTTTGCCACCCACCCCTGTTCCCCTCCCTATTGGTTAGCATTTGTTTTCTATATGTATCCCCATTTGTAAATTAACAAACCCCTAAAGGAGTTTTATGGTCACAGCATACACTATCATTTTATAACATCAGCATTGTAATAGCAATTCAAACAATAGTTAGTATTGATAATTCAATGTACTATTACTTGACAAATTTCCTTTTATATTGAGAGTTTTGCCTGTCTAATAGTTGCCAACTGTCCCAAATTTCCCAGGACATTCCCCGTATTTAGACCTTTGCCCCGGTCTAACTGTTTCCTGGGAAATGTCCTAGGAAATCGGTGTTTTCCGCAATTTTTTGCCACCGCCGCTAGAGGTCCGCAGCCGTCACTTGTGAAATGTCTCTGCCGGCCGCCATTTTACAGAAGACCAGCTATCGTGAGGAAGAAACAAGAGGTGGAACACAGGCTCCGCCTGTTGGTTCTTCCCTTTGGCCTCCACGAGCTAGTCTTCTGTAAATGGCGCGGAGACCAAATCACCAGTGGCGATTATACCTGCACCTGGGTGAAGAGGGGGGACACCTGATGTAAGGAAGGACTCCGCTGGGGACACCTTATGTAAGGAGGGACTCCGCTGGGGACACCTGATGTAAGGAGTAACTCCGCTGGGACACCTGATGTAAGTAGGGACTTTGCTGAGGAAACCCAGTGTAAATAGGGTCTCCGCTGGGGACACCTAATGTAAAGAGGGACTCCGCTGGGGACACATGATGTAAGGAAAGACTCTGCTGGGGACACCTGATGTAAAGAGGGACTCCGCTGGGGACACTTGATGTAAAGAGGGACTCCGCTAGGGACACCTGATGTAAGGAGAGACTCTGCTGGGGACACCTGATGTAAGACGGGACACCGCTGGGGACACCTGATGTAAGGAGGGACTCCGCTGGGGACACCTGATGTAAAGAGGGACACTGCTGGGGACACCTGATGTAAAGAGGGACTCCGCTGGGGACACCTGATGTAAAGAGGGAATCCGCTGGGGGCACCTGATGTAAGGAGAGACTCTGCTGGGGACACCTGATGTAAGGAGGGACTCTACTGGGGACACCTGATGGCATCTTGTGGCAGGCGGCAGTGACATGCTCAGGGCTCCCACTGATTCGGTATTATGGTGAGTTGAACTATTTAATTTTATATTACTATGTAATAATAGAAATAATGTGTTTCAATCACCCTGACACCATATCAACCATATCAACCATGGTGCCGTGATGATTGAAGCGCTAACACCAGGTGTTTGGAGTATCTTTATCTGCTGATTGTTAAACTTCATGCAATACACATTTCTATTGTGGTGTAGGATCTGGGCCTGCTGTCCCTCCATCCCTCTTTCTTTCCTTCCTTCTCTCTCCTTCCCTCTCTATTTCTTTCTTTCTCCCTCCATCCATCATTCATCTCAGACTAATTTTTTCTCCCCAACTACAGCACGCCTATAAATGAATGCCCCACCCCCTAATTATAATAAGACCCCCACCTACAGACAAAAAGGTGTCCCTATACATTTTTGGACAATGTTGGCAACTATGCTGTCTGCTGACCATATTTTTTTCTCAACTTCCTGGATTCACCTGCATGCTTTGCAGCTTCTCCTCTGTTCCTTACTTTCGATTTCAAAGGACAACATGTCTCATTGTACCTTGCTGCCAGCAAACAGTGATTCCTATGCTAACTCCACATTTTGAAACTCTTCCTCTCAGTACCTCTGTAGTTTAGAAAGCAGGCTCTGTGAAATGTGTGACACAGCAGTGCCTACTCACAGGACATGGTGAATACTTGTCTCAAAATTCAAGGAAGTATATGTGTGGGGATCTTCACAAAGTAACTTTACAAACGTACCTGTATGTCACGGTGTACTTCCTGGTTTGGCGGCACACATGTTTGTCAGCAGGGTACAATGGATAAATAATGTAAATATATGGTTTTGTAGTTGCATTTCAGTTTGTGCAGGCAAATTTATCCTGCATTAGTAAGGTCACTGTTTTACACTTGGAGTTGATTTCACAGCGTACCAATAATTTATTCATTCAGGGTACAATGGATGTTATGGCTCTACACCTACTGCACACCTTCTGTTTGGCTGCGGCCAATCACAGCAAAGAGTTCTGTGTTGACAAACACACAGAAGTTTGTACACAGAGATTGATCTGTTTCTTCTTCCTGAAATCAACTCTGAGTTCAGGGAGAAAAAGCAGCCAGATCTGTTAGTAAAAGCAGCACACATTACAATTGTTAGGCACACAGTTAACACCTTTATTGCCCATTGATGTTAACCCCTTCCCAGCCAGTGACATTAGTACAGTGTACAGTATTATCACTGATCACTGAATTAGTGTCACTAGGGGCGTCAGTGTCAGTTAGTGACCCTCCCAGCCAGTTTCTGTTAGTACCAGATTGTCCACCACACTATCACAGTCCTACTATAAATCACTGATCACAGCCATTACCAGTATAGTAAACAACAACAAGAGCTCACGGTGCTCAGGGGCTGGAGTGATTAATGTTAAACAGTAATTGCAATGACCCACAAAGTGCATCTGATGTACTGTTGGTGATTTATTCACAAATAAAAATTAAAACAGTATGTTTTCCATTGAATATAAATGGTAAAGTTACCACGCTGACTGGACGCTGACTAGGGCACTGACAGATCACTGTGTCCTGGATGGAGAAATTGCCTTTTGGGATTTGACAAAGCACATGCGCGCGAAACACATAGTCACGGCAACAGGGAAATTTTCGTTGGACGCTGGCCGCGGGCCAGCGGCAGTTTCCTCTTCCTGGTACCGTGCCCTTAGGGGTTCCAGCAATGCCTCTATCCTATGTGGTTTACGGCAGCCTTCCCCTCTGAGCACCGTGCCTGCGCCCAGGGCTCCAGTGACGCCATCCATACAAGCCGGCGGATTCGGAATGGATTCATTGCCTGCTTGGTACAACTTGCGGCTCTAATGGTCGACTCCCCACTCCAGATTTCTCCATTCAGGACACAGTAATCAATTTCAATTTCTCTAGCATTTAATCCTATTCTATGTGACAGCAGCACAGTTGAGCTGTATTCATAAGAATCCCGCTTTGGGTGTTCTCACAGCCAACAGCTCCCAGAACCCAGGTTTACTATTACGGGTATAGTGTCTAAAGCTGCGTAAATTCCAGTATATATACCATAGATTGTAGACACCATAACTTTCACACAAATCAATAATATACACTTATTGGGATTTTTTTTTTTTTAACCAAAGACAAGAAGACAAGACAAGAATTTAAAATTTATTGGCTAAGTAGAAAATATAATTTTTTTCCCTCAATTTCTTTTTTGTTTATGTAGCACTAACCCCCCTCTCTGAGATCGGGATGCTGGTTTTGTTGGGTCTTGCAAACTACCTCCAAGGCTTCCGTTGTCAGGGTATAGAAAGTCTCCAGAAAGGTCAATGTCTACACAAATGTAAAACCCAACAATAAGGCTTTATTTACCTTGCTGAAGGAACTTGAGAGGAAAATAGGAAACTAGAGAAGAACAGGGGAAGGTTCAGGCACGCAGCACTAAAGGCACAACGTCGCCACTCAAGCCTGAGTGGGTATTGCTCACCCGGATAGTCCCTTTCACTGGTCCTAGCAGCCGAGATGATGCACGGACCAACTTTATCTGTAAAACTTATGGATGCGATCAGGAATCCTCTGCCACAGGATTATCAAAGTCCCAAAACTCCCAGCCAAGCAATAATAGAGAACCTTTATGCCAGATTGATGTATTGCAGGGCTTGTAGTAATGGATCCCTCCTTAGGCGAGTCTCCAGGCCTCCTCCCGAGACAGCAGTACCGTCGCTAGAATCCTCTGGGGCCAGTGTTGCCAACCCCCTGAAGTGAAATTTACTGGCAAGGATGCCAAAATTTCTGTACGGCAGCAATTTCTTACTGCCAAAAATCATGAAAATTGCTGGCAGAGCCGCATTTTTTACTGACGCTGCAAAAAAGTACCTACAATCACTGTTTTTAGTGCTAAACAGTGCAAATATCAATATTTGAACTATAAACACACAGCTAATGCTATTTATCAATGTGTTTAAGTTAAACAAAAGTAAAAAAACATTTTTCTCAATTTACATGAAGGTCAGGTTACTATAACCCGGCCAGCACAGAGTTCCCTCTTACATCAGAGTCTGCAGGATGCCCCCTTACAGTGCAAGGGAACTCTTATGTAAAGGGGAACGCTGCAGATCATGATGTAAGGGGGAACCCTGATGTGGAGGGGGGCTCTTACCTTAGTGTATTCACCTTCCGCAGAGTGAATACACTAAGGTAAGGGGGGGGGTATTAATATAAGGGGGAAACCTTTGTATCAGTGCCCCCTTACATTATTGTATTCATTCACCTGCTTACATCAGTGACCCCCCCCCCTTAGAATGGCCTGGCGGCACTGTCACTTACCTCCTCTCAGGTGCACAGTGTGGGGCTCAGTCAGACGGCTCCAGCTTGGTGGCTCTGATCTCCTCTCCCCAGTCCACACGTCTGTTTCTTCCCGGGCCGTAACCCCCATCCCGGCGGCACTTCCACTCTTGACTTCTTTCTAGGATCCCCTCAGAGACTGTAGACATGATAAAAGACAAGAGATGGTCAGAGGCTGCGGACATACTACAGGAGGTGGACACTGGACAGAGACTGCGGACATACTACAGGAGGGGGACAGAGGCTATGGACCCACTACAGGAGGTGGACAGAGGCTGCGGACACACTACAGGAGGGGGACAGAGGCTGCGGACACACTACAGGAGGGGGACAGAGGCTGCGGACACACTACAGGAGGGGGACAGAGGCTGCGGACACACTACAGGAGGGGGACAGAGGCTGCGGACACACTACAGGAGGGGGACAGAGGCTGCGGACCCATTACAGGAGGGGGACAGAGGCTGCGGACCCATTACAGGAGGTGGACAGAGGCTGCAGACATACTACAGGAGGGGGACAGAGGCTGCGGACATACTACAGGAGGGGGACAGAGGCTGCGGACATACTACAGGAGGGGGGACAGAGGCTGCGGACATACTACAGGAGGGGGGACAGAGGCTGCGGACCCATTACTGGAGGTGGACAGAGGCTGCGGACATACTACAGGAGGGGGACAGAGGCTGCGGACATACTACAGGAGGGGGACAGAGGCTGCGGACATACTACAGGAGGGGGACAGAGGCTGCGGACATACTACAGGAGGTGGACAGAGGCTGCAGACATACTACAGGAGGGGGACAGAGGCTGCGGACATACTACAGGAGGGGGACAGAGGCTGCGGACATACTACAGGAGGGGGACAGAGGCTGCGGACATACTACAGGAGGGGGGACAGAGGCTGCGGACATACTACAGGAGGGGGACAGAGGCTGCGGACCCATTACAGGAGGTGGACAGAGGCTGCGGACATACTACAGGAGGGGGACAGAGGCTGCGGACATACTACAGGAGGGGGACAGAGGCTGCGGACATACTACAGGAGGGGGGACAGAGGCTGCGGACATACTACAGGAGGGGGGACAGAGGCTGCGGACATACTACAGGAGGGGGACAGAGGCTGCGGACACACTACAGGAGGGGGACAGAGGCTGCGGACACACTACAGGAGGGGAACAGAGGCTGCGGACACCACCATATTACTTCTGCACATCATCTGTGTGCTGTGTCCTCCTCCTGTGCCCCTTTCACCACTCCACAGGTCAGGGCAGCACTGTGCTGCCCTGACCTGTGAAGAGGTGAAAGGGACACAGGAACCAGAGGAGGATACAGCACACTGATGACGCTGTCCCCTTGTATCCCCCCCTGTTTCACTGACCTTGAGTCCGTCCTCCTCACTCCTGGCTGGGCCCTGTCAGTGCTCCGAGTCCTCCACAGACCACCTATGATGAGTGCATGGCATGCACTCACTTCAGGTGTCCCGCCACTGCCGCCAGCCACTGTGGCCTTTTCAAAAATGGCGCCAGCGGCGCCATCACGTTACTGCGTGTGCGCCGCCGCCGCTCGGCCGAGTTCCGAATGCGCTCGGCCGGCGCATTCGGAACGGCGCATGCGCAGTTGTATGGCCGGCTCGCGGCCATCTTTTTTATGGGCGCCGGTGCCCATAAACGGACTTTTACGTACAGCCCGAAAAAGGGGTTAAATCGCGGGCTGTACGTAAATCTACGTACGGTTGGCAACACTGTCTGGGGCAGATCCTCCCCTGGCCTCCTTTCCTAAGAGTGGGCTTCCCGTAGGTAAATAGCCTGGGATCCCTTCCAAAGGCATAGGCCCCAGCCAGCAGAGCTGGGCCTACCAGGGAGCGATGTAGCTTCGGCTGAATGTGCCCGGGGCTAAAACACACACACGCACCCCATGCCATACGGGCCACGAGGCGCACCACAAGACCCAGAACCAATGGCGTCTGCTCCTTATGTACCCTCTCCCAGCATGCACAGCGGGTTAATCCCGCCCACTGCACGGCTGCGGAGAAAGGACACCCAAGGCGTTGTAATACCCCCTGTAGTTCAACCTGGGCCGGTGGTGGCAGGGCCACCTACAGGCAAACAGGGAACACTACTGCCAGGCATTATCACACCCAGAGCAGAAGCAATTTTAGAACAATCAACTGATCTGAGCCCAACTATGGCTCAGACATACCCCTAAATTTACACATAGCGTCCCAACCATTTGGGAAGGGCGCTACATTTATATATAAAAAAAAACCAGTGGAGATAAAATACCACCAAATGAAAGCTCTATTTGTGTGAAAAAGTGTGAAGTGTGTGTAGCGGGGTCCTAAATTTAGGGGTAGTGTTTGAGTGGTATTTTATGCTCAAACACTTTAATTCTTAGGACTTATCCACCATTTTTGTCTGCAGGTGGAATATCAGTGTACAGTTCCCTGTGGCCTGCGGGTGGCGCTGCCATAGTGGGCCAGGGTTGAACCGCTGGTACAGTGCTGTGCCTTGTGTGTCCCCTCTCGGCGACTGTACGGTGGGAGTGGTTAGCCTGCTGTGCATGCCGGGAGAGGATATAAAAGGGGCAGACACTGCCTGTAGGGGGTTTGTTTTCCACCCCAGGATTGGGGTTTCAGTTCGCTTCCCGGGGGTCCTACTCCCGGAGGGAGAGCGGGCACTCTCTGTCCACCCTGAGCACCTTTAGCTCAGGGGTGGTGGTCGGTGAATCAGTCCCAGGCACCTTTGGACCTGGGGCTGCAACAGGAAAGCCTTGGGCCTAGCGCCTTTGGCTGGGGCCTACCAAGGATCGAGGAATCCCAGGGTGTCGCCTTGCGAGGGGACCCGCATCTTAGATGAGGAGGCCGGGGGAGAACCGTTCAGAGGGACCGGTGAGAAGTCATGGTGAAGGAAGGGGCCCGGTAACTCTCTGGAGGGATGTCTTCTCCTTAAAAGAGGTCAAGATTAGAGACCAAGTTCACCAGGTCTGTGGCAGAGACCAAGATCATCAGTTTGTGCAGAGACTGTATATCGGTTTAGAGTGCCATTCTGGCTGCTAGTCTCCTCTCTAGGGAGACTATCCAAATGGGCTGAGTCTGCTTGAGAAGCCAAGCAGTGAAGTGTATTTAGTTTGTGCCTGGACCTCTTCCCCACACCTTATGCTGTCCTGTTCTCCCTCCAACCTTTCTGTCTAGAGACTGTGCTTTAAGAGAAATAAACTCTACGTTGGAGTTACAGCTGGTGTGGACCTTGGAGTCAGTGGGGGAAATAGGGACTTGTCTTTATTGAGCATAGAGATGGGAACCATTCTCTGGAGAACCTCACTGCGGAGACCTGTTTTATAACACCGCTCAACCTCTTCACACAGGAGGGTACGGGCATATAGCGTGGTGTGCCCTCTCTTCCTGCGAGGAGCCAAAGGCAGGTGACAGAGGGGGTGGGTGCGCTACACGTGTAAAAAATATAAATTTCATTTGTGTACAGTGTTGCATAACTGAGCAATTGCCAAATAAAGTAGCACAGTGCTTATTAGGAAAAAAGTGGCCTGGTCATGAAGGGAGTAAAATCTTCTAGTAGTCAAGTAATCAACACACCTCAGAGCACATTCTACACACGTGAATTATCAAATGAAATGTTGTGATATGAAATATCAAGTAATCATGAGGCATTCAACCAACAGAGGCCACAGGGATGCCCTGTATAACATGTCTATTTACATGAATAGCAGTGTCGCCCGTGCATTGCCGCCCCCCCCCCCCCCCCCCCCGTTTTTAAGCACCTAATTAGAGCCAGAGGCTGTAATAGGATTCAAAATAGGGTGGGCTCGGGGTGCAGAGTGCGCCCCGATCCCACTCAATTGTGTTCAGATAGCGAATGAATTTTCACTATTTTCACACGGCTATGAAACGCACTACCCACGGACATCCGTATGGAAGAAAACCATCGGGCCTTTAGGAAAAAACTTAAGACCCACCTCTTCTGATGGATCATGAAGCTACTGGATGCAAAGCGCCTTGGGGCGATTTAGTTCGCGATTGTTAGCGCTATACAAGTTTCTCACTCACACTAATCTTCCTCCCTGCCAATCAGGAGGCAGGGCGTCAGACCTGTTTCCTGATTGGCCAAAGCGCCAAGTCAACCTATTGGATGCCTGACATTTAGGAAGAGGAGCGGAGGAGACACACGCTGGACTGAAGGAAGAATACCTCCGCCGCCGATGCCGCTCTGTTGCACTTGGAGAGGAGCCTGGCAGTAAGTGCCTGACCATGGGGGTCTGTCAGAGGCCAGAGCCACAAGCCCTGGTATGGGGTGCTGTTAGAGCCGCAAGCTCCCCTGGGGGTGCCGCTGTCAAAGCCCAGAAATGGGGGGTGGTGTTGTCAGAGCCTAGAGCCACGAGCCCCTCCATGGGGGTGCCGCTGTCAGAGCCCAGAGACGGGGGGCAGGTGTGCTGTCAGAACAGTGAGTCCCGAGCGTGGGGGGGGTCGGGGTGTGCCGTCTGAGCCGGGGGTCCTGTGCTGATCTGTATACCCTGATCTGTGAGGCTAAGCTTTATATACCCTGATCTGTATACCCTGATCTGTGAGGCTAAGCTGTATACCCTGATCTGTGAGGCTGAGCTTTATATACTCTAATCTGAACACCCTGATCTGTATACCCTGATCTGTGAGGCTGAGCTTTATATACCCTGATTTGTATACCTTGATCTGTATACCCTGATCTGTGAGGCTAAGCTGTATACCCTGATCTTTGAGGCTGAGCTTTATATACCCTGATCTGTATACCCTGATCTGTGAGGCTGAGCTTTATATACCATGATCTGTGAGGCTGAGCTTTATATAGCCTGATCTGTATACCCTGATCTGTGAGGCTGAGCTTTATATACCCTGATCTGTGAGGCTGAGCTTTATATACCCTGATCTGTATACCCTGATCTGTGAGGCTGAGCTTTATATAGCCTGATCTGTATACCCTGATCTGTGAGGCTGAACTTTATATACCCTGATCTGTATACCCTGATCTATGAGGCTGAGCTTTATTTAACCTGATCTGTATACCCTGATCTGTGAGGCTGAGCTTTATATACCCTGATCTGTGAGGCTGAGCTTTATATACCCTGATCTGTATACCCTGATCTGTGAGGCTGAGCTTTATATAGCCTGATCTGTATACCCTGATCTGTGAGGCTGAACTTTATATACCCTGATCTGTATACCCTGATCTATGAGGCTGAGCTTTATTTAACCTGATCTGTATACCCTGATCTGTGAGGCTGAGCTTTATATACCCTGATCTGTATACCCTGATCTGTGAGGCTAAGCTGTATACCCTGATCTGTATATCCTGATCTGTATACCCTGATCTGTGAGGCTAAGCTGTATACCCTGATCTGTATATCTAAGCTGTATACCCTTATTTGTATACTCTGAGCTGTATACCCTTATCTGTGAGGCTGAGTTATATACTCTGTCCTGTGATGCTGAGCTGTATACTCCTAACACTATGGGTGGAAGCAAGTGGAATACAGGGGGCAGAGTGGGTGGATTCTATAAGGGGTTGGGCTCATGAGACGTGGCAGTGGTCAAAAGGGAAGGGCGGGTTCTGGCGCCCCCACCCCTCCATCCTAAAACTTCACCAGCCGCTACTGATGAATAGTACACAAAAAGTAGTGCATTGGTGCATTGCTTTAAAGAGCACTACTGTGCAAACATTTTATACAGGTGTGAAGAAATGCCGTCAATTAAGAATGCTTTCAGAAATAGAAGTTTTAATAGTTTATTTTTAGCAATTAACAAAATGGAAAGTGAATAAATAGAAGAGAAATCCAAATTAAACAATATTTGGTGTGACCACCCTTTGCCTTCAAAACAGCATCAATTCTTCTAGGTATACCTGCACACAATTTTTGAAGGAACTCAGCAGGTAGGCTGTTCCAAACATCTTGAAGAACTAACCACAGATCTTCTGTGAATGTAGGCTGCCTCAAATTCTCTGGTCTTTTCATGTAATCTTAGACAGATTCACAGTTGTTGGGATCAGGGCTCTGTGGGAGCCAAACTATCACTTCCAGTACCCCTTGTTTTTCTTTACACTGAAGATAGTTCTTAATGACATTGGCTGTATGCTTTGGGCTGTTGTCCTGCTACAAAATAAATTTGGGACGCCTCCTTGATGGTATGGCATGATGGATAAGTATCTGCCTGTATTTCTCAGCATTGAGGACACTATTGATCCTAACCAAATCTTCAACTCCATTTGCAGAAATGCAGCCCCAAACTTGCAAGGAACCTCCACCTTGCTTCACTGTTGCTCGCAGACACTTATTATTGGAACAGTCTCCCTCCTACTACAGCCAAATATTTCAAATTTTGGCACATCAGTCGAGAGCACCGTGCTTATTCAAAAAAGCTTGAACAGCACATCTTGAAACCCCAGTCTGCTTTGAAATCTTTGCCTGGGAGGGGGGACCTTGTTGATGGTGTATGACCTGTGACACAAAACTGTCTTCTACAACCTCACCTTAGTAGCAGAGTTTGGGTTCTTTACCCAGTTTTAAGCCTCCTACACATCTGTTTCTGTTTAAACCTACATATGAAATTGATGATCATTACCCCCTGCTTGGTATAATTGGTTAATCAAACACCTGAGTTTAATCCTACAGAATCCCTGACTTTGTGCAAGTGTGCAAACTCTGCAAGTGTAAAGCCCCGTACACACGGTCGGACTTTTGGCCAACAAACTTCATTTTGAGCAAGTTGGACCAACAATCCGACCGTGTGTACGCTCCATCGGACAAACTTTTTTGGGTTTTTTTTTGTTTTCATCGGACAAAAGTTTGGTCTGCAAACGGACAAACTTTTGGCCAACAAAAGTCCAATGGAGCAAAGTCCGACCGTGTGTACAGAAAACCATAGGACTTTTGTCCGATGGACAAAACAACTAATGTTAAAATCAACCAACAATAGCAGAAGTTGACCAAAGGGTGGCGGTAAAGAACAGAAAAGAGCTGAAAATCCACGTGATGTTGCAAAAAGTTTTGGGGAAGTTTGCAGAAAAGTCCTGTGGTGTGTATGCTATGGGTGTGCCCGGCCAACTCCGTTCAGACAAAAATCCAGGGAAGAGTCCAATGGAAGTCCGACCGTGTGTATGGGGCTTTAGAATTGATGCTGGTTTGAAGGGAAGTCACATCAAATATTATTTAAATTTAGATTTTTCTTCTGTTCGCTCACTTTGCAGTTTGTAAATTAATAAAAATAAACAATTAAAAAATATATATTTGAAAGCATTTTTATTTTACAGCATTTTTTTACACCTGCCTAAAACTTTTGCACAGTAGTGTATATGTGACCTCTTACATTGTAAGGGTTTAAAATAAAAAAGCAAGGCAAAATATTTTATAAAACAATTATATACACCTTATATATACCTTTTTGAGTGATCACATGACCTCTGTACAGAGTACTCAGCTGCATAAGGGGCTTAGAAAGATGGGGTTGGAGACTTGAGACTTTTGGGGGATTGTCAGCGAGAGGCAGAAAAACAGCAGTACACTGATCTTCTCCGTAAAGAGCTGTGCAGTGGGGAGTGTCAGCACAAGTCTGACCACTGGAGGACATGCAGGCCATGCTCCCAAGTAGAATGCAAAGAATAAAATTGACCACACTGGGAGGGGGTGTGCTTCTGTGCCTAGGGTGGACAGTTTGTAATAGGAAGGCAGTGGGACTGGCAAGATCACCAAAATCAAGCCATACAAGGAGAACAAGATAGTCTTTAGTACACGTACATGATAACACAGACATAAACATAAAAATTAAATGTTGGGGTAACATACACTTTAAGGAAACCAATGCATTTACATGGGCTGCCAAAGTACCAAAAAACATACCTGCACTATTTTTTTTTTTTCAACCAAATGCACCACAAAGTGTGTTTTACAATAAATATTTAATACAGTGTGTCTTTTTAGTATTGCTATTATTTAGTAATGGAAATGTCACTTATCTTAGTGAATTTGGTGAAATTATGGTAACTTTGGTCTCCTACTCAAAACAAAAGTATTTTTTTTTGCTTGCACAAAATTGATAAAGTAAATTTTCACCAATTAACAGCATATTTACTTTGAACCTTCCCTACTCTTGTAGTAAAAGTTCTTGTAGCAGCAGTATATTCCCATGAAAAATAGAGGAAGCCCCACAAGCTATGAAGAAATATAGTGTAGTCGTCACATCCTGATACGCTCATCAATAAACAACAATAGGATTTCTATGCTGTGCGCAGATCTTATACAAGAGGATGGATGTGAAAATCCTACATTGCTCAAGAATTTTTCAGCCACGCCTTCATGGGCTATTAAAGTAGCCGGAGGGAAGTGTTTGGACACATTCACCAAGGAAAAGCATCCGATAACATTCCTCTTATAGAGGAGGAAAGTGACAGCTCTCAATTTATAGATTTTCTATATCTCAAGGTATGATTTTTTTCCCCTATATTTTTGAAATGCTACTTTATCTATTTGTACTGGAACAAGGCATTGATGTAACAGCAAATTGTAAATGCATTTTTTTCACATTGTCTCTCCACAGAAAGTACAATGGCAGTAGTTCCTGAAATAAATGACCTCCCAATAAACAGCTACAGGTACGATCACTAAATTATTTGATGATTACAAATTATTTATGCTGAGATGAATGTTAGGGTCAGCAATATAAATTCATAGAATATTTTATATTTATATCATCTCACTCTATATATGTATTATTTATTAACATTTATTTTATATTCATTACATTTTATTTACATTATTGCTAGCTATATATATTGAAAATCACTAGCCCCTGTTGCAAGCAATTTAGTACTATTTTAATATTACTTTGCCCATGTTCACTTACAGTATAATAAAAAATAAAAAAATTATTTTTTGTTTAGTGAAGAAGAATTTTATTCAGAATGCTCCTCTGAAATAAAGGTAAATTGTGATTGAAATCATTTTATTTTACAATGACTGCATGTGCTTGTTTTCTATAATATCCCTAAAACTGGAATAGCATGCAAACATTTAAATATACAACTGAAATACAAAAGTTTGAGATTTTCTACCTGTTCAAGGATTGGTATTTTTGTTCAGCCGTTCTTGGGATTTACACAGCTCTAATGAGAAAGGTGACATCATGACTTTTTGATCCAAGTATGGCAGCTTCCTGTGCCACCTATCTTCTTATTGAACAATGAGAGAGCATTATCACACTTATGATTAATTGTCACAGTTTGTATGTATTGCAGCTGTGTAGTTTAACTGTTTGCCTGATGTTCTACTATAAAGATAAGACAAGAATCATTAAATAAAATGACTTTATTTGAGATGATAATATATTCCAAATAATTTCTTAATATAAACAGACAATATTTAGCATTTCAATTAAAAATTTTAAATCTCAAATCGAAATTATTTTACAGGTCGATATTAACCACTTTGGATGGAAAGGTTGCATTTCTTCTCAGTCAAGCTGCAGATCTGGTATAACTCGGGAGATTAGAAAGCCAAGAAAAACTATGCCTTCCTTAAAGAAAGCAATCAACTTAGTAGTAATTATTGGAAGGGTGTCGGGAAGGAAAAATTTTGAGTGCCTGTTTGATGACCAGGATCTGCTGAATTACATCTTAGTGGAGGGTAAGTTTCCTAACACCTTAAATTAAAAGACTAATTAGTCAATTACATTAAAAACTGTTTGTGATGTAACCATTTGTGAGACTGTTTGCTTTGTACATGAAAAAACTCAATAAATAAATCTTAAAAAAATAAATAAAAATTAAAAACTGTTTATCTAGCACCTAAGAATAGCCAGATATACTAACATATTTTACTACCAATATGACTAGATAAAAATCAATACAATATGAGATAAATTTTGTGGTAAAAGTATCTTCTTTATTCTACCTAAATTTATTAAAGGGAAATTTATTTAAGGGGAACAATACATATTTTCAGATATATTTGATTTTATCAATGAGTGTTAATGATTAAAAAAAACTTGTTTCTGTGTATTGTTTATAAATACATTTTCACATGGAGACAGACATATTTGCTCATTACATATGAAGGCTCTGCTTCCTGCTTAGCAGTGGTACACAGTGACTGTGCTTTGCTTCTTCTCTCTTTCAATGCAATTGTATATGTATGGTTTGACCTGACTGATAGGTAGACTTTGAGGTTGATTTACTATGGTAGTCAAAAATCATATTAATCAATTATATCCTTTTGTATTATCTAAAGTATGCTGTTTTTATATGTGTATTCACATAATATGTAGCAAAAACAGTCTACATAAATAGAGTAGGGTTTAGAGCAGCCTTTCTCCGCCAGGGTTCCGTGGGTTCTTCCAGAGTTTGCTAGAGGTTCCTTGAGCAATGAGCAGTTTCTTTCTCTCAGATAAGTGATCAATGACATCAATGATCTTTTTAGCTATCTGTATGGTGAGAATTTCTTCCACTGATCACCAATGAAAGAACCATTCTTCCCACTAACCACCAATCTAAGAACCATTCTTCTCACTGACCACCAGGCTAATGTATTGTGAGCTGTAGATATAGTATCTATTGTCAGGGGTTCCCTAAGACCAAAGGGTTCCTCCATGTTAAAAAAAAAGGTTGAAAAAGACTGGTTTAGAGTATTTTAAGGAAAACTACAATTAAATAATGTGTCAAATATTGTGATACACAATTTCATTTTTTATGCTTGCTAATAGTTCCTAAAGTGATTGTAAACGATCACCTTGTAAAACAACCCATTCAGTTTAAAATAGAAATAAAAGGCAAAACAATTTTGTATAGGTATAAAAAAAACAAAAGTTTTTTTTCCCCTTTTCTTTTTTCTTTTTTTTTTTTATAAATGTTTACATTCTCTCTATTCTCAGCTGCATAAGAGCTTGGGGGAGGAGAATCAGCAGCACCCTGAGCTTCCCAGTGAATGGCTGTGCAGAGGGGGGGGGGGGTCAGGACAAGTCTGATTATTAGAGGAGAACAGGCTGAGTTCCCAGCATAGCTAGAGAACTGACCACAGTGTGCTCTCCTGTTTAGTGTGGTCAGTTTTTAATAGGAAAGCAGAGGGACTGGCAGGAAGCAATACAAAGAAAACAGGATACTTTCTCATACAAGTACATGACACAGCAGGCACATATCAAGAATTTGAAGTGTTGGGGTAACAAATGCTTTAACTCATGAAATACAGTCGTTATAAGTTAACATGCGAGAAACTGATTAAACGAAACACATTTCTAACATGCTCCTCTTTTTTCTGTTTTTAGAAGACATTTCCATCAGTAACGTGGATGAGACAAGTGCAGCCGCACCGAAATTCCGCTACAGTAATACAACGGTACATTTCATTCGGGACAGCAGGCAGAAGTGTCTCACACTGCAGGAACACCAGGGAAATGCCCACCTTGTGGCTCTGTTTTTACAAGGGAACAACCGTACCAGTGAAGGTATGCTCTCATTTACAGTTCAGTGTTCTACAGTATACAAAATAATCTGTTATGTTGGAGGTTGGAGATCTTTTATTGTCTGGTATAAGCTAACATAAGCTACTTGTTTTAAAAAAAAAAAAAAAATGTAAATGGAACAAAAATTTGATATTTGGAGAAGAAGAGTAAAGCAGAGTGATTGTTCAGCTCTACTAAGTAGGAAGCATGGCCTTCATATGTAATTAGCAAATATCAGTCCCGCCATGTACATAAACTAACAAACTGCACACAGACATGATTTCTTTGAACATAAAAAAAAAAAAAAAGAAAATGCTAATGCCACATGGGAGTCTAGGCAATATCCATACGTCACTTCCCACAAACCTCAGCCTTGTTGGGGCTTCTAAATGCATTCAAAGTGAACAAAAGTTCTGAGGAGCATTGCAATAATTGAGGGTTTTATGATTATTAAATGCAAAAATAGTACCTTTGATCTTAGATTTATTGCAAGCTGCTCTTGAGACCCCATTCACACAGGGGAGACTCGTCAGGCGACTCAGCCGCCTGACAAGTCGCATCCCGTTCTGTACAATGGAACCGTTCTAATAGGAGCGACTCAAGTCGCTCCGACTTAGAAAAAGGTTCCTGTACTATTTCGGGACGACTTCAGGGCGACTTCCATTGACTTCAATACAGAAGTCATTTTGCATGTCACCTTTGAAGTCGTGTGAAGATCGCCCGGCAGAGTCGCGGGACAAGTCATGCTGCCCCTGTGTGAATGGGCTCTTAGACCTTTGTTTACTTTGATGTTTCAACTGATGACATTCAAATATACAGTATAACATATACATAAAACATAAATATATATTATAATCAATTTCTTTAAGATCTATTTTAGTTATTTCATGACGGTAAAGTACAACTGATCAAATTTAGTGGTTTATGCATCTCTGCATGATTTCTGCCTTCTTGTGAAAGAACAAAACAAGAATTCATTTTTAATTGATTTTCTTTATTTTTTTTAGCAAAGATAAACATGGGCGCCTACATCTCTTCACCTTTCAATGGACAGACAAGGCCAGTTACATTGAGTATTGTAGGTCGCAACCTCTATTTATCTTGCGGAGTTGAAGAGGGAGACCAAGATACTCCAGTGTTATCACTAACGGTAAGCATTGATCGCTGACTTTTACTGCTATTAGAAACATCCCACAGGAAAATGTTAACATAGGCACAGGTTCATATGTCAATAGGTCTTCATACGTGATTTCTAATCTGCATGTATATGTAATTTAAAGCAGTCTGAAATCTTATAGTACAACTATACCTTTTGTTTACCCTTCCTGGAGAAATACTTACCATTGTACTTGTTCCAACAATTTTCACTGTGTGGCCCTGCCCAGAGCCGCACAATCTTACTTTTAGAAAGTGACCCTGCCAGGTCCTTTTATTATGTGCATACTCATACCAGCCATTCCTATGGGGAGAGCTGTACTCTTCAAGACTGCTGCTGGCCACCATGATTACAGCTCTCTATAGGAATGAATGTGTTTGCATGTGCAAGATAAAGGGGACCAAGTGGGGAAACGCCATCCAGGATGGAAGTATGTAAGGGAGGTAGGGACATGCCTTAAAGCAGTGGTCATCAACCCTTTCCTCAGGGCCCACTAACAGGCCAGGTTTAATATATGACCTTGGGGAGATGTAGACTAGAATACTGCAATCACTGAGCAGTAAATGATATCACCTGTGATGTATTTCAGTTATCTTGCAAACCTGGCCTGTTAGTGGGCCCTGAGGACAGGGTTGATGACCACTGCCTTAAAGGACAACTTGTACCAAAGGTTCAGTTGTCTTTTAAAGATTGATTGTATGTTCTGCGTGTAGGTACAATCCAAGGTTGGACCATTTGGGCTTGTGGATACTTTCCTCAACACAGAAAATTAGGGAATTAAGTATCAAGTCTTGGTAGATAAGGTTTAAAATACTGAAATTACAATCATGCAATCCTAAGATTACATTTCACCCACCTAACATAGGCCTTGACCAGGGGAGGGGGGGTCTATCACTAATTGTGTTTCCGATTTGGCTTTTTTTTTTATTCCTGAATCTCCTCTAAATTCTTCACTTTGGTATTTCTTTAATAGGAGGTTGAAAACATCCAGGGAAAGAAGAATGATGACTTGCACCCCTTCCTGTTTTACAAAAGAATAAATGGCAATTCCAGCAATACCTTTGAATCAGTTGCTTTCCCTGGCTGGTATATTTGTACCTCCCAGGCAGAAAACCAGTTTGTGCAAATTAAGCCACAAAGTGATCAAGTGCACATAAAGGATTTCCTGCTTTATTCACCCCAATAACCTCAGAACCAACCCATGCATGTATGTACCATGTACAGTGCAAAACCTTGTGTCTTTTCTGTTATATATTTGAATATGCTTCTCAGTTGACCCAAACTGTTGTTCAGATGTGACAGAATAAGTTTAATGTACCAAACTTTTATAAAGTTCATAGTCTCGGTTTGAGACAAAAAAAGTAACTCCATCAAGAGTTATTTAACTATATTGTATTATTTATTTATTCTATTTTGTAATATCTCTTGTGATTCATATTGCACTGCAACTTATATTATGTATTTTATATTTAATTATTTATCTAATATTTTATTTATGTTTAACAATAAACAATGCAACACAATACATTTTGTCCCTGATTCTAAGGCAAATGCAAAATAGCTATAATATTTATTTTATTTTATTTATGAACTGCATATTTGTAATTTTTATGAAAATTATTGTATTTTTTATGACAGACTTTGATGTAAATAAATGTTTTGTAAAAAATATTCTTTTGTAATGATAATCTCTTGCATTCTGCAGTTTTTACCATGATGTGACATGTACAACCTTAGTAGGAATCTGACCACTCCTGGAAGAGCCAATCCTACTTGTGCCGCCCTGCTCCTGCTTCTATGTAGGCAGACAGCATGATCCTGCGCATGTAATTGTTAGTAAACATTAGCATACCTTTTAGCATTAGAACTTGAGAAAGAGGGCCACTTTTACACAGTGGTCGTGGCTAAAATTGCGACAAAGTGGCATAAACAAACATGGTCAAATATAGCTATGCCTACTTACAGCGCTCTCTCTCATGCCACAGTCCTTGCAATCATAAAATAAAAATTTACTTTAAAAAATAAAACAGAATATAGACAGAGCACAGTGGGAAACTGATGGAATTGCAGAATTTCTGGAATTTTGCTAAAATCCTAGGACACTCCCACATAATCTGGGACAGTTGGGAGGTATAAAGCCCCGTACACACAGTCGGACTTTTGTCCAACAAACTTAATTTTGAGCAAGTTGGACCAACAATCTGACCGTGTGTACGCTCCATCGGACAAACTTTTTTTGCTTTTTTCTTGTTTTCATCGGACAAAAGTTGGGTCTGCAAACAGACAAACTTTTGCCCAACAAAAGTCCGATGGAGCAAAGTCCGACCGTGTGTACAGAAAACCATCGGACTTTTGTCCGATGGACAAAACAACTAATGTTAAAATCAACCAACAATAGCAGAAGTTGACCTAAGGGTGGCGGTAAAGAGCAGAAAAGAGCAGAAAAACCACGTGATGTTGCAAAAAGTTTTGGGAAAGTTTGCAGAAAAGTCAGAGCGTGTGTATGCTATGGGTGTTCCTGACCAACTCCGTTCGGACAAAAAACCACGGAAAAGTCTGATGGAAGTCCGACCGTGTGTACGGGGCTTAATAGAGGATACAGGTGTCAGGCATTAGAAAGAGGGTACAGATATCGGGGATGAAAACGTGGGTACAGGTGTGGAGGAAGTAGAAGAGGAGATAGGTGTTGAGGAAGGACCAAAGGCTGATGTGGTGTTAGAATCAGAGGAGACAGGTGTTGAGGATGAAGAAGAAGTTGGTATAGGTGAGAGGGAAGAAAAAGAGCAGTGTATATAGCAGTGTGCAGAGGGTTGATTTTGAATTTCAATGTTAACAAGTGGTCACACCCTTTTAGCACCCAGTAGGTTATAAATATGTGCAAGCAATTAGTATTTGAGCACAGACATATCTAATTTCTATTGTATAGTGAATGTCAGTGACCAGACCTGAGTCTGCAACTCTCCATCAACTGTGTCTCTGTGCCCCATATCGGTGCTTTATCCACTGAATTATTTTATGGGCAAGAAAGTATTTCGCATTTTGCAGAGTAGAGTAGGGACTGGCCAAAGAGGCATCACTTTGACACAGTTTTTCAGCGCAAACTTGTGTTGCAATGTATGTGAACCAAAAGACCCTGTTTTTATGTAAAATTTGCTAGAAAACATTTAAGAGCTGCAGGCGAGAGAGGGAAAGGTGTGGAAGGGGAAGAAGAGGGTACAGTTGTGGAGGAACAAGATGGTACAGGTGTGGAGGACAAAGAGGGCACAGGTATGGAGGAGGAACAAGAGGGTACAGGTGAGAGAGAAGAAAAGGGTACAGATGGAAGGGATGAAAAGGATACAGTTGTGGAGAAAGAAGGGACAGATGTGGAGAAGGGCGTTCGAGACCTTCAATTAAGTCATTTAAATGGTTAAAACAAGCTGCAGCCAAGAGCTTTTTTTTTTTTAATTATTCAGTGGGCTCAGAGATTTAAAACTGAAGTTTAGGTATGGCTTTTTTGTATAGTTACAATGGTCCAGCTTGGAAGGGTGTGCTCCCATGCCTAGAGTGGACAGTTTGAAATAGGAAGGCAGTGGGACTGGCGGGATCACCAAGCATTTCACAAAAATCAAGCAATACAATCAGAACAGGAACGTTTTTAGTACGTGTACATGGTGAAACAGACATATATCATTAAAATGAAATATAGTGTAGTCGTCACATCCTGATACGCTCATTAACTCACAACAATAGGATTTCTATGCTGTGCACAGCTCTTATACAGGGGGATGGATGTGAAAATCCTACATTGCTCAAGAATTTACAGCCACACCTTAATGGGCTAATAAAGTAGCTGGAGGGAGGGAGGGCAGAACTGGCGCTGGATATGTGAGCAGCGACAAACTTCATTGGCTGCAGAGATAGTGAAATACAGGCAGGCGGCTCCTAAACTGGCAGGAGATCGGTTGGTTCAGTTCGCCTGGGGATCCCAAGATGGTGCCAGTAACCATGCAGCTGAGGAGACACCCAGTTAACAGCGACGGGACAGTGATGAGGATGGGGGAGCTGTGCCACTTGGGGGTGAGTCTGCTGCAACAAAGAGGTTGTTTGAAGCCCAGCAGGAAATCCCTGGACTGACTGTGTTCCCAGGCTGAGAGATGTGAGGAGGAGGGGGAAGAGGACCCTGAACCCTCACTCAAACAGATCATGTCTGCCATACACCTCTGCCAATCCACTCTGACGGATCATATAAAGGGGCTAAAAATTTAGTTTTCCTTCCTGAAGAAGGCTGTGCAAAAAGTAAGGAAGCACACTGTTAGGCCCCTGGAAACTGAGGCTCAGATTACTAGAAAGGCCCGTTTTAAATACTGCAAAAATAGCGGATATGGAGGACTGTATGCGCAGGAATAACATCAGGTTGGTGGGCTTTCCAGAGTGAGCTGAGGGAAAACACCCGGAAGATTTTCTTGAAAAGTGGCTCAAGGAGAATATGGAAGCTAATACCTTTACTGGCTTATTTGCCATTGAACTAACTAGGGCTCCTCATCCCATGATTGCACGTATCCTTCACTTTCGTGATCAGGAAAACATCATAAGAGCTGCAAGAAATTGTCCTGAGCTGGAATTCAATGGCTATCACATTTCACTCTACCCTGACTTCTCTGTAGCTACCCCAAAACAGTGGACCAGCTTTCAACAAGTAAAGAAATGCCTGAGAGATACGCATTTGATTTACAGCATGCTGTACCCAGCCAAGTTGCGGGAGGTCGACAAGGGGAAAGCATACTTCTTTACTACACCAAGTGAAGCTTCTCGATGGCTGGATGCCCGTGGCAGTCTGTGGGGGAACGTCTCTCCTAGACCTCTCTAAGGATGGTGTTCCCTTATGATGTGTATGTGGGAGATACGTCTCCTGTCCTGCTTTAGAGGGTTATGGAATGAACCTATTTACCTTTTTGAACCATGAGCTTCTAATGCAATGCTCCTGGTAATTTAGTAATGTTTTGAGACTCTCAGAGGTCTGATTTGTTTTATTATACCTTCATAAGATAATGTCCTAATGTTTGGGGGATTTTTTTGCCTTTTTCTGGACTCCCGAACTTTAAGAACTGGACCTTTAGGTCTGTACAGGCCTGAGTGATCCCTACAGGGTCTCTACTCGGTTTCCTATGCATAGTTCACAAGTTATGGGTATGAGGCACTTGGTATTTTGGGGCTGGGTGCAGGGAGGGGGGGAGGGGGGTTTAAGTTTTTCTTACAAATATGTTTGACTTAAGGTTCTTTCCATGGTCCTGGGAGACTATGTGCTTGATTTATGTTGCCTTACTCCACTGTCTTTGCGATCTCTGTTGTTGGTAGGGTACTCTGCGATGGTTGGGAACCTGGAGCTTTGGAATGCAGAATATGCGTCTTGTGGTTTTATTGATCTCTGTGGTAATTTCTCCTATTATACATTATGGCGTTAACCCTGCACCTGGTCTCCTGGAATGTTCGGGGACTTAACTCAAAATTTAAAAGATCCTTGGTGTTCGATTATTTGAAGAAGCACAAGCCGCATATCATTCTTTTGCAAGAGACGCATTTACAGGGCTCCAGGATTCTTTCTTTAAAGTTGGCTCACATAGCTGGGTCCTACCATGCCACGTTCTCATCCTATGCCAGGGGGGTTTCCACCTTGGTGATTAAGGCATTGCCCATCTCGGTATTAACTGTTAAAACTGACCCATATGGTCAGTTTGTTATTCTGGCTATTAAGGTCTGGAATACCCCTTTAACATTGGTCTACATTTATGTGCCTCCTCCTTTTTCTCTCACTCACTTGGATGACATGCTCCAAGTGACCTTGTCGGTTGCAGAGTGGAAAATATTTATTATGGGAGATTTTAATGCAGTGGCGGACCCCTCTCTGGATTGGAGGACTGGATCCTCCGGCTCTCCTGTCCCTTTGTGGTATGGTTGTTCATTTATGGGTTTCAGGATGTCTGGAGGCACAAACATCCAGACCTCAGAGAATATTCTTGCTATTCGGAAATGCATAAGCCCTTGTCCAGAATTGACACTGTATTTGCTGAAGGGGTGGGACTGGAACTGGTGGAATCAGTCCAATATTTACCCAGGGCAATTTCTGATCATTCACTGATAGCCTTACATCTTCATATGGGTGTCCACTGTCCAGCCAGGTATTCGCTATTGGCGTAGGGAGTCTAACTGGTTACAAGAGGAGTATGTTAAGATTGCCTGTCCACAAGCTACTTGACACTATTGGGTAAAGAATAATGTTAGCGGCTCATGCCTACTTCAATGGGAATCCTTTAAGGCCAATCTGAGAGGGGTAATCATGTCCAAGGTATGGAAATTTAAGTGCCAACTTGCCTCTAATATGTTGGAGAAGGAGACGAGTTTCTCTGTTTCTGAAGCTGCGTTTAATACGTGAGCCTACACTGAGTAGGTTGGTGGAATGGCAGAAGGCTACCTGTGATTACTGATTAGTCTTGTCTAAACACACTACCAAAAATATGTTGGCTGAAAGGCGGCGTATTTTTGAGTTTGGGGACAAGAATGGCCGTTTGCTGGCTTACTGGGCACGACCTGAAATTGTAACTGTACATGTGGCTGATATCCGCCTACCAAAGCGGGGGGGGGGAGGCAAGGGTTTCGATGGACATCTTGCAGGCCTTTGTTTAATTCTATGCAGAATTGTATACATCCTGTACTACTGCGAGTCATGACACCCTCTCTGACTATCTGTCAGTTATTGACATTCCCAAGCTGTTGGATGATAAACGGGGACTGGTTGATAGAGATATTACACTGGAGGATGTGGAGGGGGCTCATGCCATCTTCCCTCCACAAATCTCCGGGATTGGATGGCTTGCCCTCAGAGTGGTGTGGAACATTTAGAGACTTATTGGCCCCCAGGTTACTTCAGGTTTTTAACTCAGCGAGAGAGGAAGGTAGCTTGACACCGTCTATGAGAGAAGCTCTGGTAGTCTTGATACCTAAGGGTAGTAAAGACCCTAGGGAATGTTACTTGTACCGTCCCATCTCGCTGATGAATTTTGACATTTACAGTCTGTACACGACAACTCTGGGGCATGAGTGGTGGCCTCACTGGACACAAAAAAGGCCAAGAGTGGAATGGCCCTACCTATTCCTTCTGCTTAAACATTATAGGTTTGGGCCTAAAATTGTATCATGGGTACAGTCTTTATACACGGATCCAGTGGTGTGTATAAGCATTAATGGTACTATCTAAGATACTTTTTCAATTTTTGGGGGGGAACAAGACAGAGATGTCCCCTATCCCCTCTTCTGTTTGCCTTGACGTCTTGAGCCATTCGCTGCTAAACTAAGAGCGGATTGTTCCTTCTCTGGCCTATGTTTTGACCAGATGGAAGAACATGTGTCATTACATGCTGACGATTTGCTCTTGTATTTACAGGATTCGGGGCCCTCTCTGTCAGGCCCTTTCTTATTGATTCAGGAGTTTGGGGACAATTCCGGGTTTCACATTAACTGGGCCAAATTGTCCCTTTTCCCCATTGATGAAGTTTCGGACATCCTGGGGAACTGTCCTATCCCACTGTCTACGTCCTTCCGTTATCTGGGGGTCCAGGTTCAGTTACCATCAAAATTTTTGGAAAACAATCTTACACAACAACGGTGGTGCAGGCGTTTCAAGGTAAGGTGCAGAGATGGCAAGCCCTCCCGCTCATTCTTATGGGACGAGTTAACTTATTCAAAATGATATTTCTCCCTACTGTCTATCTCTCCCATGTATGTGCTGAAGCAGGTTTATCGGGCTATAGATTCAGTTTTATTGATTTTTTTATGGGGCTCTCGTACTCCCAGGATATCATTGGCCACTTTGAAATTACCCCTGAATCTGGGGAGTTTGGCATTGCCAGATCTGCGGGTCTATTATTTTGCCTCTCAACTACTTTTTCCATTGGCTTTTCTTCCCTCCAAATGTGACAACTACAGTTGAAGCGGCGGTTGCCACTTCGTATGAAGCTCTACTTAACATGCTTTATCGGGTAAGGGTCCCGGGGAGAAAGGTGGCTGAGGTGAGGTCCTGTGACATGGGTGATAAGTCTTTGTCCAGATCCCCTAACAGTCCTCTGTGGTGTAATCCATCTTTGGGGGAATTCTTTAAGCTGGAGGGAGGCACTCTGTGGGCCTGATATGGGATTAAATCAGCTGTTTGTAGAAGAGGAATTTTGCTCCTTTGCACAGTTAGCTAGGCAATACGGGCTTCCTGAGATTTGGCGTTTCAAGTATTTACAGCTTTGCCATGCCACACTTGCCCAGTTTGGAGGGTGGGTAGTGGAGTTTCAAAATACTAAATTGGAGTCTATCTTGTTGGAGCCAGGCTCGGCTGGTCTGGTTTCCAAATATTATGCTGCCTTGGGTCCCCGGGGATTCACATCTGCTGGATCAAGCTAGGGCCCATTGGACTGCTGGTGCACCAGAGTTGTCGGATGATATGTGGAGTGAGGTACTTGATACGTTCTTAGCCACAGTTAATACCTCAACGAATCAGAGAAAAAAAAAACGCTGCTCACAGGTGATACAATCGGTAACACTCCAATGTTGCTTCTGTGAGGTGGGGTGCACGCCCTGCCACTGCAGCAGAAAACATGAACAGAGAATCTTCGGATCAGCAGCACACCCACACAGAGAGTAAAGTAGAAAGTCTTTATTGAAGCATAAATATTAAAAGCACTGGATGAGTACAGGCAGGGGGAAATGCAGGTAGGTTGACGCGTTTCACACTATGGAAGTGCTTTGTCAAAACCACAGAAGTTGCAAAAGCTACAAACACATTTATAACACATAAATCACATGACAGCACAAGTGCTTCTCATTAAAATCAAACTCAGCTGTTGCAACTACAAACCCAATAAAATCTCCTGTTTAGAAAATTGTTTAACCTCTTGGCACCCCCAGGCCGTCATATGACATCCTTGACTTTGTGGGGGGTATATCTGAATGATACCTGCAGCTACAGGCATCATTCCGATATTGCCGTTTTTAGCCGGAGACTCCCTACACCATAAGAATGATCATAGCGGCTGTTCCGCTATGATCCCCCCCCCCTCCCGCCGCCCTCCGGTGCTTCTACTGACTCACCGCTGCGATCGGTGAGTCGTAGAATGGATCCGCCGGCCCCGGATGGTGACCATAGGGATTTCCGGCGGACCAGATGGTCGCCGGAGTTTCTATGATCGTTAGAGGCCGGGCGCGATGTTATGACGTCACGCCTGGCCTCTGCATTCAAAAAACCGGTGCCACCTCGGCTGGGAAGCCGTGATCGTTTTTTTATTTTTATTTTAGGCTTCCCAGCCTAGTGGTGAGATGCGGGGTCTTATTGACCCCATATCTCACTGTAAAGAGGTCCTGTCATGTCATTTTCCTATTACAAGGGATGTTTACACTCCTTGTAATAGGAATAAAAGTGATCCAATTTTTTTTTTAAAGTGTCAAAATAAAAAGGTTTAAGTAAAATTAACAATAAAATTTTTTTAATTTTTAAAGTGCCCCTGTCCCCGTATGCTTGCACGCAGAAGCGAACGCATACGTAAGTCCCGCCCACATATGAAAACGGTGTTCAAACCACACATGTGAGGTGTCGCGGCAAACGTTAAAGCGAGAGCAATAATTTTAGCCCTAGACCTCCTCTGTAACTCAAAACATGTAACCAGTAAAAAAATGTAAAGCGTCGCCTATGGGGATTTTTAAGTACCGAAGTTTGGCGCCATTACACGAGCGTGTGCAATTTTTAAGCGTGACATGTTAGGTATCTATTTACTCTGTGTAACTTCATCTTTCACAATATGCAAAAAAATTGGGCTAAATTTACTGTTTTTTTTTTTTTAAGCATGAAATTTTTTCCCAAAAAAACGCGTTTGAAAAATTGCAATGACCGCCACTGTATTTCCTAGGGTCTCTACTAAAAAAATATATATAATGTTTGGGGTTCTATGTAATTTTCTAGCAAAAAAAATATGATTTTTGCATGTAGGAGCGAAGTATCAGAATTGGCCTGGATGCAAAGTGGTTAAAAACAAGAAACAAAAACACAAAAAAAAGAGAGAGATTCTATTCAATATAGCAACCTTTAAAGAGCGTTAATATAGTGTGGGAATGCCAGAAAATACGACCCTTGTGGTCCCAGGTTACCGAGTTTATTGCCGACACCTTTAATTTTCCAAATATATGTAACCTCTTATTATGTCTCCTCTGAGTTATTGAAGACGATGAGATGGATTTGGCTACTAAAAAGTTTCTGAGGCTCCTTTTTTTCTATGTCCGCAAGCTTATAGCGAGGAGGTGGATATAAATGAAACTCTGGAAGAGGGTATATAGTGTGGATTTGCCGCTTTACAGAATTGTATATGAAGCTCGGGGATGTCCCACAAAATTTAGAAAGGTGTGGTTCCACTGGATTGATTTTAGTGACACATTGGAGAGAGGTTGATAATTAACTAGATGTGTAAGGATAGAGGAAGGACTACAACGTTGTGGAAGCATGAGTAGGTTATTTTACACGTTCTACAGGATCTGTAGTCGTTTTTTGTTTTTTTTGTGTGTGGGATATAGAGGGAGGGGTTGCTTTTGGGACTAGTTGAATTAAACATGTTTCATTGTGTTGGAGTTATTCCAAATAAAGAAAAACCCAGGCAAAGTTATTACCAGATTGCGAGGGTTATGGGTGGATTGCACTGTACATTGGGGTTGAACATGTTGTTTGAGTATGTAAATGTACATTGGACTTTTAATTTTTATTTTGGGAGATGTGTGTATTCTCACCCTTGTGTACTGTACTGATGTATTTCCAACCACGTGCTGGTTTGTGATACTGTGTATAACATCTGTTGCCTGGTAAATAAAACTTCTTTAGAAAAAAGTAGCTGGAGGGAAGTGTTCAGCCAGATTCATTAAGGATTGATTCATATTGCACTGCAAGTTATATTATGTATTTTATGCTTAATTATTTATCTAATATTTTATTTATTTTTATCAATAAACGAAATGCATCACAGTATAAAACATACACTTTTCCCACTTATTCTAAGGCAAAAACAAACTATAATGTTTTAAAATAACTACACAGAATACACAAAGAGGACAAAAATGGTAAAAAATAAATAAAAATTATTTATGAACTGTACTATTTGTAATTTTTATATAGCGGGGTCTCCTTTAAGGCCCCGGGACTACGTTACCCAGAACCCCGTTCGGCACCCAGAGTGCAATTGGCCACCGCAGAGACTCATGGGAGGGGCTATTTAAGAAGGAGGCGAGGCGGAGCTCGGCCTCTTTGGACACCGCGCTGCAAGCAACAGTTCTTCCTATGCGGATCTGCTGCAGTGCAAAGCCTGAAGCCTGGGCCTTGCGCAACTTCCGAAGAGCCTTCCACCCACTGGGGAGCCTGAGTGGTATCTGACTTGTCGAGTGAGGACATCAGTTGGATCGGGGACCAGATCGTGGCAGACGCTGTGTGCGGAGACACAGCTGGTGGAAGTCCCGGACTGGGATCGCGTCCGGAGTGGTGAGCGAGCACTTGCTCAATCCAATAGACTGTACCGTGTTTAGGCCTATAGACTGCCTTGGCCCACCGATCGTTTGATTTGTTGTTCCACTGGGGACCAGTAGCGGGACAGACTTAAAGGGTCTCCAGTATAGTGTTCCTTGTGACTGCCTACTTTATGGATTACAAAAAATACTGTTTCATCAAGTGCACCACCGAAAGTTTGCATGCGAAGAAATCCTTAATGAAAAGACTGAGTTTTATTCTGTGTTAGGCCTGACCAGGGTGGGGAGATAGACGATTGTTTTAGTGCCCCACAGGGCGCGTATACAATAATAGCTGCGCGTGGTGGATTACCGCGCTGCGCCATTATTGCGTGCTATACCCATTGCTGCAGGGCTCTGTAAGCAAATTGTATGTGTTATGTTCTGCCTACGCTTTTAAAAACTAAAGTAAAACCATTATACTTGATCTCTCGCATCAGTGTGTTGTCTTATTGCAAAGAGGCCACCCTTGCAATACTGTTTGGTTGTGGTACAAAAATATAATCTCTAGACTAACTGTGCCAGAGTGGGTCGAGTAAGATTGCCGGGGGTTGGCGGTGCTGTACACAGGGCCCAAAACAAAAATCCAGCGGCTCTCTTAACTGGGGGTAGCGCTACATTTATGAAAATTATTGGTTTTTTTATGACAGACTTTGATGTAAATAAATGTTATGGAAACAAGATTTGTTTGTAATGATTTTACCCATGATGTGGCATGTACAACCTTAGTAGGAATCTGACCACTCCTGTAAGTGCCGATCCTACTTGTGCCGTCCTGCTCCTTCTTCTATGTAGGCAGACAGCATGAGCCTGCACATGTACTTGTTAGCAAACATTAGCATACCTTTTAGCATTAGAACTTGACAAGTGCACAGTGGTGACACGTGGACGTGGCTAAAATTGCGACGGAGTGGCATAAAAAAAAACATGGTTAAATATAGCTATGCCTACTTACAATGTCATGCCACAGTTCTTGCAACCATAAAATAAAAATGAACTTTAAAAAATAAAACAGAATATAGACAAAGCACAGTGGGACACTAATGGAATTGCAGAATTTCTGGAATTTTGCTAAAACCCTAGGACACTCCCACATAATCTGGGACTGTTGGGAGGTATGAAAGAGGATACAGTTGTTGGGCATTACAAAGAGGGTACAGATAGAGGACGAGAAAGAGGGTACAAGTGTGGAGGAAGTATAAGAGGAGATAGGTGTTGAGGAAGAAACAGAGGCTGATGTGGTGGTAGAATCAGAGGGGACAGGTGTGGAGGATGAAGAAGAAGACAATATAGGTGAGATGGAAGAAAAAAAAGCAATGTATAGCAGTGTGCAGAGGGTTGACTTTAAATTTCAATGTTAACAAGTGGTCAGACCCCTTTAGCACTCGATGGGTTATAAATATGTGCAAGCTATTTGGATTTGAGCACAGACATATCCCATTTCTACTGTATAGTGAATGTCAATGACCAGACCTGAGTCTGTAACTTTCCATCAACTGTGTCTCTGTGCCTCATATCGGCACTATATCCACTGAAGTATTTTAAAGGCAAGAAAGTATTTTTCATTTTGCAGAGTAGAGTAGGGACTGGCCAAAGAGACATCACTTTGATGCAGTTGTTCAGCGTGAACTTGTGTTGCAATGTATGTGAACCAAAAGTCCCTGTTTTTATCTAAGATTTGCTAGAAACATTTAAGAGTGTTCAGCAGTGTTCAGAGGGTTGATTTAAAATGTTCAGGGAAGATAAAGAAGCTGCAGGTGAGAGGGGGGAAGGTGTGGACCGGGAAGAAGATGGTATAGGTGAGAGGGAAGAAGAGAGTACAGTTGTGGAGGAAAAAGATGGTACAGGTGTGGAAGACAAAGAGGGTACAGGTATGGAGGAGGTGAGAGGGAAGAAGATGATACAGGTTTAGAGGAAGAAGAGGATACAGGTTTAGAAGAAGGAGAGGGTACAGGTGAGAGGCAAGAAGAGGGTAGACGTTTGGAGGAAATAGAGGGTACAGGTGAGTGTGAAGAAGAATGTACATGTGAGAGAGAAGAAAAGTGTACAGGTGGAAGGGAGGAAGAAGGTACAGGTGTGGGAAAAAAAAGGGACAGGTGTGGAGAAGGATGTTTGGGCCCCTCACTGAACTCCCCTATGCTGTAGGTTCAGATGAGAAAGAAGTAGGTTTTGGCTTGCTGCCAGAAGAATGGATTAGGGATGCTGGGCGCTGACTGCTCTAAACCCCTCTGATGCATACTAGCCAGGGGAGGAGTGGATGCCGCACAGGCCAACACATCAGGCTTGCTCGCCTGACAGCAGAGCCTTGTCCTCTACATGCTGTGTATCACATCATCTAACCTACCCCCAGAACACATTCTTCACGATTCAATGGGCCTGTTTTTTACTCATTGTGGGCAAAGATGTAAAGAGGATGTGTAGTCTCCGAAGCTCGTTGTGGAAAGTAATTTATGGAGCCATGGGGCAAAGTGCTGGGCACCAATCAGGGAACTGCTTTCAATCAGGCTATGAACTCCTGCGACGGCCAGCAGCAGGACATAGCTCAGATCTGTGGGACGCTAGGATTTTGGTAAAATCCTGGGATAGTCCTGTAGAATCTGGGAATGTTTAAAGCTACAGTATGCATTAGAATTTCAGACAAGACCAGCAACCATCGAGTAAGTAAAGTGGTTGTAAAGGCAAAAAGGTTTATACTCTGCATGGTGTGTAATGATGCTCAGGCATTGTTCAAAGACTGACAAATGTGTGCTAGCCCATCGTTCTCAGGGAGATATCTATCTGTCCATAGATAGCTATGGTCAAATGGGGATTTTAATTGAAATAGTTGAAAGCAGTTTAGCTTTGAGTTTTGTATATTTTTCAAAATACACTCACCATAAATCATTCATAACATAAGTCAACTTTAAAACTGTTAATTAATTTGCTGTGTACATAAGCTCAGCTGCAAGTCAAGTCATACCAACACTTAGACTGAACTTCTTTCTGAATCAATAATCCAGGGGATATATAGAAATAAGGAATTTCAACACTTCTCTGGTACTCAAATGGCCCATGCTTATACTGGAAGTTACTCAGGAGTTTTGAAGTCAGAGAAAATCAGGCAGCCAGAATTCCCAGAATAAGGTCTGAATTTGCATCCTCCATATTTCTCCCTACACATCTGTACTTTACCCTTTGACTACCAATGTCATGGCATTCAAATGGTTAAAATAAGCTGCAGCCATGAGCTTGTTTTAAAAAATTTCAGAGGGCTCAGAGCTTTAAAACTGAAGTTTAGGTATGGCTTTTTTGCATAGGTACAATAGTCCAGCTTGGAGGGGTGTGCTTCCATGCCTAGAGTGGACAGTTTGAAATAGAAAGGCAGTGGGACTGGCGGGATCACCAAGCATTTCTCAAAAATCAAGAACACAATGAGAACAGGATAGTTATTAGTACATGTACATGGTAATACAGACATATAATATAAAAATGAAATGTTGGGGTAACATACAATTTAAGAAAGCCAATGCATTTAAATGGGCTGCCAAAGTACCAAAAAACATACCTGCACTATATTTTTTTTCAACACAATGCACCACAAACTGTGTTTTACAAAAAAATGATCAATACAGTGTGTCTTTTTAGTATTGCTAGTGTTTAGTAACGGAAAGTTCACTTATCTCAGTGAATTTGGTGAAGTTATGTTAACTTTGGTCTCCTACTAACAAAAAAAAAATGTATTGCTGCCACAGGATTGATTAAGTCAATTTTCACCAATTAGCAGCTTATTCAATTTGTACATTCCCTACTCCGGTAGTAAATTTTCTTGTAGCGGCAGTGTATTTCCCTGAAAAATTGAGGAAACCCCACAGGCTATGATGAAATATAGTGTAGTCGTCACATCCTGATACGCTCATTAACACACAATAGGATTTCTATGCTGTTTGCAGCTCTTATACAAGGGGATGGATGTGAAAATCCTACATTGCTCAAGAATTTACAGCCACACCTTCGTGGGCTAATAAAGTAGCTGGAAGGAAGTGTTCAGACACATTCACCAAGGCAAAGCATTCGATAACATTATAGAGGAGGAAAGTGACAGCTCTCAATTTGTAGATTTTCTAAATCGCAAGGTATGATTTTTTTTCCCCTATATTTTTGAAATGCAACTTTATCTATTTATACTGGAACAAGGCTTTGATGTAACAGCAAATTGTAAATGCATTTTTTTCACATTGTCTCTCCACAGAAAGTACAATGGCAGTAGTTCCTGAATTAAATGACCTCCCAATGGACAGCTACAGGTACAGTCACTAAATTATTTAAATTATTTGATGATTACAAATTATTTATTCTGAGACAGATGAATGTTCGGGTCAACAATATATATTTATTTATATATTTATAAAATATTTTATATTTATAATATCTCTCTCTATATGTTTTATTTATAAACAATTATTTAATTTTATATTTAGCTAGATATGTTGAAAATCACTAGCTCCTGTTGCAAGCAATTTAGTACTAGTTTAACGTTACTTTGCCGTGTTCACTTACAGTGCAATAAAAAATAAAAAAATCTTATTTTTTGTGTTTAGTGAAGAAGAATTTTATGCTGAATGCTCCACTGAAATGAAGGTAAATTGTGACTAAAATAATGTTATTTTACAATGACTTGTTTGCTACAATATCCCTAAAACTGGAAAAGCATGCAAACATTTAAATATACAATTGAAATACAAACATTTGAAATTTTCTACCTGCCCAAGGACTAGTATTATTGTTCAGCCAGTCTTGAAATTCACACAGCTCTGCCAAACTTTCTAATGAGAAAGGTAACATCACAACTTTTTGATCCAAGTATGGCAGCTTCCTGTGCCACCTATCTTCTTATTGAACAATGAGAGAGAGCATCATCACACTGATGATTAATTGTCACAGTTTACATGTATGTATTGCAGCTGTGGAGTTAACTATTTGCCTGATGTTCTGCTACAAAATTATACAAGAATCATTAAAAAAACTACTTTATTTGAGATAATGATATATTCCAATTATTTCCTTAATATAAACAGACATTATTTAGCATTTTTAAATTAAAAATTTTAAATCTCAATTTTATTTTTTTCATTATTTTACAGGTCGATATTAACCACTTTGGATGGAAAGGTTGCATTTCCTCTCAGTCAAGCTGCAGATCTGGTATAACTCGGGAGATTAGAAAGCCAAGAAAAACTATGCCTTCCTTAAAGAAAGCAATCAACTTAGTAGTAATTATTGGAAAAATGTCAGGAAAGAAAAATTTTGAGTGCCTGTTCGATGACCAGGATCTGCTGAATCACATCTTAGTGGAGGGTAAGTTGCTTAACACCTTAAAGTGGGTTCCACCCTAAAAAAAACAAAAAAAAACCCACCAAAAATCCTGCAAAAAAATAGAAAAAATAAATAAAAAATTACGTACCAGAAATGGCGGTTGCTATGCGGATGTTCCTAACCTGCCTCTTCCTAGTCTTCTTCCTCGTCCTCCTCGCGTTGTCTTCTGGTGAATGGGGCGCGCTGCCTTCTGGGAACTGTGTGTTTTCCAGAAAGCAGCCGCCCATTTACAAAGCGCTGCGAGGCTCGCGCATGCGCAGTAGGAAACGGGCAGTGAAGCCGTAAGGCTCCACTGCCTGTTTCCCTTAGTGAGGATGGTGGCGCCGGGACCTGCCAGGATCGAGGGATCGGCCCCGGGTGACCGACATCGCAGGCGCCTAGGACAGGTAAGTGTCCTTATTAAAAGTCAGCAGATACAGTGTTTGTAGCTGCTGACTTTAAAAAAATTATTAAAATCGCGGGTGGAACCCCACTTTAAATTAAATGACGAATTAATTAATTAAATTAAAGACTGTTTATCTGGCACCTAAAGATAGCCAGATATACTAACATATTTTACTACCAATATGACTAGAAAATAATCAATCCAATATGAGATAAATCTTGTGGTAAAAGTATCTTCCTTATTCTACCTAAATTTATTAAAAGGGAAACAATATATATTATCAGATATATTTGATTTTTATCAATGAGCATTAATGAGTAAAAAAAAAAAGTATTGTTTGTAAATACAGTTTCACATGGAGACAGACATATTTGCTCATTGCAGGCTCTGCTTCCTGCTTAGCAATGGTACACAGTGACTGTGCTTTGCTGCTTCTCTTTTTCAATGCAATTCTATAATTATGATATGACCTGACTGATAGATAGACTTTGAGGTTGAATTAATATAGGAGTCAAGAATCTTCACTAAATTGTAGCTATATATATATTTTTTGAATATCCAATCATGTACAGATAAAATAAACTCTCTTTCCTTTTCACATGATCAATAAATTGAAGTGAAATGAGGATAAAGCCCTGTACATGCGATCGGTTTTACAGATGAAAACAGTCCGATGGACTTTTTTCATCGGATAAACCGATCGTGTATGGGCCCCATCGGGCTTTTTTCCATCGGTGTTAAAAAATAGAACAGGTTTTAAATTTACCAGATGAAAAAAAAAACGATAGCAAATTACTATCGTCTGTGGGGAACTCCATCGGATAAAAAACCCACGCATGCTCAGAATCAAGTCGACGCATGCTCAGAAGCATAGAACTTCATTTTTCTTGGCTCGTCAAAGTGTTTTACGTCACGGCGTTTGGGATGATCGTTTTTTTGACTGATGGTGTGTAGGCAAGACTGATGGAAGTCAGCTTCATCGGATTTCCGATGGAAAAATCCATCGGTTTAAAATCTATAGGAAATCCGATCCTGTGTACAGGGCTTAAGAGTATTTCAACTGTTATCAGTCTGATTATGTAAGTCTAAAATTAATTTATCTCAGCAGTCCTCAGGTAGGGATGCTCCTCACATTCCCAAATATGAAGAAGAACACTAGAAAGAGAATTAACAAACCTATGTTTACATAAGTTATAATAATCAAAATATGGCACAACAGATATATAAAACATGAAAAATGATGCTCAAGCACTATGCAGTATAGTTGTGCATCATGGGAAATGCAGTTCCAAAACATCTGGGGTGCCAAGGTTTGCCATCACTGTTATAGAAGAATGTTAAAACTCAGAATGTGTGCTACATGAAACCCATTAACGATTCCCTTTAAGCCCTGGTTCACACTGGTGCGATTTGACATGTCAAATCGGCAGGCATTTACCGGCAATGGCATGTCCTAATCGGTACGACGCTGCATCTGCGGCACTGCACCGATTTCAAAAAGTAGTTTCTGTACTACTTTTTGTGATTTCGGCCCGCGATTTACATTGACATCTGTGCAGAAACTACCCAGATGTCTCTGTAATCGTGGCCGAAATCTGGAGTGACAAGCAGGCTTCATTCCCGCAGACCAGTGTGCACCTGGGCTAAAAATTATATCCTTTTGTATTGCCAAATGTATGCAATATTTATAAGTGTATTCACATAATATGTAGCAAAAAAAGTCTACATGAACATAGTAGGATTTAGAGCAGCTTTTCCCAACCAGGGTTCCATGGAACCCTAGGGTTCTTCCAGAGCTTGCTAGGGGTTCCTTGAGCAAGGAGTAGTTTATTTATCTCAGATAGGTAACCACTGACACCAATGATCTTTTTAGCTATCTGTATGGTGAGCATTCTTCCCACTGACCACCAATAAAAGAACCATTCTTCCCACTGACCACCAGGCTATTGTATTGTAAACTGTAGATATAGCAATTACTGGCAGGGGTTCCCTGAGACCAAAGGGTACCTCCATGTCAAAAAAGGTCTAAAAAGATTGGTTTAGGTTATATAATTTAGCTGTATTTTAAAGGAAAACTACAATTTAGTCAAAAATGTATTGTGATAAACAATTATAAAATATAATGCTTGCTGATAGTTCTTAACTCATGAAATACAGTCCATATAAGTCAACATGCGAGAATCTGATTAAACAAAACACATTTCTAACATGCTCCTCTTTTTTTCTGTTTTTAGAAGACATTTCCATCAGTAACGTGGATGAGACAAGTGCAGCTGCACCGAAATTCCGCTACAGTAATACAACGGTACATTTAATTCGGGACAGCAGGCAGAAGTGTCTCACGCTGCAGGAACACCAGGGAAATGCCCACCTTGTGGCTCTGTTTCTACAAGAGAACAACCGTACCAGTGAAGGTATGCTCTCATTTACAGTTCAGTGTTCTACAGTATACAAAATAATCTGTTATGTTGGAGATCTTTTTTTTTTTTTTTTTTTATCTAGTATAAGCTAACATAAGCTACTTGTTTGAAAAAAAAAAATAGTAAATATAAAAAGGTACTAAAACTTGAAATTTAAAGCAGAGTGATTGGTCAGCTCTACTAAGTAGGAACATGGCCTACATATGTAATAAGCCAATATCAGTGCCACCACATACATAAACTAACTAACTACACACAGACATGATTTTTATTTATTTTTTACATAAAAATAAAAAAAATGCTGCTGCCGCCGCATGGTTACAGTGGAAGTAAACCCTCCTATCATTTTCAGGCAAGGAAGCTGCCATCTTGGCCTCTGTTTAATCTTCAACTGCCATGATGCTGCACATGTGATCAGTTATGACATCAGCCATTGGAAGCTTTGACAGTTTGGTTGAGAGCACAACCAATGTGACAGTTGGCATTCACTGTAACTGATTTTTTAAACTGTTAAATCGATGGGTTTACTTCCGCTTTAACTAGGAAATATCCATACGCCACTTCTCACAAACCTCACCCTTGTTGGGGCTTCTAAATGCATTAAAAGTCAAGAAAAGTTCTGAGGAGCATTGCAATAATCGGGGGTTTTATTATTAATAAAGGCAAAAATAGTGCCTTTGATCTTAAAACCTCTGATTTTGGAAGCTGCTCTTTAGACCTTTTTCCGCTTTAATGTTTTAACGTTCCAACTGATGACATTCACATACTCAGTATAACACATACATAAATACATATTATAATTAATTTCTTTAGCATCGATTTTATTTATTTCATGACAGTAAAGCACAACTGATCAAATTTTGTGGTTTATGCATCTCTGCATGATTTTTGCATTTTTAGTTACATCTTGTAAAAAGAATAAAAAAAAATGCATTTTTATCATTTTTAATTGATTTTTCTGTATTCTTTTCAGCAAAGATAAACATGGGCGCCTACATGTCTTCACCTTTCAATGGACAGACAAGGCCAGTTACATTGAGTATTGTAGGTCGCAACCTCTATTTATCTTGCGGAGTTGAAGAGGGAGACCAAGATACTCCAGTGTTATCACTAACGGTAAGCATTGATCGCTGACTTTTACTGCTATTAGAAACATATCCCACAGGAAAATGTTAACATAGGCACAGGTTCCTATGACAATAGGTATTCATAAGGGATTTCCAATCTGAATGTATATGTAATTTTGAGCAGTCTGAAAGCTTATAGGACAACTATACCTTTTTGTTTACCCTTCCTGGAGAAATACTTACTGTTGTACTTGTTCCAACAATTTTCAGTGTGTGGCTCTGCCCAGAGCCGCACAATCATACTTTTAGAAAGTGACCCTGCCAGGTCCTTTTCATTCTGTGCATACTCATACCAGCCATTCCTATGGGGAGAACTGTACTCTTCAAGACTGCTGCTGGCCACCATGATTACAGCTCTCTATAGGAATGAATGTGTTTGCATGTGCAAGATGAAGAGGACCAAGTGGGGAAACTCCATCTAGGATGGAAGTATTTAAGGGAGGTAGGGACATGCCTTAACCACTTGCCGACCGGCTCACGCACATTTACGTCGGCAAAGTGGTTAGTTACTGTAAAACGACATACTGGTATACCGGTCCCTTTAAAAGCCATAACTGCACGGCGGGGGATCCGATGCACGTGACGTCATGAGAGCCAGGACGGGGATTTGTGTGTGTAAACACACAAATCCCTGTTCTGACGGGAGAGAACAGACACATCTGCTGTTTGTAGTAATTACGAACAGCGATTTGTCTCCTCCCCCACAGGTCTCCCCCCAGTCCCTATCCCCCCACAGTAAAAAACACTCACGAGGGAACACATGTATCCCCTTGATCGCCCCCTAGTGTTAACCCCTTCCCTGTCAGTGACATTTACACAGTAATGAGAGCATTTTTAATGGTCAATGGTCCCAAAAATGTGTCAAAAGTGTCCGATCTGTCCTCCGCAAAGTCGCAGTACCGCTAAAAATCGCAGATCACCGCCATTACTAATTAAAAAAATAATAATAATAATGCCATAAATCTTTCTCATAGTTTGTAGACGCTATAACCTTTGCGCAAACCAATCAATATATGCTTATTTTTTACCAAAAATATGTGTAAGAATACATATTGGCCTAAACTGATGAAGAAATTTGTTTTGTTTTTTAAACATTTTTGGGGATATTTATTATAGCAAAAAGTAAAAAATATTGTTTTTTTCAATATTGTCTCTCTTTCTTTGTTTATAGTGCAAAAAAAAAAAATATCACCAAAAGAAAGCTCTATTTGTGGGAAAAAAAGGACGTCACTTTTGTTTGGGTACAACGTCGCACGACCGCGCAATTGTCAGTTAAAGCGACGCAGTGCCGAATCACAAAAAATGGCCTGATCATTAAGGGGGCAAATCTTCCGGTCTGCAAGTGGTTTTTAAAGGACAACTTGTACCAAGGGTTCAGTTGTCTTTTTAAGATTGATTGTAAATTCTGGGTGAATGTACAATCTAAGGTTGGACCATTTGGGCTTGTGGATACATTCCTCAACACAGAAAATTCGGGAATTATATATCAAGTCTTGGTAGGTCAGATTTAATTGCACAGTTTAAACTACTGAAATTACAATCATGCAATCCTAAGATTACATTTCATTGACCTAACATAGGCCTTGACCAGGGGAGGGGGGATCTATCACTAATTGTGTTTCTGATTTTGCTTTGTTTTTTTTTATTCCTGAATCTCTTCTAACTTTTGTCTTTGGTATGTCTTTAATAGGAGGTTGAAAACATCCAGGAAAAGAAGAATGATGACTTGCACCCCTTCCTGTTTTACAAAAGAATAAATGGCAATTCCAGCAATACCTTTGAATCCGTTGCTTTCCCCGGCTGGTATATTTGTACCTCCCAGGCTGAAAACCAATTTGTGCAAATTAAGCCACAAAGTGATCAAGCGCACATAAGGGATTTCCTGCTTTATTGAACCCAATAACCTCAGAACCAACCCATGCATGTATGTACCATGTACAGTGCAAAAACCCTGTGCTTTTTCTGTTATATATTTGAATATGCTTATCAGTTGACCCAAACTGTTGTTCAGATGTGACAGAATCAGTTTAATGTACCAAACTTTTATAAAGTTCATAGTCTCGGTTCGAGACAAAAAAGTAACTCCATCAAGAGTTGTATAACTTTATTGTATTTATATTTATATTATTTTGTAATATCTCTTGTGATTCATATTGCACTGCAAGTCATATTATGTATTTTATATTTAATTATTTATCTAATATTTTATTTATTTTTAACAATAAACATAATGCAACACAATATAAAACATACTTTTTTCACCTTATTCTAAAGTAAATAGGAACTATAATGTTTTAAAATAACCACACAGAATCCACATGCTATAATTTATTTTTATTTCTGAACTGTATATTTGTAATTTTGTATGAAAACTATTGTATTTTTTTTAATGACAGACTTTGATGGAAATAAATATAATGAAAACAAGATTCTTTTGTAATGATAATCTTTTGCATTCTGCACTTTCCCATGATGTGACATGTACAACCTTAGTAGGAATCTGACCACTCCTGGAAGTGCCAATCCTACTTGTGCCGCCCTGCTTCTATGTAAGCAGACAGCAAGAGCCTGCACATGTACTTGTTAGCAAACATGAGCATACCTTTTAGCATTAGAACTTGAGAAAGAAGGCCACTTTGACAGAGTACACAGTGGTGACGCGTGGATGGGGCTAAAATTGCGATGGATATTTAGAGTGGCATAAACAAACATAGGTAAATATAGCTAAGCCTACTCACAGTAACCTCTGTACACATATGCCACAGTCCTTGCAACCATAAAATACTCCTTATCTACTATGCCACAACTGAGAGTTTCAGAGACACATATGAATCTAAAGAGGATTGGGTTTAACGTATATCCCCACAGGGTGAAACTATGGATATACTAGTAGTAGTTCAGATTTTGACTAGAAACTAGTGATTTGGACTTTCAAAGGCACACAGTAAACAAGGTAAAAAAACTAGGGGTATTTTAATATAGAAAATATCATATAAAAGACAGTTATATAAAATCGAGTAAATATTCAATATTATAACTGGTCCACATATGTTATCACAGTATTAACAATACAGTACAGTTTCCTTAAATAAACTCAAATGAGTGAGATAAGGTAGTAGCAATATAACTGTAGAGTGGATAACTGAGCAGTGGGTCCAGAGGAGAAGGAGGACTTGCTCTACATGTTACGCGTTAGCGTAACGCTTCCTCAGGAGCATAGACATATGAATAGAATTGGCCGTGTTGAAAGGACAACAGTCAGCCTAATTGCCTAGACAATGGCGATGTATTGTAACACATGGCCAGTCAAGGAAGTGTTATCATGTAGAAATAATTAAGGTGATATTGATAGGACGATCTGTGCTGGTAAGCAGAGAGTAGAGGAGAGGAGACTCAGCTGATCCGGTGTAGAGATATTGTTTTAAAATGCTGGAGCGGCGTTAAACAAAGTCAGCTTGGTCCAAACTACCATAGTAAACCTTGTCTACTCAATAGAGAGGTCAATAGAGAGGTCAGGGCCCTTATTAGGGCCCTTATCAGGGTTGTGGTTAGCCATCAGCGAGTACTCCTGAGCTCTGTTTGATCGCCTATGAAATCTAAAGAATTAACTTTAAAAATAAAACAGAATATAGACAGAGAACAATGGGACACTGATGGAAAGCAAAAATTGTGGAATTTTTCTAAAATCCTGGGACAGTCCCACATAATTTGGGACTGTTGGAAGGTATGAAAGAGGATACAGGTGTCAGGCATGAGAAAGAGGGTACAGATAGGGGATGAGAAACAGGGTACAGATGTCAGGCATGAGAAAGTGGGTACAGATATAGGGGATGAGAATGAGGGTACAGGTGTCAGGCATGAGAAAGAGGGTACAGATATAGGGGATGAGAATGAGGGTACAAGTGTCAGGAATGAGAAATAGGGTAGAGATATAGGGGATGAGAAAGAGGGTACAGGTGTTAGGCATGAGAAAGAGGGTACAGATATAGAGGATGAGAATGAGGGTACAGGTGTCAGACATGAGAAAGAGGGTACAGATTTAGGGGATGAGAATGAGGGTACAAGTGTCAGGAATGAGAAAGAGGGTACAGATATAGGGGATGAGAAAGAAGGTACAGGTGTTAGGCATGAGAAAGAGGGTACAGATATAGGGGATGCGAATGAGGGTACAGGTGTCAGGCGTGAGAAAGAGGGTACAGGTGTGGAGGAAGTAGGAGAGGAGATAGGTGTTGAGGAAGGAACAGAGGCTGATGTGGTGGTAGAATCAGAGGGGACAGGTGTGGAGGATGAAGAAGACGGTATAGGTGAGAGAAAAGAAAGAGCAATGTATAGCAGTGTGCAGAGGGTTGATTTTGAATTTCAATGTTAACAAGTGGTCACACCCCTTTAGCACCCGATGGGTTATAAATATGTGCAAGCTATTTGGATTTGAGCACAGACATATCTAATTTCTACTGTATAGTGAAGGTCAATTGCCAGACCTGAGTCTGTAACTTTCAATCAATTTTGTCTCTTTGCCTCATATCAGCGCTCTATCCACTGAAGTATGTTATAGGCAAAAAAGTATTTAGCATTTTGCAGAGTGGAGTAGGGACTGGCCAAAGAGGCATTTCTTTGACACAGTTGGTGAGCTTGAACATGTATTGCAAATTATGTGAAACCAAAATCCCTGTTTTTATCTAAGATTTGCTAGAAATATTTAAGAGTGTATAGCAGCGTGCAGAGGGTTAATTTTAAATTTTCAGGGAAGATAAAGAAGGTGCAGATGAGAGGGGGGAAGAGGGTACTGGTGTGGGGGGGAGAAGATGGTATAGGTGAAAGGGAAAAAGAGTGTACAGTTGTGGATGAAGAAGAAGGTACAGGTGTGGAGGACAAAGAGGGTACAGGTATGGAGGAGGAAGAAGAGGGTACAGGTGAGAGGGAAGAAGAGGATACATGTTTAGAGGAAGAAGAGGGTACAGGTGAGAGGGAAGAAGAGGGTAGAGGTTTGGAGGATGAAGAGGGTACAGGTGAGAGGGAAGAAGAGGGTAGAAGTTTGGAGGAAGAAGAGGGTAGATGTGAGAGGGAATCAGAGGGTAGAGGTTTGGAGGAAGTAGATGGTACAGGTGAGTGTGAAGAAGAATGTATAGGTGAGAGAGAAGAAAAGGGTACAGGTGGAATGGAAGAAGAGGGTACAGTTGTGGAGGAAGAAGAAGGTACAGGTGTGGAGGACAAAGAGGGTACAGGTATAAAGGGGGAAGAAGAGGGTACAGGTATAGAGGAGGAAGAAGAGGGTACAGGTGAGAGGGAAGAAGAGGATACAGGTTTAGAAGAAGAAGATGGTACAGGTGAGTGGGAAGATGAGGGTAGAGGTTTGGAGGAAGAAGAGGGTACAGGTGAGTGTGTAGAAGAATCTATAGGTGAGAGAGAAGAAAAGGGTACAGGTGTAATGGAGGAAGAGGGTACAGGTGTGGAGGAAGAAGGGACAGGTGTGGAGAAGAAAGTATGGGCCCTTCACTGAACTCCTCGATGCTGTAGGTTCAGATGAGGAAGAAGTAGGTTTTGCCTTGCTGCCAGAAGAATGCATTAGGGATGTCGGGCACTGACTGCTGTAAACGTCTCTAATACATACTAGCAGGGGGAGGTTTGGAAGTCGCACTGGCCAACAAATCAGTCACTCAGGCATTGTTCAAAGACCGACAAATGTGTCCATCTGTCCACAGATAGCTATGGTCAAAGGGGGATTTTAAACTAAAAAGTTAAAAGCAGTGTAGTCTTGAGTTTTGTATATTTTTCAAAATGCACTCACTACTAGGGTTGAGCGAACCCGAACTGTAAAGTTCGGGTCCGTACCGAACTTTAGCTTTAATCCCGAACCCGGACTTTGCGCGAAAGTCCGGGTTCGGGTTCGGCAATCTAATGGCGCAGTTAGAAATGCTTCAGGGGCCAGCCAATCACCTTTTGATTAGCTGGTGTGCCCTTAGAAGCCATCATAGCCATGCCTACCAATGGCATGGCTGTGATTGGTCAGTGCAACATGTGACCCAGCTTCTATATAAGCTAGAGGCACACAGCACACACGTCACTCTGCTTCAGAATAGATAGGGAGAGGATCTAGTCTGCTGCTGCTGCTTTTAGGGAGAGATTGAAAAATACATGAGTTAGTCCTGATTCTGGAATCTGAGGGAAAAGATAGAGAGACAGTGTAGTGTAGGGCCAGGTTCCTGTTGGTGCTTTCAGGGAGAGAGATATATTATATAGGAATAGGAGTCCAGATTCAGAGATATAACTCAGCGATCTGCATAGGTTTACCTGTTTGTGTTGCAGTGCAGTCTTTTTACACTGCCATGAGCCCAGTGTCAGAGAAAATCTACCTTTTATCTGCAAGCTCAGTGCACCAGCACTGCATATATTACGTTGAGAGATACACCGTTTCCATACTGTGGGTGTATTCTGCTCTTGGAAAAAGATCCATTTAGGGGAAAAAAAAAAGGCACTTTATTGTGCTCTTTTCCAAAAGACCCATTAAGGGCAAAAAAAAAGACCCGTTTAGGGCAAAAAAATAAAATTTAAAAATTTACACTTTAATGTACGCTTGCAAAAAGACCCATTTAGGGCCACAAAAATTATTTTGCAGTGTGTTATACATATGTGGAGGCGTGTGAAATAAACCATTTCTATATATTTGTCTTCTACTGTGCTATACTAAAAAAACAACATTTTTTTTGAATAGCATTTTCTGCAGTTCTGTAGCTGTGCGATTCAGCGGTTACGTACTGTGGGTGTGTTGTGGTCTTCCAAAAAACGCCATTTAGGGCCACAAGAAATATTTTGCAGTGTGTTATACATATGTGGAGGTGTGTGAAATAAACAATTTCTATATAGTTTTCTCCTACTGTGCTATACTAAAAAAACAAATTTTTTTTTGAATAGCATTTTCTGCAGTTCTGTAGCTGTGCGATTCAGCGGTTACGTACTGTGGGTGTGTTGTGTTCTTCCAAAAAACGCCATTTAGGGCCACAAAAAATATTTTGCAGTGTGTTATACATATGTGGAGGTGTGTGAAATAAACAATTTCTATATAGTTTTCTCCTACTGTGCTATACTAAAAAAACTAAATTTTTTTTGAATAGCATTTTCTGCAGTTCTGTAGCTGTGCGATTCAGCGGTTACGTACTGTGGGTGTGTTGTGGTCTTCCAAAAAACGCCATTTAGGGCCACAAAAAATATTTTGCAGTGTGTTATACATATGTGGAGGCGTGTGAAATAAACCATTTCTATATATTTGTCTTCTACTGTGCTATACTAAAAAAACAACATTTTTTTTAATAGCATTTTCTGCAGTTCTGTAGCTGTGCGATTCAGCGGTTACGTACTGTGGGTGTGTTGTGGTCTTCCAAAAAACGCCATTTAGGGCCACAAAAAATATTTTGCAGTGTGTTATACATATGTGGAGGTGTGTGAAATAAACAATTTCTATATAGTTTTCTTCTACTGTGCTATACTAAAAAAACAACATTGTTTTTGAATAGCATTTTCTGCAGTTCTGTAGCTGTGCGATTCAGCGGTTACGTACTGTGGGTGTGTTGTGGTCTTCCAAAAAACGCCATTTAGGGCCACAAAAAATATTTTGCAGTGTGTTATACATATGTGGAGGTGTGTGAAATAAACAATTTCTATATAGTTTTCTTCTACTGTGCTATACTAAAAAAACAACATTTTTTTTTGAATAGCATTTTCTGCAGTTCTGTAGCTGTGCGATTCAGCGGTTACGTACTGTGGGTGTGTTGTGGTCTTCCAAAAAATGCCATTTAGGGCCACAAAAAATATTTTGCAGACGATACACCTCCCACAGAGGACAGCTTTTCTTTGCCTCTGGGCAGCCTGGCACACATGAGCGATTACATGCTGCAGTGTTTCCGCAATGACTGCCGAGTTGCCCACATTTTAACTGGTGCTGATTACTGGGTGGCCACCCTGCTGGATCCCCGTTACAAGGACAACGTACCGTCCTTAATTCCCTCACTGGAGTGGGATCGTAAGATGCGCGAGTACAAGCGCACGCTGGTAGACGCGCTGCTGGTGGCATTCCCACCTGACAGCGGGCGTACGGTGGAAGCACAAGGCGAAGGCAGAGGAGGAGGAAGAGGTCGCCAACGCAGCCGGGGCACCGGCAGCACCTCAGAAGGCAGGGTTAGCATGGCTGAAATGTGGAAAAGCTTTGTCAGCACGCCACAACAACCAGCACCACCAGCTGAGATGGAACGTCTTAGCAGAAGGCAGCATTTCACCAACATGGTTGAGCAGTATGTGTCCACAGGCCTACACGTACTGGATGACGGGTCTGCCCCCTTTAACTTCTGGGTCTCCAAATTGGGCACATGGCCTGAGCTTGCCCTTTATGCCTTGGAGGTGCTGGCCTGCCCTGCAGCCAGTGTATTATCTGAACGTGTATTTAGCACGGCAGGGGGCGTTATCACAGACAAGCGCAGCCGCCTGTCCAGAGCCAATGTGGACAAGCTCACGTTCATTAAAATGAACCAGGCATGGATCCCACAGGACTTGTCCGTACCTTCTGCAGAATAGACATGTATACCGGTGTTGTGACAAAAACTGTCCGGCCATCGGATTGTGTCCGGCCCATACTGCAAAGGCGCAGCGCTTGCGCAGTACAGAGGACAAGGAGATTCACGAAATCTCCGAAGATGAACGGCGCCTGCGCCGTGAGTGCAGGTTCAAGCCCCACCATCCAAGTGGACATACGGTAGCACATAGTAACAGGGCCCCTCACGGGCTCGGTTCGATCGCCACGCTTCGGGCACGGCCTCACTTGGCTCGGCTTGAACCACGGATGGTGTGGCCTTCACCTGAACTCACCACGCAGGCGCCGTTCGTCTTGGGAGATTTTCGAAATCCCCTTGTCCTACATACTGAGCAAGCGCAGTACAGGGTGGACACTATTTGACGGGGGACAGAATTCGACACATCACTGGCCTTACCCAGCCATTGTTGTATTTTTGAACCAGTGTTGGCTACCTCGTCCTCCTCCACCGCCGCTTCCACCTACACAGCCACATCCACGCCACCTCAACCTCCTACTCCATATGGACCTCGTCCTCCTAGGTCAAGATTATAATTTTTATTTTATTTTTTTGTAGCGCACAGATCCTTTCCCCCTTACCTGCCTTTATGTTGTTGGCTCCTCGCAGGAGGGAGAAAGGCACACCGCACTACCAGCCCGTACCCTCCTATATAAAGAGGTTGAGCGGTGTACTTGACGGGCCGTGTCCACAGCCGGAGTCAAAACTCCTCCAGAGGATGATTCTCACCTCTACTGTAGGTAGAGGCAAGTCCTTTAATTCCCAGTAAAGTCAATGTCCACACCAGCTGAAATTACAACTCTTATTCTCTCATGGCAAAATAAACTCTACTCGGATAGAAAAGGTTAGAGCAAAGAAACAGGACAGCTTAAGGTGTGGAGGAGGTCCAGGCACAAACGTAGCACATTCACTTCACTGCTTAGGTTTCTCAAACAGTTTTAGGTGCACGGTCTCTGCCACAGACCTTGAGGTTGGTCTCTGCCACAGACCGGGTGTACAAGGCCCCTGCCACGGACCTGGAGAACTTTGGTCTCTGCCACAGACCAGGGTGTATAAGGCCCCTGCCACGGGCCGGGTGAATAAGGCCTCTGATACAGTCAAGATGACCTTGAGCTTCTCCTTCTACGAACCTAGCCCATATCAAGGGGAAGACATCTCTCCAGGGAGTCAACAGACCCTTCCTTCACCGTGACTCCCGCATCGGTCCATCAGAATAATCCTCCCTTCCCTGGAACATGGTCCCCTACACGAGGCGGCACCCTAAGACTCCTCGACCCTTAGCGGACTCCAGACGAAGGCTCTGGACACCAGGCTTTACTCCCGCACCTAGGCCTCTATACCCAGGGCAGCAGGAACTCCAGAATAGTACCTCACCCCGGGCTAAAGGTACCCGAGATGGAACAGGAACACATGCACCCAGGCCGAAGGCACCTGGGCGTGGACCTCACTGGACATCAGCCCCCAGGCCAAAGGTCTGCCCCTTTTATATGCTCTCCCGGCATGCACAGCAGGTTCCCCGCCCCGCTGTACTACTGCCAAGAGGGGACACAAAAGGCACAGCACTGTATCGGCGGTTCAACCCTAGCCTACCATGGCAGCGCCACCTGTAGGCCGCAGGGAACTGCACACCAATACTGTCCCCCGAGGACAAAATGGTCCATGAATCCTACAGAATTAGGGTGTTTGAGCCTATTTACCACTCAAACACTTCCCTTAAATTTAGCAACCCGCTACATTTTTATTTCAAAGTATTTTATTTTCCCACTAGCTTATCCATTAAATTGAATAATTTATTCCAGAAAGGGCGTATTCTGGGGCATTCCCACCATATGTGTGGCATCGTGCCGTTGAGTTTCTGAGGTTCTTAATGACTTCCCGTACCTCTTCTGCTGAAAAGGGGGCCTCCAGCATATTTTTTTATTTTTTTTAATGTTATTTTAAGTTATTTCCCTATCCACATTTGTTTGCAGAGCACTTGCCATGCTCTTAACAACATTTTGCTGCCATTTTCAGCCCTCTAGCCCTTTCCATTACTTTTTTAGAGCCTTTTTAGTCCTTAGAAGTCCGGGTCCCCATTGACTTCAATGGGGTTCGGGTTCGGGTTAAAGTTTGGTCCCGAACCCGAACTTTTTTCCGAAGTTCGGCCGAACCCGTCGAACCCGAACATCCAGGTGTCCGCTCAACTCTACTCACTACAAATCATTCATATAATAAGTCAAATGTAAAACTGTTAATTAATTTGCTGTGTACATAAGCTTGGTCGTTAGTCGAGTCATACCAACACTTAGAATGAACTTCTTCCTGAATCAATAACCCAGAGAATACGTCTATGGTACTCACATGGCCCATGCCAATTCTGGAAGTTACTCAGGCTGCCATAATTTCCAGAATAAAGCCCGAATGTGCACCCTCCATATTTCTCCCTACACATGTGTACTTTAATCCTTTGACTGACAATAACATGGCATTCAAGTGGTTAAAACAAGCTGCAGCCATGAGCTTGTTTTAAAATTATTCAATAGGCTCAGAGCTTTAAATCTGAAGTTTAGGTATGAGTTTTTTGCAAAGTTACAATGGTCCAGCTTGGACCAATGAAAGTATGTATGTATGTGCCATACCTGTGGGATCCCCATGAAAGTTGGAATTTACACTAGTAGGCACCACTACTAGAGTGATAGCTACTGGATTCCAGGTGCTGTGCCAAACGGCTTCCCTGCTGCATAGCGAACACAGGAGGTCGCAAAGTGTTCTCTGTTTGGACAAGGTGAAAAGGGAGGTGAATTGATGTCACAATCTCCACCTCATCCACTTAGAGAATGCCCTGCATTCTCCAAGAAAAATGCAAGGCATTCTGTAAATGATGCACATGCCCAGCAAGTGCCCCTATGTGTTCAGTATGCAATAGCTGCTAGATATGGGACCCAGAAGATAGCCGCAATCACTGCAGTAGCAGTACATAATACAGTGGTTTCCAGCTCCCACAGGGGTTGGCTTGGCATGGCTCATGAATTCATCAATTGTTCCCAAGAAGGACCAATGTAACTATGCAACAAAAAAAAAAGCCACACCTAAACTTCAGCTTTAAAGTACAGGACAGCAATGTCACGTTGTATGTACTGTCCCATAGGTGCTTGTCAGCCCCCTTGTGATAGAAATAAATGTAAGTAACATTTTTTTTTAAATAATAATCAAATAAAATACCCAAAAAATAAAAAAGGACCCACGCTCTTCCCCATGAGTAACACATACTAGCTTTCGCCTCTAGGGCCATTATTTATGATTAACTCTAAACTGAATAGCTGTAAAGGTTTTTAAAGTGTTGCCTACAGACAATTTGGATAATGTAATTTTTTTGTATGTTTAAGGCTTGACGTATTTGGTATCTGTTTACTTGGCACAGTCTTGATCACTGTATTGTCACTGGTCCCCAAAAAGTGTTAAAAATGTCAGTTAGATGTCCGATTTGTCCGCCACAATGTCGCAGTCTCGCTAAAAATCGCTGATCGCCGCCATTACTAGAAAAAAATAAAAAATAAATTCCATAAAAATATTGCATCGTTTGTAGACGCTATAAATTTTTTCGCAAACCAATCAATATACACTTATTCGGATTTTTTTTACCAAAAATATGTAGCAGAATACATATTGCCCAAATTTTTTTTATTGGCTATGTTTTATAGCAGAAAGTAAAAAATATTTTCTTTTTCAAAATTGTCGCTCTTTTTTTGTTTATAGCGCAAAAAATAAAAACCGCAGAGGTAATCAAATACCACCAAAAGAAAGCTCTATTTGTGGGGAAAAAAACATACATTTATTTGGGTACAGCGTCGCACGACCACGCAATTGTCAGTTAAAGTAACGCAGTGCTGTATCGCAAAAAAATGGCCTGGTCAGGAAGGGAATAAAACCTTCCGGTCCAGAAGTGGTTAAAGAAGAATTATATTGTGTTCATTAAAATCATTTTTAAAGAATTTATAAAAAAAGTTTGTGTATTTTTTACTGAAATTATAAGTTTGATAAACAGTTGCCCAGATATCATGTGATATAAGAGTTACAACTACCATCTTTGGTAGCTGAGAGCTGATAACTCATCGGTTGTTAACTACTTAAGGACCGGGCCTATTTTTTACACTTGGTGATTACAAGTTAAAATCAGGTTTTTGCTAGAAAATTACTTAGAACCCCCAAACATTATATATTTTTTTTCAGACACCCAAGAGAATAAAATGGCGGTCGTTGCAATACTTTATGTCACACGGTATTTGCGCAGCGGTCTTATAAAAACGCATTTTTTGGGGATTTTTTTTTTTAATAACAAAATAAGAAAACAGTAAAGTTAGCCCAATTGTTATTTATATTGTGAAAGATAATGTTACACCGAGTAAATTGATACCCAACATGTCATGCTTCAAAATTGCGCCCGCTCATTGAATGGCGACAAACTTTGACACTTCAAAATCTCCATAGGCGAGGTTTAAAAATGTCTACAGGTTACCAGTTTTGAGTTACAGAGTAGATCTTTTGCTAGAATTATTTCTCCCATTCTAACGATCGTGGTGATATCTCACATGTGTGGTTTGAACACCGTTTACAAAAGCGGGTGTGACTTACATATGCGATTGCTTTTGCACGTGAACACGGCGCTTAAAATTAATTTTTTTCTTATATATTTTACTTTTTATTTTTACACTGTCCCTTTAAAAAAAAAATTGGATCACTTTTATTCCTAATACAAGGAATGTAAACATCCCTTGTAATCGAAAAAAAGCATGACAGGACCTCTTTAACCACTTGACAACTGGGCACTTAAACCCCCTTCCTAACCAGACGAATTTTCAGCTTTCGGTGCTCTCACATTTTGAATGACAATTACTCAGTCATGCAACACTGTACCCATATGAAATTTTCGTCCTTTTTTTCACACAAATAGAGCTTTCTTTTGGTGGTATTTGATTGCCTCTGGGTTTTTTTTTTTTGTGCTATAAATGAAAATAGACCGAAAATTTTGTAAAAAAAAGAATTTTTCTTAATTTCTATTATAAAATTTTGCAAATAAGTAATTTTTCTTCATAAATTTGGGAAAAAATGTATACTGCTACATATCTTTGGTAAAAATAACCGAAATTAGTGGATATTATTTAGTCTGGGTGAAAGTTATAGGGTCTACAAGCTATGGTGCCAATCACTGAAAATGTATCAATTTGATTACACCTGATGTACTGACAGCCTATCTCATTTCTTGAGACCCTAACAAGCCAGAAAAGAACAATTACCCCCCAAATGACCCCTTTTTGGAAAGTAGACATTCCAAGGTAGTTAGTAAGAGGCATAGTTAGTTTTTTGAGGTTGTCATTTTTTCTCACAATTCTTTGCAAAATGAAGATTTTTTTTTTTTTTTATTTTTTTTTTACACCAAATTGTCATTATAACAGGTTATTTCTCTCACATGGCATGTACATTCCACAAATAACACCACAAAATATATTCTGCTACTCCTCCTGAGTATGGCGGTACCACATGTGTGAGACTTTTATACAGCCTGCCCACATACAGAGGCCCAACATTGAAGTAGCCCCTTCAGGCGTTCTAGGAGCATAAATTACACATCTAATCTCTCAACCACCTATTACACTTTTGTGTTTCAATCTTTTATTCAAGTTTTGTCATACAAAATGTATAAAAGTCGCCACATAACATTGTACAGTCACAATCAACATTTGGGGTAACACAATGAAGATCACCAAGTGTAGGGGTCCTTGGAGTAGTCCGAAGCTCCGTAAAGCCGTTAACCCCTATTAGCATCGCAGATCATATCTGAACCGTCCACCCAGATGAGCCGCCCCCCCATCCATCTATCGGGGGGGCGCAACTCAGCCGGCCGTGTGGGCAGCCCAGAGGTCTGATCAGACTGACAATGGTCCCGTAGGAGCTGAGAAAACAGGGAGCAGCACAAACCTCTAAGGTCTGGATCTGACTCCAAAAATAAACAATAAACAAATTTCAAAAGAGAGGAAAGAGGACAGTGACAAAGAATAGAAGGAAGGAGACAGAGTAAGGAAAGGACAGTTGAGGAGGGGGGAATGGGGGGAGGGAGGGGGGGAGGAGCCCCGATTCAGCATCCAGACATCTCAACCTAATCCCCTAGGCTATGCTGTAAACATCCCCGGGTCATTAGTTAGGTAACGAAGCCATGGGTCCCAAACTCCATGAAACAGTTTCATTTTATCTTGGGCCAGAGCGGTCAAGCGTTCGTTTAGCATCAACCAAGACAATTTGCCTTTAAGCTGATCGAATGGTAGAGCTGCCGATTTCCAGTTCCTAGCAATAGTGATTTTGGCTGAAATAAAAATAAATGTCAAGAGCCTCTTGCAGGACTTGGAGGCTTCCACATCTCCTCCCCCCAGTAGTGCTTGCTTAGCTGATTTAGTTAGGTTTAGTTGGGTAAGGGAGTAAACTAAATTATACACCCTGATCCAAAACCTCCGGACCTTTGGGCATGTCCACCAAATATGATAGGTGGTGCCCATCTGGCCACATCCTCTAAAGCACAACGGGGTAGCTCCTGAGACAAAAGTTGCCAGTCTGACCGGCACCATATACCACCTCAGTAGAACCTTATAATTGGCCTCAATTATTGAAGTATTGACGAGCGAACGAGATGCTGTCTCGGCTATCCTATGCCATTCGTCCAGATCCAGGGTTTCCTGCAAGTCGGTCTCCCATTGGACCATATAAGTCAGCTTTGTCGATACACTCAGCAATATCGAATATATAGCAGATAAATGTCCTTTAATTTTATCATAATTTTTGCATAGATGTTCCATGGGAGTTTGGGTTGCTAGGTTGCTCTTGCGAGCCAGGGTTTGTACATAATGTGAGATTTGGGCGAACCTATAACCCTCCGCTGGAGGCATTTGATGCCTGTCAGCCATAGTCCGTTCGGTCAGCATACCTCTATGATCGCACAAGTCAGCAATACACTTAAAACCCTTATTAGTCCACCATTCGAACGCTAGTGGAGTGAGACCCGGGGTGAATGCTTTATTTTGAAGCAGAGGTGTCAGTGGAGAATGAGGAGATTTGAATTTGTGAGATCTGGAGAGTCTGTCCCATAGTTCCAGTGACATGGATAAAGTAGGGCAAAGTATAGGAGGTCGCTCCTTGATAGGGAGCCATAAAATATAAGAAATAGGTTTGGGACGGCAGGAATAAGATTCCATAGCCATCCAAATGGCCTGTGCCTGTTGGGAGTGAAACCTTGTAAGTTGTGCTATCTGGGCAGCATAAAAATATTTTAATAAGTCTGGAAGACCAAGTCCTCCTCTCCGCTTCAACGTGTATAGAGTGCTCCTATTCACCCTGGGTCTCTTATCACCCCAAATAAACTGTAGTACTTTATTCTGGAATCGTTTAAGGTCATCACGGGCCAATGAAACTGGCAAGGTACGGAAGAAATACAATAATCGAGGTAGAACATTCATTTTAATTGAGTGAAGTCTGCCAAACCACGATGGCGGGTGAACCTGCCACTTAGCCATGTCAGCTGTTAGCCGTTTGAAAAGGGCTGGATAATTCTCTTTGTACAACTCACCAATAGATGAGGTCAGCTGTATGCCTAAATAAGGGAGAGCTGTGGATTCCCATCGGAATTGAAATGATTTTTCAAGCGTAGCCTGAGTGGAGCTTAGCAAAGATAAGTTCAGTGCTCTTGACTTACTATGATTAATTGCCAACCCGGAAATGTTGGAGAAAGGCTGCAAAATAGCATACAAGTTAGGTAGGGATGTGATCGGTGAGGTCAAGGTCAGCAACAAGTCGTCCGCAAAGAGTAAACATTTGTGTTCATAGTCTCCGCAATAAATGCCCTGTATATCTCTGCAGGCGCGAATTTTGAGCGCTAGTGGTTCAATCGCCAGGGCGAATAATAGTGGCGATAACGGGCAGCCCTGTCTAGTTCCTCTCCTGATAGGAAATGTTTGGGATGTATATCCTCTGAGCATTAGCGAGGCACTGGGGGAATCATATAATATGTGAAGGAGATCCAGAAAGCGTCTCCCAAATCCAAAGCGTGTGAGAACATCAAAAAGATAGTCCCAGGAGATAGAATCGAACGCCTTCTGGATATCCAATGAAAGTAACATTCCCCTCCTAGTCCCCTTTCCATCCCAATCAGACCGAACTGCCGAGATAAGGTTAATTATCCGGCGGGTTTGGTCCGATGCCTGTCTTGTCGGGACAAAACCTGCTTGGTCAGGATGGATATAACACTGAAGAAAAGTATTAAGTCTCTGGGCCAGTATTTTGGTTAGAATCTTAAGATCCGTATTGATCAGAGAAATTGGGCGATAATTGGAACAGTCTGTATGGTCCTTTCCTGGTTTCGGGATAACACTTATATAGGCTACATTTTCATGGCTGGGGAGCTTGCTGCCGCTTCTCAGGTCGTTAAAGTAAGTACAGAGATGTGGGGCCAGAAGATCGTGATATTTCCTATAGTAGTGACCCGGGAATCCATCTGGCCCAGGGGCCTTGGTAGGGTGTAGGGTTTTGATTGCAGCCCTGACTTCAGGCTCTGTAAGAGCACCGTCCATCAGTTCCGCATGGGCTTGTGTCAATTTAGGCAGCTGTAAGTCGCGAAAGAATGTGCTCGCTTCAGATGAATCGAACTTGTCCTGCACTCCATACAGCTTAGCATAAAATTTGTGAAATTCTCCAATTATCCGTTCGGGGTTCTGGGAGGTTAGGCCCGTGGATAGTCGTAGTTTAGGCAAAGTCGGTGTGTACGGTCGAGGAACCAGTTTTCTAGCTAACATTGTGGTAGGTTTATCACCCATCGTATAGAACCTGTGCTTAGACCAACTAATATGTTTCTCCGCTTGAGTAGTCAAGCTAAGATTTAGTGCTAGTCGAGCCTCGTCAATTTTATGCCTTATATCTACCAGGGGATTTCTGTGCTGTTCACTAAGTAAGTTATCTAAGTTAGTTTCCAGAATCTTATTTGCCTGTTCCCTATTGCGTTTAATCCTGGCTGCCACTTGTAACAATATGCCCCTAATCGCTGCTTTATGAGCTACCCAGTTAATTGCGGGGGATGTGTCCGATGCCTTATTAAGTCTAAAGTATTCCTGTATTTCCTTTTGAATCTCTAAAAAGATTGTAGGGTCATTCAGCAAGCTCACATTAAGTCTCCACGGGGAGGGTCTAGATTTAGTCCATAGCCCTGAAGTAGAGAGTTTTATCGGGGAATGATCAGACCAAGGGGTAGATAAAATCTTAACCGACTTAATAAATGGTAGCAAAGGCGTACGTACTAGAACGTGGTCTATCCTCGAGTAAGTATGATGGGCTTGTGAAAAGTGTGTAAAGTCTCTGACCGTAGGGTTATTTTCTCGCCAGGCGTCGATGAGGTCATAGAAATGAAACAGACGTGCAACCTTGCTGCTTCCAGTCGGTGGGCGTTTCAATGTTGGTCTAGAGGAGTCCGATTTATCCATAATTCTGTCCAAGGGAATATTACTATCGCCTCCCATAATGACCTGACCCTGGACTTTGGGCATAAGAATCTTCAGCATTTTGCTAAAGAATTCCGGCTGTCCAGTATTCGGGGCATAGTATGATATAAAGGACACCTCCTGGTCATGGAGCCGCCCCACTGCCATAATATATCTACCTCTCTTGTCCTTAACGATAGCGATGGGGGTAAAGGGGGTCCGTTTCGAAAAGCAGATGGCTACACCGCCCTTCTTTTCCCGACCCCCTGCCAAGTAAAACTGTGGATACTTCCCATTGAGGTAACGGGGCGCTGAGACATTGGAGAAATGAGTTTCCTGCAATAGCAGGACTTCAGCCTTCTGTTGATGATAAAACTGGAAAGCCTTAGTTCTTTTAGTAGGGGAGTTAAATCCATGTACATTGTGGCTAACTATCGAATAGTCTGTGTTATATGTGGTGGCCATCGTGGTAGGGCAGAGCACTCTTACCTTGCATAATGAATGAAGCGAGAAGGGTCCCGATGATGATGACTGTTTGGCTATGTGACCTCTCAGACCATGACATAAGGGAAGGGCGCTGAACCGAGGCTCCGAAGAAAGAGGGGGAAGGGAGAGAAGGAAAAGGCATTAGAGAAGAAGAGAAACAAAAATAAAAGCAAAAAAACATATACATAGACCTTAGGCCCAAACAACCAATATAACTCAATCCTAGCTGATGAATGAAGGAATGGGGAATAACCCCTGCCGGAGACAACATCCGGCAAATTAGGTGCAAGGGTACCATCCTTGTCGTAGGATAGGTAGTCTTGCAGTTGGGTGGCAAGCATGACCACCCCGACCCAAATATGATTACACTCTGTACGAGCAGGCTATTCGAGGTCATATCGGAAATGACAAAATCAATCAATACAGTTTTAACATAACAGGCTGTCTATAGGAACATGCATTCCCAAGGCCAGTGGCGCCGGGGTCGGAAGGGTCCCCATCGGTCGTTCCGGCCCCCGAGCCACAGCCCAACAGGGGAACACATTGCGGTCCGACTAAGGCCCCCAGACTGCTAAAAAGCAAAAAGCAAAATTTCTTCGACCAGGTTGGGCCCGTCGGGGTTGTAAAATATTCGGCTGGCAGCCAGGCCGAAGAACCAGGAACTCCAGTAACTTTGTAACCCGTGACTTTGTAACCTGTGAACTGTGAACGGTAACGATGGCCCCATCAGGCCCATAGTCCACCATGGGCCCAGGCCATATCCGTGCAATCAAGCACTAACAGTTCCCAAAAGGGGGCAAAAAAGCAAAAAGAGAGAAGAGCAATAATACTCAGGTATTCCGGCGAGCATTTCTGGCCTGTGAGCGTGTGCGATCCTGCCATATCGGGGAGAGGGGACGATGATCCAGACAAGGGGGAGATGAAATCAGAGTCGGAGAGTCCCGTGCAATGATGCCGAGACTAAGCAGTAGGTCTTCGCCTGCTTGGAACGTGGAAAAGGAGTGGGACTTTCCGTTGTAAGTGAATGATAACTTAAAAGGGAACGACCATCGATACTTAATCTGTTTGGCCATAAGTTGCTGGAGTAATGGCCGTAGGTTTCTGCGTTTCTGGACCGTTGATGGCGCCAAATCTGTAAAGAGCTGTATTGGTGTTCCAAATAGCGACAGGTCCGGCCTGTTGCGAGCCGCAAGCATCATCTTATCCTTAATGCGGTAGTGATGTGGCTTAACAATAATGTCTCGTGGTAGGCCGTCGGCCCTTGGGGCTGTCAGTGCTCGGTGAACGCGATCAACTTCCATGTGGTGGTTGGCTATATCAGGGATAAGGGTTTTCATCAGGTCTTTTACAGCCCCCTCTAGATCTGTGTGAGTTTCAGGGAGGCCACGCATGCGGACATTGTACCTACGAGAACGATTCTCCAAATCTTCAATTTTTGTGAATGCCTCTTCTAATCTATCCTGGAGGTCTGTCACCATGGCTGAGTTCTGGTTGACCCTTTTGATGGCTCCATCCACTTTGGTTTCAATTAGCTCAAAACGCTCTCCCAAGCTATGGATGTCTTTTTTCAGGTCAGTGGTGATTAATGTGCAGGCCTTAGAGAGCTCCTGCTGCAACATGGTGGAGAATCTGCCCAACAGTACAGCATCAGGGGAATAGTGTGAGAGCTGGGGAATTGGCATATCCTGGCTGGATTGGCTGGATTGGCTAATGAGGACTTCTGCTAAGTCTGCCATGTTCCTATCCATGGAGGAGGCAGGGGAGGCAGGGGAGTTTGGAGAGTCATGTCTATCAGCGTATATGGCTGGGGATGGGGGATGTGATAGTGACTCACCCCGCTGTCCGGTCTCCACCTCTCCCGAGGATTGTGAGGAGAATGGATCCCTAGTTGGCTCCAGATTTAGCTGCCTGTCTCCTCTCTGTGTAGCGCCGTCGGATCTGGCTGCTGCCGTGCTGCCTCGTGTGTCTGGCTTACCCGGCGCCATCTTGGATCGCGGCTGTGCTGTAGGGGAAGGCCCTGCTCTCTTCTGGGCTGTAGTTTGCGTATCGTGTCCTTTCCGCGGCTGCCCCTGTGCCCTACGGTTCATCGCCACTTCGGGGCTGGTGTGGGATCGGTCCTGGCTCACGGACCTCAGTGCCTGCGCTATCGTTAGCTCTGGTGGGTCGGGGTGCCGGGAGCTCGGTCAGCACACGTCCTTCTCCGAGTCCCCGCGCATGCGCACCCCCCTCCCTATTACACTTTTGAAGGCCCTGGAGCACCAGGACAATGGAAACGCCAACAAAGTGACCCCATTTTGGAAAGCAAACACCCCAACGTATAATCTATGAGGCATTATGAGTCTTTTGAACTGTTCATTTTTTTCCAGAAGTTTTTGGAAAATGTGGAAAAAAAATGAAAACGCATTTTTTTTACACAAAGTTGTCCATTTATAAGATATTTCCAACACATAGCATGTACATAGCAAAAATTACACCCCAAAATATATTCTCCTACTCCTCCTGAGTATGGCGGTACCACATATGTGAGACTTTTACACAGCCTGGCCACATACAGAGGCCCAACATTGAAGTAGCAACTTCAGGCGTTCTAGGAGCATAAATTACACATCTAATCTCTCAAACACCTATTACACTTTTGAAGGCCCTGGAGCACCAGTCCAGGACAATGGAAACACCAACAAAGTGACCCCATTTTGGAAAGCAAACACCCCAACGTATAATCTATGAGGCATTATGAGTCTTTTGAACTGTTCATTTTTTTCCAGAAGTTTTTGGAAAATGTGGAAAAAAAAAATGAAAACGCATTTTTTTTACACAAAGTTGTCCATTTATAAGATATTTCCAACACATAGCATGTACATAGCAAAAATTACACCCCAAAATATATTCTCCTACTCCTCCTGAGTATGGCGGTACCACATATGTGAGACTTTTACACAGCCTGGCCACATACAGAGGCCCAACATTGAAGTAGCAACTTCAGGCGTTCTAGGAGCATAAATTACACATCTAATCTCTCAAACACCTATTACACTTTTGAAGGCCCTGGAGCACCAGGACAATGGAAACGCCAACAAAGTGACCCCATTTTGGAAAGCAAACACCCCAACGTATAATCTATGAGGCATTATGAGTCTTTTGAACTGTTCATTTTTTTCCAGAAGTTTTTGGAATATGTGGAAAAAAAATGAAAACGCATTTTTTTTACACAAAGTTGTCCATTTATAAGATATTTCCAACACATAGCATGTACATAGCAAAAATTACACCCCAAAATATATTCTCCTACTCCTCCTGAGTATGGCGGTACCACATATGTGAGACTTTTACACAGCCTGGCCACATACAGAGGCCCAACATTGAAGTAGCAACTTCAGGCGTTCTAGGAGCATAAATTACACATCTAATCTCTCAAACACCTATTACACTTTTGAAGGCCCTGGAGCACCAGGACAATGGAAACGCCAACAAAGTGACCCCATTTTGGAAAGCAAACACCCCAACGTATAATCTATGAGGCATTATGAGTCTTTTGAACTGTTCATTTTTTTCCAGAAGTTTTTGGAAAATGTGGAAAAAAAATAAAAACACATTTTTTTTACACAAAGTTGCCCATTTATAAGATATTTCCAACACATAGCATGTACATAGCAAAAATGACACCCCATAATATATTCTCTTACTCCTCCTGAGTATGGCGATACCACATGTGTGAGACTTTTACACAGCCTGGCCACATAGAGGCCCAATATCCAGGAAGCACCATCAGGTGACCTAGGGACATAAATTACGCATCTAATTTCCTTACAATCTATCACATTTTTGAAGGCCCTTCATATTTCTAGCATATAGCATGTACATACCAAGAATTACACCCTGAACTACATTCTGCTGAGTAAATGGTAAACAAAAGATTACCTGTGGTTTTAGTAGTGCAATTGTCCACAGAAGGAGAGCCCTGATCCAGGCAGCAGGCAGGGACGTGGTCAGCATCAGTGAATGTAATTGTCCAGGCAGCAGGCAGGAATATTGTCCATAGTCAGTACAGGCAGAGATACTGTCCATATACAGTCCAAGGTCAGTGCAAGTAGAGACATTGCCAGCAGTGCCAAAATATTGGTCCTGGTAGTAAGCAGGAACATGGTCCAAGTAGCAGGTCAGGAAAGAATGGGGACAGGGGTAGAGGCTTCTCCCACCCAAATCTCTTTGAAGCCTCCGAGTCTCCAGACCCTAATCCGGGAATGAGAAAACTAAAAAATTAGTTTTCTTCATCCAGAAAAACAATTCTGGAGCCCCTCACATATGTGAGACCCCTGTGTCCCCATTGGCATAGCAGGGTAAAAGATCAATCCAAGAGGCAGGCAAAAAACGTGGTCAAACAGTCCAGGGTCAGTTCCAGAGCAGGCAGAGGTAGGTACAGTTTAGGGTTAGGCAGAAGCGTGGTCGTATAACAAGCCAGGGTCAGTTCCAGAGCAGGCAGAGGTAGGTACAGTTTAGGGTTAGGCAGAAGCGTGGTCGTATAACAGGCCAGGGTCAGTTCCAGGGCAGGCAGAGGTAGGTACAGTTTAGCGTTAGGCAGAGGCGTGGTCGTTTAGCAGGTCAGGGTCAGTTCCGGAGAAGGCAGCGGTATGTACAGTGGCATAAGGGGTGTGGCGGTAAATGACAATTAGGTTTACCATACTTTCCTAATAATGTAGAAAAGTATGGTAACGACGGAAACATCGACCAAAACAAAGTCCATACAAAAAAACACCCGTGATCAAGTGTCCATACTAGATGAAAAAAGAAAAAAGAAAAAACAAAACAAAACAAAAACGATTCCAAATCTTCTTGTATTCGTGACTTTCACCACCACCAGTAAGAATTCCTGCTTACCAAAAAGCGATGGTCCCCTATGACGGAGGACCCCAAACAGCCTCAATTGATAATCAATAGGACTCCAAACTTCAGTGTATGTTGAGCCTCAATTTTTTTGGTAGCCAAAACGCTCATATACCATCATGCAGTACTCGATACGGAACATGGAAGGAAGGGAGGACACTAGATAGTGTAAAATCCTTGGTGGATGTTTATTTAAAAGAAGAAAACATACTTACAAAAATGCAGTTTAAAAAACAGCCTTAAAAGTATGACAGCGCCGACCGGTCAAAGGCGCTAGTCACACGCATACGTCCGTGGAAGTCGAGCAGTGGAGGGTGACGTCAGCACAAAGCTCGTATCCTGCCCTACGCGTTTCGTGAAAATTCACGTCGTCTCGGGGCGTTTCACGAAACGCGTAGGGCAGGATACGAGCTTTGTGCTGACGTCACCCTCCACTGCTCGACTTCCACGGACGTATGCGTGTGACTAGCGCCTTTGACCGGTCGGCGCTGTCATACTTTTAAGGCTGTTTTTTAAACTGCATTTTTGTAAGTATGTTTTCTTCTTTTAAATAAACATCCACCAAGGATTTTACACTATCTAGTGTCCTCCCTTCCTTCCATGTTCCGTATCGAGTACTGCATGATGGTATATGAGCGTTTTGGCTACCAAAAAAATTGAGGCTCAACATACACTGAAGTTTGGAGTCCTATTGATTATCAATTGAGGCTGTTTGGGGTCCTCCGTCATAGGGGACCATCGCTTTTTGGTAAGCAGGAATTCTTACTGGTGGTGGTGAAAGTCACGAATACAAGAAGATTTGGAATCGTTTTTGTTTTGTTTTCTTTTTTCTTTTTTCTTTTTTCATCTAGTATGGACACTTGATCACGGGTGTTTTTTTGTATGGACTTTAGACTTGATTATTTAAGGGTCCTATTCAAGCATGTAATAATATTATTAATTAAGTTTGTATTATTTCATATGTTTTGTTCACACTGTTTAGTTATTGTTCTTCACTGAGCACTTACATAATTTATCACTGTGGTGATTTTGAAACTTTTTTCAATCATTCAGTGGTGGGCTTATGTTTATACTCATAAGTTAGCGCGACTATATATTTTTTCTTATTTGTATGCACTGTTAGTTTTCAGAATAGTTGCTGCTTTTTCCCCTTGTTTGTTTCTAGGCATTTGATATATCTGCCTAGTTTCACACCTGTAGCGCAGTTTCTTTTTTACTTTCTGACCAAAACAAAGGCCTGGTTGGGAAGGACAATCGGGACAATAATACACAGTGTCTCTTCTAGTTCCTTCTTTGGAGCACACCCGGCATCTCTTCTGACGTTTTCGGCCTGTTTCATGGGGGGGGAGTTTATCAGGAAAGTGGCGTTCATGGAGTCTGCTCACTGAATCTGAGCGAATGCTTTCTGGTGGGTCTTCAGGGTACAAAAGGGCTTCGATAATTTCTTCTTGGTACTGAAAATAAGATAAGGGGGTCCTTGTAGATTTACGGTAAATGACATAAGTATTGTAAAGGGCCATACTGAAAAGATATATGGAGACCTTTTTATACCAATAGCGGCTTTTTCTTGTGGGAAGATAGGGTTCAATCATCTGATCATTAAAATCGACTCCCCCCATGAACAAATTATAATCATGAACACATGCTGGTTTTTGGATAGGGCCGTTTCTTTTGGGGATTTCCACGTAGGTGTCGTTATGTATCGTTGAGAGCATGTGGACATTTCTTTTGTCCCTCCACCTGATAGCCAATAGCTCTTCATTCCGCAAAGACGCCGTCTCCCCTTTTCATAGTCTTTCAGTAACGAGTCTTTGCGGGAAACCCTTCCTGTTGGCTCGCACTGTACCACACGCTGGAGTGCCCTTCCGGTAAAGGTTGCGGAAGAGGGGGATGCTGGTATAGTAATTATCCACATAAAGGTGGTAACCCTTTTCAAGGAGTGGATATATAAGCTCCCAAACAACCTTTCCGCTGGCACCGATGTACTCAGGACATTCAGGGGGATGCAGTTGGGAGTCCTTCCCTTCATACACCAGGAAGGCGTAAATGTAGCCAGTGACCCGGTCACATAGCTTGTAGATTTTAACCCCATATCGGGTCCTTTTGCTTGGAATAAACTGCTTGATGCCAAGCCTGCCTGTGAAGTGGACCAATGACTCATCCACGGATATATTTTGGTCGGGGATATATAACTGGGGGAATTTCTCAGAGAAAAAATTTAGAAGTGGCCGAATTTTAAATAATTTGTCATGTGATGGGTCATTTCGGGGAGGGCACTGGGTATTGTCATTGTAATGGAGAAAGCGCATTATCATGAGGTATCTGGATCTTGACATAATGGATGAAAAGACTGGCATGTGCTGGATGGGTTTGGAGGACCAATAGGAGTATACTTCATTTTTTTTTGAGAGCCCCATGTTGAACGTTAGGCCTAAAAATAATTTAAATTCCTCCACTGTCAATTCTCTCCACACATAGGGACGGGCATAACTTGAATCAGGGTTGTTAGTTATGAATTGTTGTGCAAAGAGGTTGCACTGGGTCACGATGGAGGATAATAGGTCTTGGGTAAAAATTAAATTAAAAAAATCAATAGGGGCAAAATTCTCTGTGTTCACCTGAACACCTGGCTGGGCGGTGAAAGGGGGGATGTTTGCTGCTCCTGAATTGGGGGGAAGCCACAGAGGGTTTTCAAGGGCATAGAGAAGGCTGGCATGGGTCCTAACCCTTTGGGGCTGAGATGACACCCCGCTAGTTCTTGGCCTTTGCTGTAGTGGTACTTCATTTCTTGTGGATGGCACTGTGCTACTGGTGGATGGCACTGAGCTGCTGGTTGATGCCACAGCGCTACTTGTGGTAGCCTGCTGATCCATGTCAGAACGCCTTCGTTTCCTGGGCACACTTTCCTCTTCCTCTGAATCTGTAGAAGACCCACTGCTTATAACAGGTTCATATTCTGAACCAGAATCAGACTCAGAGAGCTCGTCGCTGCTCTCGTCAGTCAAGCAAAGCTGTTGGTATGCCTCCTCAGCGGAAAACATTTTTTTCGCCATACTGGTGACTGTGGGCTGTGGTGACAAACTGTGGTAGGAAAACTGGAACAGATATGGCTGCACTGATGGGTGCTGATGAGGCTGGTCTAATGAGGCTGCACTGCTGGGTTCTGATGAGGGTGCTGCTGGGTTCTGAGGAGGGTGCTTCTGGGTTCTGATGAGGATGCACTGCTGGTAACTGATGAGGGTGCAGATGAGCACTATAGTGGCGCTGATGTGGTACTGATGGCACCGATGGGGCACTGTAGTGGCACTGGGCACTGTAGTGGCACTGGTGGAGCACTGGCGGCACCGATGGGCACTGAAGTGGCAGAGGTGGCACTGATGAGCACTGGTGGCACTGATGAGCTTTGTAGTGACACTGATCAGCCTTGTAGTGACACTGATCAGCCTTGTAGTGACACTGATCAGCCTTGTGGTGGCACTGATCAGCCTTGTGGTGGCACTGATGGACACTAGTGGCACTGATGGGTACTCTGGTGGCACTGATGGGCACTGTAGTGGCACTGATGAGTATTTTTGTGGCACTGCTTACACAGATGGATACTGTAGGGGAGCTGTAGGGGCGCTGATGGGTAGTGTGGGGCACAGATTGGCACTTGTGTGGCACTGTGTGGCACTGTGTGGCACTTAAGGGCACTGCTGAATATATATGAGACACTCACTGTTAAAAGGATCTCTCCTCTCCTCACACGCTGTATCGGTGTGAGGAGAGAAGAGAGCTGGACCTCTGTTTGACCCCAGTTTGTTTACATTCTGATCGCTCCCTCATTGGAGGGAGCGATCAGGTGGTAAAGAGCCGCTATCATTGGCTCTTCACCGCGATCCGTGTTGCAGTGGGAGCCGTGAACTCAGCGAGCACGGACACTTCCGCGAGCGCGCACCAGGGGGCGCGCGGGAAGCGCGAATGCACGAGGACGTCCCAGGGACGTGAGCTCAGGATAACTCGACCACTCTGTGGACGTCTTTTGTCCATGACGCGGTCGGGAAGTGGTTAAAGCAGAGTTCCAGGCTGCGGTCTCGGAGTGGACAGGTGATCGCCTGGGACCTGTCATGTGTCCCAGGCGATCGCCTACAGGGAGGGGCCGCCAAAGGCGAGAGGAGGAGGTGTCGCCTAGGCAGTCCCTGGGCGGAAGGAGGAAGTGGGACAGGAAGTCCCACTCCTAACAAAGCCCCCACTCCCCCCCAAAAAAATGACATACCAAATGTGGCATGTAAGGGGGCGAGTAGTGGTTAAAGCGGAAGTTCCACTTTTGGGTGGAACTCCGTTTTAATGTGAGATCTGGGGTCAAAAAGACCACAGATCTCATATTTACACTTAAATGCAATAATAAAAAAAAAAAATCCATTCCATTAGGCGGAAGTGGCGTTTGACATTGCTTCTTTCATCCAATGGTATGGAGTTGAGTGGGGGCTATCATTTCCTCACTCTACTTCATGTCTCTGAGGGGAAAGGATCAGGACATTGCGGGAGGGGGAGTGGGCACCATTCCCACCACCGATAAAAGGGATCTCACTGTGAATCCACTGCAGAGACCACTTATATCTGAAAGCAGACTACCCGCCATTTAAAAAAAAAACAGGGGATATGGCAGCTATGTGCTGCCATAACAATGATATTCAACGTCAAATTACCAACGTATACCGACGGCGGGCGGTCCGTTAGTGGTTAAGGATGCGGCGGCCGGCTTCCCGGCCTACTCCTTAGCAACCAGCTATATACAGTGAATGTAAAGCCAAAAAAGCACAAATCACAAGAGGCAAATCACGTCAAAATCGCTGTAAAAACGCAGTACTGGTGTTTTGGATGTGGGTCTATTGAAGGCTATTAAATGCAAAGCACTGCATGCTGCGGGAAAAAAAGTCCCTAAACCCTTCCCAAAAATGCAGACGCACAAAAATGCATTGATGTGAATGAGTTCCATAAGAAACCATGTTAAAAATAATGTCCTGCGTTTCTACAAAAAGCATGAAAAAATGCATTAATGTGAATGGAGGCTAAAGCAGTGCATCTGTAGCTAACACCTTCCACTGAGAGGAGGAAAACATGGGATCTATATGTAGTGGATGGATGCTACTAGTTACTATCATCCACATATATTCCCCCCGCTGCCAGACCTCCATATATCACCCTCCGGTAGACAATGAACAGTCATTTGCGTTGTTTTGTTTTTGTTTATTTGGGGGACACCACAAAAAGCATCAAAAACACACTGGAGCTTTTCTGCGGCGACCTGAACCAGAGAACATGCCACTCGCTAAAGGCCTTCTGCACCCCTCCCCTAAGAAGGAGAAGAAGCACCAGAAGAAGCGCCTCAACCAGAGCCCCAAGTCCTACTTCATGGAAGTCAAGTGTCCGAGACGCTACAAGATCACCACCGCGTGAAGCTAAGCCTGACTGACAGAGGGTTGCACTTTTCAGAGGAAGCAACACTAAGTGTCCCCAAGCCGGAGACGCGTTATGGCGTTCGCTGTGCGTGGGGATGCGGATGTATATTTTGAAGGACACGGTGGAAGGGGGAAGGGCGCCTTTGCTCATAATTAGGGATGAGCCGAACACCCCCTGGTTCGGTTCGCACCAGAACCTGCAAACGGATCGAAAGTTTGCACGAACTTTAGAACCCCTTTTAAGTCTATGGGACTCGAACGTTTGAAATCAAAAGTGCTAATTATAAACGCTAATATGCAAGTTATTGTCCTAAAAAGGGTCTGGGGACCCGGGTCCTGCCCCAGGGGACATGTATCAATGCAAAAAAAAAGGTTTAAAAACTGCCCTTTTTTCGGGAGCAGTGATTTTAATGATGCTTAAAGTGAAAAAAAAATTGTATACACGAAGAGGGGAAACAAAAAAAAATTTAATAATATGTGGAAAAAATGGATAGAAGTGGAAACACATTTAAGGCTGGGTTCACACTAGTGCGACACGACAGCCGTCCTACTTTGGATCCGATTTTGCCCCGCGACATGAAGCCGACATATGTCCGACTTTCAATGAACGGGGATCCGACTTGGATCCCCGCCAATAGCAGGCACTGTGTTTGGTATGAATCTTGAGGGGGAACTCCAGGCCAAGTTTTAAATAAAAAACCGGCATGGGTTCCCCCTCCAGGAGCATACCAGGCCCTTGGGTCTGGTCTGGATTTGAAGGGAAACCCTTACGCCGAAAAAACGGCGTGGGGGTCCCCCCCAGGATCCAAACCAGACCCTTATACGAGCACGCAACCTGGCAGGCTGCAGGGGAAGAAGGGGGGACGAGAGATCAGCCCCCCTCCCTCCTGAAGCGTACCAGGCCGCATGCCCTCAACATGGGGGGTTTGGTGCTCTGGGGCAGGGGGGTGACCTGTGGCCCCCCCACCCCAAAGCACCCTGTCCCCATGTTGATGAGGACAGGGCCTCTTCCTGACAACCCTGGCCGTTGGTTGTCGGGGTCTGCGGGCGGGGGGCTTATCGGAATCCAGGAGCCCCCCCTTTAATAAGGGGGCCCCCAGATCCCGGCCCCCCACCCTATGTGAATGAGTATGGGGTACATCATGCCCCTACCCATTCACCTGGTGGAAAAAAATGTCAAGAAAAAAAAACACACACATGTTGTTAAAGTAATTTATTGCACAGCTCCGGGGTCTTCTTCCGACTTCGGGGGTCTCCGGTGTTGTCTCTGCGCTCTCCAGTTCTTCCTTCCTTCTGCCGGGCCCGGTCTTCTCCATCGCCTTCTTCCCTCGCTCTCCGGTTCTTTCTTTCTTCCTTCTGCCAGCCCCTCCACTATCTTCTTCCAGCTCTTTTGCTAGTGGAGGGGCCAGTCTTCTCCATCGCCATCAGCGTCTTCTTCCCTCTTCTCCTTCTCGATGTTGACACGTCACTTCCTCCCACTGTAATGCTTGGCTATTCGCTCATCAACGATTTATATAGGCTTCTCATGACGTCACAGTCACATGCTCCGGGGCCACTCTGAGCATGTGACTGTGACGTCATGAGAAGCCTATATAAATCGTTGATGAGCGAATAGCCAAGCATTACAGCGGGAGGAAGCGGCGTGTCAACATCGAGAAGGAGAAGAGGGAAGAAGACACCGACGGAGAAGAGCGGCCCCTCCACTAGCAAAAGAGCTGGAAGAAGATAGTGGAGGGGCCGGCAGAAGAAAGAAAGAAAGAACCGGAGAGCGAGGGAAGAAGGCGACGGAGAAGACCGGGCCCCGCTAGCAAAAGAGCTGGAAGAAGATAGCGGAGGCCCAGCAGAAGGAAGGAAGAACCGGAGAGCGCGGAGACGACACCGGAGACCCCCAAAGTCGGAAGAAGACCCCGGAGCTGTGCAATAAATTACTTTAACAACCTGTGTGTGTTTTTTTTCTTGACATTTTTTTCCACCAGGTGAATGGGTAGGGGCACGATGTACCCCATACTCATTCACATAGGGTGGGGGGCCGGGATCTGGGGGCCCCCTTTTTAAAGGGGGGCTCCCGGATTCCGATAAGCTCCCCGCCCGCAGACCCTGACAACCAATGGCCAGGGTTGTCGGGAAGAGGCCCTGTCCTCATCAACATGGGGACAGGGTGCTTTGGGGTGGGGGGGCGCAGGTCGCCCGCCTGCCCCAGAGCACCAAACCCCCCATGTTGAGGGCATGCGGCCTGGTACGGTTCAGGAGGGAGGGGGGCCGCTCTCTCGTTCCCCCCTCTTCCCCTGCGGCCTGCCAGGTTGCGTGCTTGGATAAGGGTCTGGTTTGGATCCTGGGGGGGGACCCCCACGCCGTTTTTTCGGCGTAGGGGTTCCCCTTCAAATCCAGACCAGACCCAAGGGCCTGGTATGCTCCTGGAGGGGAACCTATGTCGGCTTTTTATTTAAAATTTGGCGTGGAGTTCCCCCTCAAGAGCAGCAGAGCACAAGTCGCATGCCAAAGTCGGATCATGCAAGACTGCGGTTCGACTTTGATCCGACTTCAATGATAGTCAATGGGCTGAAGTCGGACCAAAGTAGTACAGGGAGCATTCTCAAAGTCGGACCGACATGTGTCGGACCACTTAAGACGGCTCCCATAGGGAAACATTGATTTTCACACGTCATGCGACATGAGCTCCCAATGTCGGAGAGTTTGTCGCCCCAGTGTAAACCCGGCCTAAGAGTGGGTGATGGATAAGTAAGGAGGGTGTGTGGTTGGATGGTTGTGAAGAAAGGACAATGTGAGGGTTTTTTCCTTTTTTTATTACATGCGATAAATCTATATGTGTGTAGCGCCCTCCTCACTCCCCTCTTTCTCTCGTCTCGTCTTTCTCTTGTCTAGGGGTATCTTAGAGGGGAGGGAGCGGGGACACCATGCCTGGCTTCCACCACATGTGTCAGTGCGGTATAAGCAACGTTCTTGTATTACCTTCGGGTCAGTGCTGTGCACCTGGGTCCTCCCTCCAAGAGTCACCTCGAACAATGTCTGCTAGGAAATGAGCCCCACACCATTAAAGTTCAACACTCCTTTATTCTTCTGCGAATGAACACAATCAGTTGAACTTCCTTGGTTAACAGAACAGGAAAGGAGGTGTGGATACGAATAGGCCCAGACACAATTTGGTTCTCCACTTTCCTTCCTAAAAGTGGGTTACGGTCTCCGCACGAAGAGGAATTTTCTTCCAGGCGGTCTCCGACGAGAGGCTCACCTGTCACCGGCAATATGCTGCACCGGGTCCTCAAGTGAGGAGCTTCCCCCCGGTCCATTGCGCCTTCCGGATTCGGGTACCCACTCCCGGGGTTCCCTAGGATCTCCTTCCCTCGCGGAACTCAGTGTTGGGCACTGAGCTCCAGACCTCCATCCGAGTACCTCACCCCAGGCTAAAGGTGCCTGGGATGGAACACGACCTCCGGACGTCCTCTAGGCCTAGGCCACCCAGAGGACCGACACGAACCACCGTCCACAAGCTGAAGGTGCCTGGGACTTCGACCCCGTGACAAAGATGGCAGGCCCCTTTATACCCTCTCCCAGCAAGCACGGCGGGTTCCCCGCCCCACCATACCGCTGCCGAGGGAGGACAAAAAGGAGGCACCGCACACAGCAATGATTCAACCCCAGCCCAGGGTGACAGCGCCACCCGCTGGGCTGCAGGGAATTACACATCACTGATGTCTCTGCCAAGTTAAAAATTACACCCGGGAAAGTACATACCCGCTACACTCTCCCCCTGGTGGTTTGACACTGGTCCCCAGTGTCTGGAGTAAATCATGCCCTCAACGGCTGACATAATCCAATCCAGAAACTCACTAACAATTGTATAAAAATAAAACTTTTAGAAAAAACTACCCTACTGGAGAAATTGTGTCTGAGCCCTGTAATAAAAGGGAAAGAAACAACAACATGTAATCATAACTTTGAATCACATTTTACATTATACTCTTCCCACCCATCCTGACTAAGATCCACCCCATTCTCAGTGATCTTGATGGATGCTCTCCTGCAGAGGGAAAAGAAAGAAACAACACACATAACCCTGACACATGTATTCGTGTGAGAGAAAATAAACTTCTTCGGGAAGAGATCCCTTTTCTCCAAAGAGTTGAATGTGTGAAAAGTGTTTAACATTGCGCAACACTGCCACCTGGTGACAGCATCGCGGTAACTGCACCCGTGGAACTGTCCTCTTCTTATTTGGCCCTATCTACCCAGAGTCCAAGATCTCTTGCGGGAAAAGTGAAGAACAAACCAGGAACAGTTCTCCATTCCGCTGGGCACAAAAGCAACGGCCCCAAAAAGTTCAGCAGCATAATCAAGAACAAACGGAGTCCTTCTCTCTCCTATAAGTAAAAGCGGGGATGCGGCAGAACAAGCGGCTTTAAGTGCTGGTCCATGGTCTCCAGATGATACTCCACATCTTCCCCTTCCTTGCGCCGGATCAGCACTTTGTCTGCATGGATGTGTCGTCCCAACATCCACTCTGCCTTGCAGCCCTTGAAACGTTGAGAGGCCTTTGGAGAGCATGCCAGGTACCTGCGGGCGTGCGGAACCTGAAGGTGGGTCCACACAAAGTCATTGTACCAGTGCTCCCGGCACACTTCCACCTCATAAAGCAGTTCCTTCGACAAGTACAGATACTCCCATGCGTATTCTGCAGCAACCTTTTGGCCAAATAGGCGTTGTATTCTCGCCAAAGGAGGCATTGTAGCTTTGTCCCCTTCGCCAGGCAAAACTATTGAGTCCGGGTGGCGAGGGACCTTGGCCACATCTGGCCTGGGCATAAGTGCCCGCAGCAACAGTCTCTTTTCCCCAGCCTTCGGTACAGATGGCACCGGGGATGTAGAAGCAGACTGGGGATGGGACCTCTCTTCAGGCGCTGGTGCCTCCACCCGAGGTGCACTTTCCCCTGTTGACATGGGTGGATCTCTGATCCTCCGAGATGAAGCGAGAGGTACTTTGTCCCAGCCCTTCTCGGCAAACAAATCGTCTATGGCAACGTCATCTCCCATGTTCAAGAGCGACTCCAGGTCAGAGGTGTCACACTCCTCCGCGGGTATGTAGCCGGTTGTAGAAACGGAGCCACCACCTCCCGCGGACTCACTGGGCCATGACTTCCCAACACCTCCGCCCACACACCAAATCTCTCCGCCTGGCTTACCTCGGCCTTTACTTGAAGCGGGACGTCCGGAACTCTTGTCGACGGATCCATCCGGGCCGGGCGTAAGCGGGCGAGACGGTCCACCACAACCGCTGGTCGGCGCTACCATGCCGGTCTTTCTCTTCGGTGGCAGACGCTGCGAGACAGTGGTGACCGAGTCAGCATCCTCGGATTTCTCCTGTTGGGGTTTTACGACCTCCTCCGCGGTCGCTGCAGTGTGCGTAGGGATGGCTCTCACAGCAGTGATTCCTCCTCTCTGAGTGGTGTTGCCCGCAGCACGGCCGGGGTAAATGGTTCTCGGCCTCTCAACCGCCGGATCCACTTCGAACAGGAACTCCCCACAGGCCTCACATCGCCCGAATGGCTTCAGCTGGCACACCAGTCCCGAACAGCCGGGACAAATCACACCCAGGGCCTCAACGTCCATGCACGAGTACAGGGCGAATCGACCCCTTGGCTTTAGCCGGATCCCCGTATCTGTTACCGGAGCAGCAGCAGTCAATGTCGTAGTGGAAGGGAGAACTGGAATCCACGATGTATGTCCGAACATGGCGACCTGTTGCTGATCCATCGCACACTGCAAAGTTTTTTTTTTGCGCCAACGTCCCACGTGTAGTCCTTCACACGTATTGGACTCATCCCCTTTGCTCCAGTTTTCAGGCTTTTCTTATTTTCTGAGTCACGCCCACGAACTAAGCGATGGGGGTGTGCCTGGTGGCGCAGTGCAATAGAAACCCCCACGTGTACTACTTCACACGGCTGAGCTTCCCCCTTTTTCCACTCTTCTGCGCGGGCCTTTCCCTTCATTGGGTCATGTCTACGACTTCAAGCAGGGATGCACTTCGGCCAATGAAGGCCTGCCTATTCGCTTAACTCCTCCAGCAGACACATTCAACACTGTGGTGCACAAACACTATACCGGACCCGAGCCCCCACGTATAGCGCCCTCCTCACTCCCCTCTTTCTCTCGTCTCGTCTTTCTCTTGTCTAGGGGTATCTTAGAGGGGAGGGAGCGGGGACACCACGCCTGGCTTCCACCACATGTGTCAGTGCGGTATAAGCAACGTTCTTGTATTACCTTCGGGTCAGTGCTGTGCACCTGGGTCCTCCCTCCAAGAGTGACTTCGAACAATGTCTGCTAGGAAATGAGCCCCACACCATTAAAGTTCAACACTCCTTTATTCTTCTGCGAATGAACACAATCAGTTGAACTCCCTTGGTTAACAGAACAGGAAAGGAGGTGTGGATGCGAATAGGCCCAGACACAATTTGGTTCTCCACTTTCCTTCCTGAAAGTGGGTTACGGTCTTCGCACAAGGAGGAATTTCCTTCCAGGCGGTCTCCGTCGAGAGGCTCACCTGTCACCGGCAATATGCTGCACCGGGTCCTCAAGTGAGGAGCTCCCCCCCGGTCCATTGCGCCTTCCGGATTCGGGTACCCACTCCCGGGGTTCCCTAGGATCTCCTTCCCTCGCGGAACTCAGTGTTGGGCACTGAGCTCCAGACCTCCATCCGAGTACCTCACCCCAGGCTAAAGGTGCCTGGGATGGAACACGACCCCCGGACGTCTTCTAGGCCTAGGCCACCCAGAGGACCGACACGAACCACCGGCCACAAGCTGAAGGTGCCTGGGACTTCGACCCCGTGACAAAGATGGCCGGCCCCTTTATACCCTCTCCCAGCAAGCACGGCGGGTTCCCCGCCCCACCATACCGCTGCCGAGGGAGGACAAAAAGGAGGCACCGCACACAGCAATGATTCAACCCCAGCCCAGGGCGACAGCACCACCCGCTGGGCTGCAGGGAATTACACATCACTGATGTCTCTGCCAAGTTCAAAATTACACCCGGGAAAGTACATACCCGCTACATGTGTATTGTAATATATGAAAGTAATGGATGTATGTATGTTTAATCATGTGGAAAAAGAAATAAAGAATATCTGATTTACAAAAAAAAGTGAAATATTCCTTTAAATATCAGACCTGGGGGGTGTCTATAGTATGCCTGTGAAGTGGCACACGTTTCCCGTGTTTAGAACTGTCCCTGCACAAAATGACATTTCTAAAGGAAAAAAAGCCATTTAAAACTGCTTGCAGAGTGGCTGTGCGGCAATTATCAGTGAAGTGTAACGTTCCGAATCGGCGTCTGTGAAGCAGCTACAGGTTTAGGATAGCGAGCGGGTGAGTGGAGGGTGAGAATATCGATCTATGTCCTGGGTCCGCCGTGACACACCTTAGTACACCGCTGCAAGCTTCTCTGCTGTGTGAAGTTCTTTGTTGAAGTTTTATTTGTGAAGTGCCTTGTTGTATTTGGAGTGATCTGAGTGCAATAGTTGAAGGTTATGTGTGCCTTTTTAATAAATGATTCACTGACAATATTTCACTATTGGAAGCACTTTTTATTTTTACATTTACATATGGAATTTCCCTGTATTGATTGAGCACTGTTGGAAACGCTGAAGTCACCTTGGTTGGTGCATTTAAGCCTTATTGCCTAAGCATGAGAGTGCCAGGCTATTTTATCTGGTTAGTGCAAGTCTTATGGGAGAGTAGTCACAATCACAGCGGTGTGGTGGAAGATTTTGATTCAAGTTAATTAGAGGACTATTCTACTATTTGAGTTTAAACACTTGAAAACGCACAACTTTTTCTTTTGGACTTGTTTCTTTTTCCTCCTTTGGAGTTCTTCTCACAAATTATTCTGATGGTCACCAATGAACATTATGAACATTGTTTACAGTTATTGAGTTATTATGTGCACTATCATGTGGTGTACTCATTATAAATTCAATTGGTTACATTTGTACATATTTATTGAATATGGTGTGACAGCAGGAAGGTAAAGTCACCTGGTTGCATCCAGGGGGGTAGATATATTTCTCCCAGATTCAGGCTTTATGCTGACTTATACAACTAGGGAGGGAGTTGATGAAGCCCAGCTGAGGCTAGTGGGCTCATGGATGACTCATACCTCTAGGGAGAGGGCTGGGCGTCGTGCAGGCAGGGAGTTGATGAGACCAGCTGAAGCCTGTCAGTTCGTTTAAGGCCTCTATAAAAACTCCCAGCTTCATTAGATGTTAGCTCATGCCTGGACCCAGACCTGTGTGGACTGTCTAGGGAGAGTGAACCCCTGTGCGGTGAGGCAAAGCCTGTGTGGCTATTTGTTTGGACTTTTACTAAACCAGGGACTTAGGGACTAGGACAGCACCAGGCTGATCCCAGTTGTTAGTTTAGGAAACCTGCATGTTTAGTCAGAGGTCAAACTGACCAGGATTTATTTTGTTTATGTTTCTTTTTGGCTTTGCTGTGTTTTTGTCACTGTACATAGAGAAATAAACCGCACCTTTTGATTTTGAAAACCACAACCTCCGTCTGCTGGCCCTGTTTTTGTGTGGGGAGCCCAACCAGGGGGTCACACACACCCGCTACTGAGTTAACCCCCTCACAGTTGGTGGAGAACCAGTGGCAGTTTTTTTTAAGCCAGCATGGAGGAGATACTGAAACAGCTGGCTCTAGCAAATGCCAATCAACAGCAGACAAATGCAGGTTTGCAAAGGAGCCTTGCAGCCCAGCAGCAAGCTCATCAACAAGCCCAGCAGCAATCTGAGGCCCGCTTCATAGACCTGTTACAGAAGCAAGAGCAGAGACTACAACAAATGGAAGCAGTAATGCAGCAACGTCCGCAGACCAGTGAGGAAAGCCGTCCCACTAATACCGCGTCCTTTGGGGTGAGTCGTTTATTGACAAAAATGACTGGAGAGGATGATCCAGAGGTATTTTTGACCACATTTGAAAGGACTGCTGAAAGAGAAAAGTGGCCTGAGGAGCAGTGGGCTGGACTGGTGGCTCCTCTGTTAACTGGTGAATCGCAGAAGGCTTACTATGACCTAGAGCCTGACCAAGCAAAAGACTATGTGATGCTAAAAGCTGAAATATTGGCAAGGCTGGGTGTCACCCTGGCTGTCCGGGCTCAGCGTGTGCATAACTGGACTTTCCAGCTTGGAAAACCCCCCAGGTCTCAAATGTATGATCTCATTCACCTGAGCAGGAAGTGGCTACAGCCAGAGACTTTGTCCGCACCAGAGATTGTGGAACGTGTTGTAATGGATCGGTTTTTGAGAGCTCTTCCTACTGCCATCTAAAAGTGGGTAAGCCATGGAGACCCAGAGACGGCCGGTGGTCTTGTGGATCGTGTAGAGAAATACTTGGCTACAGAGAACCTGACGGCCTCTTCCAGAGACTCTCGGACTTTCCACCCTAAGACCAGACCATCCCCAGGGGCGGATAAGAGGATTCCAAGGGGTGAGGGTGGAGAGAGTGAGAGGGTGGGAGCTCTACCCAAAGTTTGGCGAGAACAGCCTGGGAAGTCAGGGGCTCAAGAGGCAGCCAAAAGGATTGTTTGCTACCGCTGCCGGCAAGCGGGACATATTGCAGCAAATTGCCCGGTTGTGGAGGAACCCATGCAATGTGACTTTCTGACGGACAGACGTCAGTCGCTGTGTGCGACAGTCGCATGCACTGCCATTCGGGGAACTGAGAAACATTTATGCAAAATGTGTATTAATGGTAGAAATGTTGTGGTATTACTGGATTCAGGTAGCCTTGTGACCCTGATAAAGGCTGAATTAGTTAAAACAGAGGTCTCTGGGAATAGCAAGGTAGCTGTTATTTGTGTGCATGGGGACACCCGAGAGTATCCAGTGACTACAGTGTGTTTCGAGACCCCCAAAGGTACCCTCTCTCATCCAGTGGGGTTAGTATCTCAATTACCGCATGATGCCATTGTGGGAAGAGATTTTCCGAAGTTCTGGGAACTGTGGGATGATCCTGAGCCCCCCACTGGTGCCCCTATGTACCAGGAATGTGATAGCCAGAACTCCTCTGAGAGTGGTGAGGACTCTCCAGAATTTCCCTTGTCAGTATTGGCAGGGGAGACTCAAGAAACTGGAGAGGAGCCCACCTCCTCAGACGAAAACCTACCGTCTGTGGAGTTTTCTGATCTGGAGGTTCACAGGGAAAATTTTGCCACAGAACAGTTAAAAGACCCCGCCCTAATAAAGGCACGGGAAAACGTAGTGGAAATAGATGGCGAGTTAGTGAACCCAGATAATACCTGCACTTACCCATACTTCAGCGTAGAGAAGGACCTACTGTATCGGGTGGCAAAAAGGGCAGAAGAAACCGTTGAGCAGCTTGTGGTGCCCAAACCTTACAGGAAGTTGGTGTTGGAGTTGGCCCATGGGCACATTCTTGGAGGTCATCTGGGGACAGAGAAAACCCGAGAGAGGGTATTACAGAGATTCTATTGGCCTGGGGTGATGAAGGACATAGAAAATTATTGTTCCTCCTGCCCTGTGTGTCAGAGGTCGGCCCCGATGCCACATTTCCGTAGCCCGCTGGTCCCTCTACCCATCATTGAGGTCCCGTTTGAGAGAATCGCAATGGATTTGGTAGGTCCTATAATCAAGTCCGCTAGGGGGCACCAGTACATATTGGTTATAATGGACTATGCCACCCGTTATCCAGAAGCGATCCCTCTCAGAAATACCTCGGCCAAAACCATAGCCAAAGAGCTATCTCTTGTTTTTAGCCGGGTGGGTATTTGTAAAGAACTGCTTATGGACCAAGGTACACCCTTTATGTCCCGGGTTATGAAAGAGCTGTGTAAATTGTTCAAAGTGACGCAATTGCGTACATCTGTGTATCACCCCCAAACCGATGGGCTGGTTGAAAGATTCAACAAAACCCTAAAACAAATGTTGAAGAAAGTGGTGGATAGAGATGGAAAGGATTGGGACTGTCTACTTCCTTATTTGATGTTTGCTATTAGGGAGGTGCCCCAATCCTCTACGGGATTCTCCCCCTTTGAGTTACTGTATGGGAGACACCCAAGAGGGCTGTTGGATATTGCCAAGGAAACTTGGGAAAGTGAGAGTTCTCCCCACAGGAGTGTGATTGAGCATGTCGCCCTGATGCAAGATCGAATTGCACAGGTAATGCCCATCGTGAAGGAACATTTGGCCCAAGCGCAGTTGGCACAGCAGAGAGTGTACAACCGTGGAGCAAAGACCCTTACCTTTTCCCCGGGGGATAGGATATTGGTACTTGTCCCTACGGTTGAAAGTAAATTCCTTGCCAAATGGCAAGGCCCCTACGAGATAATGGAAAAAGTGAGCGAAGTGAATTACAAGGTCAGACAACCAGGAAGGCGAAAGCCCGAACAGATATATCACGTTAATCTGTTGAAAGCCTGGAGGGATAGAGAGTCCCTAGTCGCAGAAACTTGGTCACCAGCTCAAACTGGTTGCGTGATTCCGGAGGTTGGAATAGCAGCCACCTTGTCACAACCCCAACAACAGGAGGTTAAGGAGTTTGTGCTTCGCAACAAGGAGGTGTTCTCTGAGCTGCCGGGACAAACATCTGGGGTAGAGCATGACATCATTACCCCGCCCGGTGAAAGGGTGAAGTTAAAACCCTATCGGATCCCAGAGGCCCGACGGGAGGCAATACGGGAGGAAGTACAGAAAATGCTGAACTTAGGGGTGATAGAGGAGTCCCAAAGTGATTGGTCTAGTCCCATCGTGTTGGTGCCTAAACCGGATGGGAGCTGGCGATTTTGTAACGATTTTCGTCAGTTGAACAAAGTTACAAAATTTGACACCTACCCCATGCCACGTATAGATGAGTTGATCGACCGGCTGGGAACAGCCCGATACATGACGACTCTTGACCTCACAAAAGGGTATTGGCAAATCCCCCTGGCCAAGTCGGCCAAAGAGAAAACCGCATTTGTAACCCCAGACGGGGCGTTCCAATATAAAAGAATGCCGTTCGGGTTACAGAATGCGCCGGCCACATTCCAGCGGAAAATGGACCAGATGCTGAGGCCCCATCGGAAGTATGCTGCGGCTTACCTGGATGACGTAATTGTCCATAGCACAGATTGGGCCTCACATCTGCCAAAAGTGCAAGCAGTCCTGGACTCTGTTCGGGAAGCGGGGTTTACGGCTAACCCCAAGAAGTGTACCATTGGGCAGGAGGAGGCCAAATATCTTGGGTACACCATTGGGAGGGGAGTAATAAAACCCCGACTCAACAAAGTCGAGGCCATCCAGAGTTGGCCACGTCCCAACAGCAAGAAGCAGGTACGAGCCTTTCTGGGAATCGCTGGGTATTATCGGCGATTCATTCCCCACTTTGCTTCTAAGGCTGTGCCCCTAACCAACCTGACGAAAGGGAAAGGGTCGGTCATGATTAAATGGACCCCCGAGGCTGAGGCAGCATTCCAATTCTTGAAACAAGCCTTATGTAGCCAGCCAGTGTTGTACTCACCCGACTTCTCTAAAGACTTTGTCGTACAAAGTGATGCGTCAGATGTGGGGTTAGGAGCAGTATTGTCCCAGGTCTGGAACGGGGAAGAGCACCCAGTCATTTACCTCAGCAGGAAGTTGAAGTCCCATGAGGTAAATTACGCCACGGTTGAAAAGGAGTGTTTAGCGGTGAAGTGGGCTCTAGATTCCCTTCGGTACTATCTGCTAGGTAGGCACTTTGACATGGTTACGGATCACGCTCCGTTAAAGTGGATGGCTCAAAACAAGGAGACAAATAGAAGAGTGAATAGGTGGTTCCTGGCCCTACAGGAATTCAACTTCACAGTAAAGCATCGCCCTGGCGTTCAAATGGGGAATGTGGATGCTTTGTCTCGAGTACATGAATGCCTGATTGCTGGTGTTCCAACCCCAAGGTTAAAACAAGAGGGGGGGGTATGTGACAGCAGGAAGGTAAAGTCACCTGGTTGCATCCAGGGGGGTAGATATATTTCTCCCAGATTCAGGCTTTATGCTGACTTATACAACTAGGGAGGGAGTTGATGAAGCCCAGCTGAGGCTAGTGGGCTCATGGATGACTCATACCTCTAGGGAGAGGGCTGGGCGTCGTGCAGGCAGGGAGTTGATGAGACCAGCTGAAGCCTGTCAGTTCGTTTAAGGCCTCTATAAAAACTCCCAGCTTCATTAGATGTTAGCTCATGCCTGGACCCAGACCTGTGTGGACTGTCTAGGGAGAGTGAACCCCTGTGCGGTGAGGCAAAGCCTGTGTGGCTATTTGTTTGGACTTTTACTAAACCAGGGACTTAGGGACTAGGACAGCACCAGGCTGATCCCAGTTGTTAGTTTAGGAAACCTGCATGTTTAGTCAGAGGTCAAACTGACCAGGATTTATTTTGTTTATGTTTCTTTTTGGCTTTGCTGTGTTTTTGTCACTGTACATAGAGAAATAAACCGCACCTTTTGATTTTGAAAACCACAACCTCCGTCTGCTGGCCCTGTTTTTGTGTGGGGAGCCCAACCAGGGGGTCACACACACCCGCTACTGAGTTAACCCCCTCACAATGGTTATAGCGCAACAATTTTTTTAGTTAAAAATACTTTTCAGATCACTTGTCAATTCAAGTAGCAGCTTTAGGTTTATACACATATATTTTCACTTGTGCGCAGTGGTGGTACAATTAGTCAGGGTGCACGTGATTTTTTTTGACCAACATGTACATTTACGGCTTTAATGTAATGTCTGGACCCGGCCATATGGATGTAAATCATTGAGAAAAATGGCATGGGTACCCCCCCTCCCCCATTACCAGCCCCTTTGGGTCTTGTATGGATATTAAGGGGAATCCCACACCCAAATTAAAAAAAGGAAAGGCGTGGGGCCCCCAGGCCCTATATACTCTGAACAGCAGTATACAGGCGGTGCAAACGAGACAGGGACTGTAGGTTTGTTGTTACGTAGAATCTGTTTGTAATTTTGAACTGGTACATTTTTAAAGTGTAGCTCCAGCCAAAAAAACAATTTTTAAGCTTTTTGGAAAACATAGTGAAGGGTTATCACCCCTGTAACATTTGTTTTGCTGTCTGTGCACCTGTTCAGAACATTTCACCTCACTTTCCGTCCCAATGACAAATGTTTTTTGAAAATTTGGGAGTTATAGTGAAACAAGGATTGGTGATAAAGCATCAGTGGAGACTAGACACCTTTTTCCCATATTAACTCTTACAGGAGAGAATTTCCCTTCCTAGGGGTAGATTTCCTCTTGTCTCCTCCTGTTTGCAAGTAGGAGTCGTTTGTAAGTTGGATGTTTGAAAGTAGGGGCCTGCCGTATATACTCTGCAGAAATTTGGCTCTTAGGTCTTGGTGATGCCACAACACTGTAAGCCCTCACAGTTACTCTGGGTGGGCGCTGAACCGCCCTGCTGTAAACTATTATATCAAGAATTGTAATTACATGCCATTGTTGAACAGTGGTAGGAAAAATTGGGCCTTTGGTGGTGGTGGTGGTGGTGCTGGTGCCACAACACTGTAAGTCCTTACAGTTACTCTTGGTTAGCGCAGAAATGGGCCCAGCTATGAAATATTAGATCAAGAATTGTAATTACATGCCCCTGTTGAACAGGGGCAGAAAAATTGGGCCTTAGGCACTGGTGCCACAACACTGCAAGCCCTCACAGATACTCTAGTTGAAGCGCAGGAATGAGCCCTGCTGCAAAGTATTGCATCAAAAATTGTAATTACACGCCCCTGTCAAACAGGGGCTGAAAAATTGGGCCTTAGCCACTGGTGGCGGTGCCCAGAACCAAAAATGTTCTTACAAGCTATCAGCATGATCATTGAGGAGGAACAGGATAGTCACTCAGCATCAGCATATGCAGTCTTGAAGGGATCTGACATATCAACAAAAATAATATTCGGTTACATCAGCATCAGGTGCTTGGTAGCTGGTGGTGATCCAAGACTGATTCATTTTTATGAAGGTCAGTCGATCGACAGAATCGGTGGACAGGCGCACCCTGTGATGGGTTACAAAGCCTCCAGCAGCACTGAATGTGCGTTCCGAAAGAACGCTGGATGCAGGACAGGCCAGTAGCTCAATCGCATACTGTGCAAGCTCTGGCCAGTGATCCATCCTCAAGACCCAGTAACCTAGAGGATTTTCGGTAGGAAAGGTGTCCAAGTCTGATCTTGCCCCTAGGTATTCCTGCACCATGTAAACTAGACGCTGGCGATGGTTGCTGGAACCGATCATACCTTGGGGCTGCGGACTAAAAAATTGTCTGAACGCATCGGTCAGACGCCCACCTTCTCCACCGCTCCTTCTTTGACTGAACGAAGCATCAGCAACACGTTGTCCAGGACCAGGAATTTGTAACCTCCCAGTCTCTGGGAACGCATTGCACAGACCTTTCTGCAAGGCCTCCCAAAGATGTTTCATCCTCTGGTCCCTCTGCGACGGCAAGATAAGGTCCCCAACTTTACCCTTGTAAACGTGGATCAAGGAGGGTTGCCAGCCAGTAATGATCCCTCTCCTTGATAGCACGAATACAAGGATCTTTCCGCAGGCTTTGCAGGATCAGGGAAGCCATGCAGCGTAGGCTTGCTGAGGCATTCGGTCCAGAGTCTTCTGGGTCACTCAGGACGACATGATTTGCAGCCACGTACAAGTCCATGGGTGTCTTGGGACTGTAATTGATCCCTTGAAGACTGCTGCTGATGCTATGTGCTAGGCTCCACCTCCATGCTGACACAATCCTCCTCCTCCTCCTGTGTGATAGGCGGGCCAGCAGGAACACTGTCTGGATAAAGGGGGCCTTGAGAGGTAAGGAAGTCCTCCTCTTCCTCCCTCTGTTCTGCCTCAAGTGCCCTGTCCATAATTCCATGCAGTGTGTGCTCCAACAGGTGGACAAGAGGGACAGTGTCACTGATGCATGCACTGTCACTGCTCACCATCCTCGTGGCCTCCTCAAATGGTGCCAGGACAGTGCATGCATCCATGATCATGACTCACTGGCGTGGCAAAAAAAAAGAATCAAGCTCCCCTGACCCTGTCCTGGTGCCATATTGGCACAGATACTCATTGATGGCCCTCTGCTGCGTGTGCAGCCGCTGCAGCATGGCCAACGTTGAGTTCCACCTGGTGGGCATGTCACAGATTAGGCGGTTCTTGGGCAGGTTAAATTCCTTTTGCAGGTCAGCCAGCTGAGCACTGGCATTTTATGACCGGCGAAATTGCACACAGACTTTCCTGGCCTGCCTCAGGACATCCTGTAAGCCCGGGTACCTGCCCAAGAACCGCTGCACCACCAAGTTAAGGACGTGAGCCAAACGGGGCACATGGGTCAGGTGTCCCTGTCGGAGGGCGGAGAGGAGGTTGGTGCCATTGGCGGAAACCACCATTCCTGGCTTAAGCTGGCGTGGCGTCAACCACCTCTGAGCCTGCCTCTGCAGAGCTGACAAAATCTCTGCCCCAGTGTGGCTCCTGTCCCCCAAGCACACCAGCTCAAGCACCGCATGGCGTCTCTTTGCCTGCGTACTTGCATAGCCCCTTGAACGCCTACGGAGCACCGCTAGTTCCGAGGACAAAGCACAGGAAGAGGCCATGGAGGAAGAAGAAGAGGAGGGGGTGGAGGAGAGAGGTGTGTCAGTATTTTGGAGGCGTGGTGGCGGAACAACCTCCAACACTACTGCACCTTGTCCTGCATCCTTCCCAGCTGCCAGCAGAGTCACCCAATGTGCCGTGAAAGATAGGGACAGGGACGTTGCCTAACAAAAATGTCATACTTATCTGCTCTGTGTAGTTGGTTTTGCACAGAGTGGCCTGGATCCTCTTCTCTAGTCCCTCTTTTGTGCTCCTAGCCCCTCCCTTCTGTTGGGTGCCCCCATAGCAAGCAGCTTGCTATGGAGGCACCCGAGCCGAGTCACAGCTCCCTGTGTCCATTCAGACATGGAGCCACGACCCGGCCCCTCCCCCGTTTGACAGTAGCCAATCGCACTGCGATGCTGTCTCAGCCAATGAGGAGGGGAGTCCCGGGCAGCTGAGACACTCTTGCAACATCACTGGATAAAGATGGGCTTAGGTAAGTATTAGGGGGCTGCTGCACACAGAAGGCTTTTTTATCTTAATGCATAGAATGCATTAAAGGGGTTGTAAACCCCTCGTGTTTTTCACCTTAATGCATCTTATGCATTAGGGTGAATAATCTTCTGTCACTGATCGGCCCCCCAGCCCCCCTATTTTTCTCACTTGAGCCCATTCGTTCCCATGCCGGAGACGCACTCACCCTCTCTGCCCGTTGTCTCGGCACTTGGATAGATTGGATTTGATTGACAGCAGCGGGAGGCAATGACTGCGCTGCTACCAATGACGCGGGCGCCGGGGGTGGGGCCGAGTCCGGCATTCTGTGTCTATGGACGCAAATGCTGGACTCAGGAGTGTGCCTGCAGGGTAACCCCTCGGGAGAGCGCTTCTCCTAGTTGGTTTCCCAATGCGGGGAGGAGCCACGAGCACTGTTGGAGACCCCAGAAGAGGAGGATCGGGGCCACACTGTGCAAAACTAACTGCACAGTGGAGGCAAGTATGATATATTTGTAATTTAAAAATCCCTTTAAGATAAAAAAAACCCTCCTGGCTTTACAATCACTTTTTGTTAATGACACCCCACAATTGGTTTACAAAATGTGTGATTTGCAGATTGCATGGGAGTGACCACCGATGCAATCCAATTCTGGTGCAGACAAGAAAAAATAGGATTGTTTGTACTCATCGTAAAATCCTTTTCTCTGTCGTTCATGGACCGACACAGCTCCTTTAACCACTTGCTTACTGGGCACATAACCCCCTTCCTGCCCAGGCGAAATTTCAGCTTTCGGCACTGCGTCGCTTTGAATGACAATTGCGCGGTCGTGCGACGTGGCTCCCAAACAAAATTGATGTCCTTTTTTCCCCACAAATAGAGCTTTCTTTTGGTGGTATTTGATCACCTCTGCGGTTTTTATTTTTTGCGCTATAAACAAAAAAAGAGCGACGATTTTGAAAAAAAAAACACTATTTATTACTTTTTGCTATAATAAATATCCCAATTTTTTTTTACATTTTTTTTTTTTCTCAGTTTAGGCCGATACGTATTCTTCTACATATTTTTGGTCAAAAAAAAAAAAAAAAAAAATCGCAATAAGCGTTTATTGATTGGTTTGCGCAAAAGTTATAGCGTCTACAAAATAGGGGATAGTTTTATAGCATTTTTATTAATATTTTTTTTTTTACTAGTAATGGCGGCGATCAGCAATTTTTATCGTGACTGTGACATTATGGCGGACACATCGGACACTTTTGACACCATTTTGGGACCATTCACATTTATACAGCGAACAGTGCTATAAAAATGCACTGATTACTGTATAAATGTGACTGGCAGGGAAGGGGTTAACACTAGTGGGCGGGGAAGGGGTTAACTATGTTCCCTATTTGTGATTCTTACTGTGGGGGGAGGGGACTGACTGGGGGAGGAGACCGATCTGTGTCCCTATGTACAAGGGACACAGCATTGGTCTCCTCTCTCCCTGACAGGACATGGATCTCTGTGTTTACACACAGAGATCCACGTCCTGCTTCTGTAACTGCCGATCGAATGTACCTGGCGGACATCGCGGCCGCCAGGCACGCTCCTCGGCATCACGCGATGCGCGCCGCACAGCTGTTCCCCGCCGCGCGCCCTCGGCGGGATGTAAACAGAGAAGGACGTCCTGGGGACGTCCTCTCGGCACTTGAGAGCCGCGCTGCAGCCGTCTTTCGGCTATAGCGCGGGTCTCAAGTGGTTAAATCTTGACAGTTGGGTATGTTCCGTCTATTAGGAGAGGACTAGGCAGAACATGTTAGATATGCATACATGTTATTTAAACAGAGTTGAAACAGCCCCGCCCAGGGGGCGGTCCCTCTGAACATAACCCTCCACCCTGCAGCCTCAGTTCGTAGAAAAGCAGTACAAACCAAAAAAAGGAGGGGTGGGTGCTGTGTCCGTCCATGGACGACAGAGAAAAGGATTTTACTGGGAGTACAAAAAAATCCTAATTTCTCTTCTCGTCCATGGACAGACACAGCTCCTTCAAATCTTGACAGTTGGGACGTCCCAAAGCAGTGACAAAAACGAGGGGTGGGCACAGCAATCAAAAAAGAAACCAGTTTCACCCCAAACAGGCAGAGCTCCTCAACGAAGGAGTTGCAACCTCAAACAGCCACCTGCAAAACTTTGCGGCCGAAGCTGGCATCCGAAGATGCACTCACATCAACCTTGTAAAATTTTGAAAAGGCATAAACGGTCGATCAGGTCGCCGCCTTACACACTTGAGATACAGACGCTTGATGTCGGAAAGCCCAAGAGGCACCAAAAGCCCTGGTCGAATGCGCCGTAACGGGAAAAGGAGGCACCCGCCCTTTAAGGGCATAGGCCTGAATGACAGTCTGCCTAAACCACTGAGAAATGGTGGCCGACGAGACCGACAGGCCCTTCTGCGGACCAGAAACCGATACAAACAGTGAGTCAGACCTCCGGAGCGGAGCCGTAGCAGACAAGTACACCGGCAGGGCACGTACCACGTCCAAGGAATGTAGCGCAACCTCCTTAGAATGCGATGGCCGAGGACACAAGGATGGAAGCACAATGTCCTCATTCAGGTGAAAAGCTGAAACCACTTTCGGAAGAAAAGAAGGCTGCGGGCGTAGCATCGCTTTGTCCTTATAGAGGACCAAATACGGCTGCCAATTCAGAAACCCTCCTGATGGATGTGATGGCTACCAGGAAGGCCACCTTCTGAGAGAGTGCCAAAAGAGGAATTTCTCTAATGTCCTCAAAAGGAGGTTTCTGAAGCGCCGAGAGCACCAGATTCAAATCCCACGGAGGTAGTGGTGGGCGCACCGGAGGAGCCACATGTCAAACCCCTTGCACAACCGTACTTACTAGTGAATGAGTCGCCAGGGGTCGCTGAAAGAAAACAGCTAAGGCTGAAATCTGCCCCTTAATGGTGCTTAAGGCAAGTTTCTGATCTACTCCACGCTGTAAAAACAGCAGGATCCTGGAAACCGAACAAGTTCGTGGACGCCATTCCATCTCCTCACACACAGAGATGTAGGCTCTCCATGTGCGATGGTAGATCTTCCTAGAAGAAGATTTCCGTGCTCTCAACATGGTTGAAATTACAGAATCCGACAGGCCTCGGTTCCTCAGTACCTGGCTTTCAATAGCCACGCCGTTAAAGCCAGCGACTGTAAACCAGGATGAAGAATGGGACCTTGCGAGAGAAGGTCCTCCCTCACTGGTAGTCGCCAGGGCACATCTGCCACCAGCCGCACGAGGTCGGCGTACCAGGGACGCATGGGCCAATCTGGAGCGATTAGAATCACTGGAATTCCCTCGGCCTCTACTCTGCAGGGTAGACGAGGAAGCAACTTCAGTGGGGGAAAGGCATAAAATTAGCTGATACGGGGCCACCAACGCGTCTGACGCGTCTGCTCAGGGATCTCTGGACCTGGCCATGAACTTCGACACCTTGTGATTGAGTCGAGAGGCCAGGAGATCCACGTCCGGCGTGCCCCATCTCCGGCAAAGGAGTTGAAAAACCTCCGGATGTAACGACCATTCCCCGTGGTCCAGCATCTGGCGACTCAGATAGTCCGCCTGCCAGTTTTCCACGCCTGGAATGTAAACTGCCAATAGGGCTGGCACGCTCCTTTCCTCCCACCGTAGGATGTGAGTGACTTCCGACGCTGCAGCTGAACTTCTTGTTCCTCCTTGATGGTTGACGTACGCCACAGCCGTGGCGTTGTCTGACTGGATACTGACTGGACACCCCTGCAGCCTCAGAGACCACTTGGAGAGGCACAGCCTGATCACCCGGAGTTCCAGAACATTGATCGACAGTTGGGATTCGGTCGGGGACCAGCGGCCCTGGGCTGCCTGAACCCCCCAGACTCCCCCCCAACCGGTCAGGCTGGTGTCCGTCGTGATCACAGTCCAATGAAAAGGGAGGAAGGACTTCCCGGACCGAAGAGCCGGGGATCTCAACCACCAACTCAGAGAGGACCTGACAAGGTGACTTAACCGAATCTGACGATCCAGAGACAACGGATATTTGTTCCATTTGGAGAGAATCTCCTTCTGCAAGACCCGAGTGTGGAATTGGGCATACAGTACTGCCTCGAAAGAGGCTACCATGAGGCCCAGGACTCGCATGCAGAAACGGAGAGACGACTATTTGTGGGATGTCAACAACCTGACTGCCGACTGGAGTGCCTGCAATTTCTCTAAGGGAAGAAAGACTCTGGCTTCCGAGGAGTCCAGAATCAACCCCAGGTACTCTAGGCGCTGGGTCGGTACCAACACCGACTTCTGGAGGTTCAGTATCCACCCAAACTCCTGGAGGGTCTGACTGACTATAGACATGTCCTCCTCTAATTCTGAGCTTGAAGCAGCTCTCAGAAGGTCATCCAAGTAGCCTACGATAGCAATGCCGCGCTGGCTCAGCAAAGCTAGAATCGGGGCGAGCACCTTGGTGAAAACTCTTGGTGCCGATGCTAGGCCAAAAAGGAAGAGCCACAAATTGATAGTCGTCTTCGCCGATCGCAAAGCGCAGGAACCTCTGATGCCTGACGCAGATGGGGGACATGCAAGTATGCGTCCTTGATATCCAAGGATGCCAGGAAGTCCCCCGGATGAAGCGCAGCCACCACCGAACGAATCGATTCCATCCGGAATTTTTGAATCCTTATGAAGGCATTGAGGACCTTGAGGTCCAAGATTGGAAAAACTCCGTCCTTCTTTGGGACCACAAACAGATTTGAGTAAAAACCCTGAAACCTGTCCTGTGGTGGTACGGGTATGATCACCCCGCACCTCAACAAGTCTTGCACTGCCCCCTGGAGGGCAGCCCGACAAGCCCGAAGGAAAGGCAGATTTGAGGGAAAAAATCTGTTTGGTGGACAAGAAAGGAACTCTATCTTGTACCCCGAGGTGACCACCTCGCAGACCCACTGGTCGGAGAGCAGGGAGGTCCACCGAGCTGCAAACCCACAAAGCCGTGCCCCCCACCCTGAAGTCGGGCGGGGCAAAACTTCATGCGGTAGCAGGCTTGTTTGCTGGCTTGAAGGGCTTACGCACCCAGGGACGCTTCTGTCCCCCAGCTGGACCTGCATGGGAGGGTCTGCCGACAGGTCCTGACTGACGAAAATACCGCTTCTGTGTGGGAAAAGAGGGCCCCGGCTTACGGCGCAGCTCTTTCCCTATAGTGGACTGAGGGAGAAGTGTGCTCTTACCTCCAGTGACATCCTTAATGATGTCGTCCAGTGAGGCACCAAAAAGCCTCCCACCCTTGAAAGGCAAATCTGCCAGAGTTTTCTTAGAAGCTTGGTCAGCGGACTAGCATTTTAGCCATATTAGGCGGCGCAGTACCACCGCAGATGCTGAGGCTCTGGAGATCAAAGGGGCTGCATCCAGGGTAGCATCACAGATGTACACAAGTCCTTGTACCAACTGTTCGGCCAGGGACACGCATACTGGAGGGAGCTGATGCTCCTTCACAGTCTGTTGCAATATCTTTGCCCACTCTGTGAGTGTCTGGGACACCAAGGTAGCCGCCAAAATAGGCCGCAATGCTGACCCCAGCATGGTGAACATAGAGCGGCTCACCGCTTCGGACCTCCTATCAGTAGGGTCCTTAAAAGCAGGGGTCCCCTCCACTGGAATAATGGTTACTTTATTCAACCTAGAGACCGGGGGATCAACAACCGGAGGAGAAGCCCATTTTTTCAAAAGGCTCTCTTCAAATGGGTAACGGACCACCATGCGCTAAGGGACCGCAAAGGGCCTCTGCGGCCATTCCCATTCCTTATCTATGAACTTGTCAAAGAAATCGACATAAGGAAAACCCTTAGCAGAGCGGGTCGGTTTGTGCGACCCAAAAGGGACAGACCCTGCAGTGGAAGTCCCAGCTGTATCTTTCAGCTTGAGAGGGTCGCTCACAGCATTGATAAGTGCACTGACAAGTGCCTTGTCTTAAACTGACCCGGACGAGGGGTCCTCCTCACAGGGAAGGTCCTGGTCTGCCTCTTCTGACATACCAGAACCGGGGTCCTGAGCCGCAGCCTGGCCCGAGTCTGAGTCAGAACATTCCCCAGGCGATGGCGTGGGAAGGGGGCGATTAGTACCCCCTTTACGCTCGCATGCCGCTTCCACCCTGGCAACAAATGACTCCAGGGCTGCCAACAAAGCGTCCAGGGGAATAGCAGGTGCAGGGCCTGGTTGCTGCCTCTGGAATGTCTGGGGAAAAAACGCCAGCTTCTGACTCCATGTTGCCCACTGACAGCCCTTAGGGACCCAGTCAAGATACCTGACAAAAATGATTGTCCACCCTCCTTGCTGCACTGACTGAGGGGGGGGGGGGGAATACCCAGGGGACTCACCGCCTAGCCAGAGACCGGTCAGCGCCGCTGCCCGCTCTCTATCCGCACACCGTGTGTGCCTGAAGAACTGTGTGAGGTAAATCGCGCCGTTCAGGAAGCCAGCCAGCCAGCACTAAAGGCCAAAATCCACTCCAAAATGGCCACGAGTGCCTCAGAGAAAGCACGCGGACCACAAGAAAATGGCCGCCCACAATTGCAGACCTGCATCCTAGCGCGGCCACTGCAAAATGGCCGCAATGCACAGGCCCCAAAAAAATGGCGCCCAGCAAGCGAGGTGGACAAGAAGGCCAGGCACGGAGACTTCCAACAATTTACACCCCCCCCCACACACACAGAGAGCGGGCCTGGACACCCCCACAGCCCCCCGCCGGGACCTGGAGCCCCCCAAGGTATTCCCTGGTCGCAGCGAGCTCCGCAAGGGGAGGAGGAAAAAGGGGTGACAGAGGGAGAGAGGGGAGGGCAATAGAACCCCCTAACGACCCCCTTAGAAATGCCCAGCTGTTCCATCCCACCGAAGCAGAAGGAACTGTACTTACCCGTCCTGCGAGGACCTACTGGTGCGTTCCTGACAGACCTACAACCGAGCAGTACAGAGTAGCTGTCGGCCCGGTCCACTGTGACTGAAACAGCAAGCCGCTCGGTCAGTGGCGGAATTTTCATGGTCGCAGCAGTCGCAGTTGCGACTGGGCCCTGTAGTTCTGCCAAGTCCCGGGGGCCCGCCACCCGCCCGTCACGGCGTTGCTGGCAGGGGAGGACTGACCATTCGGTCAGATTATAGCTGCCCCGCCTCTTCACTGCCCCCTCAGCCAATGGGAACATGCTGTACACGCCCCCTTCCACAGCGCCGCTTTTTTGACCCAAGAGCAGGAGATGAGGAGAGGAGAGGGAGGCGGGGACACAGCCTGCAGTGTGGGACGGACTGCTGCCTGATAAGGTAAACTGGCTGAGCTTTACTTAAAGGGGTTGTAAAGGTTTGTTTTTTATTTTCTAAATAGGTTCCTTTAAGCTAGTGCATTGTTGGCTCACTTACCTTTTCCTTTGATTTACCTTCTAAATGTTTTTTTTCTTTGTCTGAATTTCTCACTTCCTGTTTCTCCTCAGTAAACTTCACACCATCGTCCGAGTGGTGTGGAGTCAGCCAGAACAGCTTACTGAACAGCTTACTGAGGAGAAACAGGAAGTGAGAAATTCAGACAAAGAAAACAAAGAAAAAAAACATTTAGAAGGTAAATCAAAGGAAAAGGTAAGTGAACCAACAATGCACTAGCTTAAAGGAACCTATTTAGAAAATAAAAAACTAACCTTTACAACCCCTTTAATGGATTCTTGTCTATGGATTAGCCTGGTGAGCAGTGAGAGAGAGGATGTGTTACCTCTAGCAGAGCTCCTCCTGTCTCTGAGGCTAGTAGATCGATTTTGTGTGTGAGAAGAGCACTGCTGCTGGAGGAAGAACATGAATGTCTCCCCCAATCTCTACTAACTACATCTCCTACTCATTAGCTGCCCACCACTAAACAAGCACAGTCCCCTCCTCTCCTGTATTACCAACTAATGTGTCTGTGATCTGCTGGGGCACTACAAGTCCCAGCATGCCAGGAGATGGGGGCAGCAGTGTGTTCAATCAGGCTGATTTTTGGGTAAAAAATGCTGGTGTGTGACTGTGTCTATGTGTATATACTGTGTGTGTGTGTATATACTGTATGTATAGGGGTCTGTACTAAGGGGGGCTGTGTATTACACCGTGGGTCTGCACTAAGGGGGTGTTTATTTACTGCGGGGGTCTGCACCAAGTGGGGTGTCTATACTGCGGGGTTCTGTACTAAGGGGGGCTGTGTAATACACTGTGGGTCTGCACTAAGGGGGTGTCTATACTGCGGGGGTCTGCACTAAGAGGGTGTCTATACCGCAGGGGTCTGCACTAAGAGGGTGTCTATACTGCAGGGGTCTGCACTAAGAGGGTGTCTATACTGCAGGGGTCTGCACTAAGAGGGTGTCTATACTGCAGGGGTCTGCACTAAGAGGGTGTCTATACTGCAGGGGTCTGCACTAAGAGGGTGTCTATACTGCAGGGGTCTGCACTAAGAGGGTGTCTATACTGCAGGGGTCTGCACTAAGAGGGTTTCTATACTGCGGGGGTCTGCACTAAGGGGGTGTCTATACTGCAGGGGTCTGCACTAAGAGGGTGTCTATACTGCGGGGGTCTGCACTAAGAGGGTTTCTATACTGCGGGGGTCTGCACTAAGGGGGTGTCTATACTGCGGGGGTCTGCACTAAGGGGGTGTCTATACTGCGGGGGTCTGCACTAAGAGGGTGTCTATACTGCGGGGGTCTGCACTAAGAGGGTTTCTATACTGCGGGGGTCTGCACTAAGGGGGGTGTCTATACTGCGGGGGTCTGCACTAAGGGGGGTGTCTATACTGCGGGGGTCTGCACTAAGGAGGTGTCTATACTGCGGGGGTCTGCACTAAGGAGGTGTCTATACTGCGGGGGTCTGCACTAAGGGGGTGTCTATACTGCAGGGGTCTGCACTAAGGAGGTGTCTATACTGCGGGGCTCTGCACTAAGAGGGTGTCTATACTGCGGGGGTCTGCACTAAGAGGGTGTCTATATTGCGGGGGTCTGCACTAAGGGGGGTGTCTATACTGCGGGGGTCTGCACTAAGAGGGTGTCTATACTGCGGGGGTCTGCACTAAGAGGGTTTCTATACTGCGGGGGTCTACACTAAGGGGGTGTCTATACTGCGGGGGTCTGCACTAAGGGGGTGTCTATACTGCGGGGGTCTGCACTAAGAGGGTGTCTATACTGCGGGGGTCTGCACTAAGGGGGTGTCTATACTGCGGGGGTCTGCACTAAGAGGGTGTCTATACTGCGGGGGTCTACACTAAGGGGGTGTCTATACTGCGGGGGTCTGCACTAAGAGGGTGTCTATACTGCGGGGTCTGCACTAAGGGGGTGTCTATACTGCGGGGGTCTGCACTAAGAGGGTGTCTATACTGCGGGGGTCTGCACTAAGGGGGGTGTCTATACTGCGGGGGTCTGCACTAAGAGGGTGTCTATACTGCGGGGGTCTGCACTAAGAGGGTGTCTATACTGCGGGGGTCTGCACTAAGGGGGGTGTCTATACTGCGGGGGTCTGCACTAAGAGGGTGTCTATACTGCGGGGGTCTGCACTAAGAGGGTGTCTATACTGCGGGGGTCTGCACTAAGAGGGTGTCTATACTGCGGGGGTCTGCACTAAGAGGGTGTCTACCCGCAGTAAAGTATAGACAAAGATAAAGTATCAAAATCATGCTTTTCGGGGGGGGGCCTTAATGATTTCTTGCACCGGGGCCCTGAAGTTTATAGTTACGCCTCTGCGCTCGGTCATATGTGAACCCTGGAGCATAGCTCTCTGGCCACCCCTGGAGCCATGGGGTATGTCGTGGCCGACCCCGCACATATCTAAGGTCTGCTCACGCTCAATTATCGGACTGGGGGGACTACAATGATCTATAATATCCTGCCTGTCATGCCCAGCCGGCAGTTGATAAAAGATTCTAAAATAATAAAAAGAAAAAATTTCTTCAGGACTCTGAGCCCAAAGGGAGCCAGGTCCTTCTCCTCTACTAGGCAGAAAAAAACTGAGGCTGCAGCGTGGAAGGTTATGTTCAGAGGGACCACCCCCTGGGCGGGGCTGTTTAAATAACATGTATGCATATCTAACATGTTCTGCCTAGTCCTGTCCCTAATAGACGGAACATACCCAACTGTCAAGATTTGAAGGAGCTGTGTCCGTCCATGGATGACAGAGAAAAGGAGGTCCTGCACCAGTTTAGTGCGAATGTGGTGTGATCAAATCGCACGTGTAATTGGCACAGGTAAGTGCTGCGATTTCTGTGTGACTTACAAGCAGTGTCTGAACCGCAGCAGTGTGACCCCGGGCACTGAAGACACAATTACATTACAAATCATGACTGTTCACCCTTTTTTTTTTTTTGCCCTAAAGTTCCACTTTACCTGAATATGTAAAATCTATTATTGCAGAAACATAAATGCCCCAATCTATAGATACCATTCACAGTGCTAACAATCCTCCCCACCCACATACTGCTCTACTCCTGATCACTGACTGATCCTCTACCCGCACCACTCTATACACCACATCCATCCTCTGCAACTACAGCCCTCCCCTCCACTACTAATCTGCAGAAGAGAAGAAAGCTCCGCCCAACGAACTGCCTGACCAATCAGATTGCTTAAAGCCAGGGAAGTGTTTGTTGTCTATAAAGTTTTTCGAAAGAAACCCTTGATGCTTCAACGTGATTGGTTGTTAGGTTTGAATGCAGGGCGGTTGGCGTGAGATGTGCAGCGATCTGCGGAGTGAGAGAACATGGAAGCGGCAAAGACGCCGAGTGCGCAGGGTGAGATATACCGGAGGAGGACTGAACACCGGGAGGGAGCTATGCTTAGATACCGAGTGCTAGCCTCGTGTACACACCTCTACGATATACACACACCTACCTCTACACACAGCATAGTCCTCCTATACACACACACACTCACCTACCTCTCCTCACAGCCCTCCTACCTCTACTATATACACACACACCTACCTCTCCTCTACACACAGCACAGTCCTCCTATACACACCCACCTACCTCTCCTATATACACCACAGCCCTCCCCTCCTAAACACACCCACCTACCTCTCCACACAGCACAGCCCTCCTATACACACCCACCTACCTCTCCTCACAGCACAGCCCTCCTATACACACCCACCTACCTCTCCTCACAGCACAGCCCTCCTATACACACCCACCTACCTCTCCACACAGCACAGCCCTCGTATACACACCCACCTACCTCTCCTCTACACACAGCCCTCGTATACACACCCACCTACCTCTCCTCTACACACAGCCCTCGTATACACACCCACCTACCTCTCCTCTACACACAGCCCTCGTATACACACCCACCTACCTCTCCTCTACACACAGCCCTCGTATACACACCCACCTACCTCTCCTCTACACACAGCACAGCCCTCCTATACACACACCCACCTACCTCTCCTCTACACACAGCACAGCCCTCCTATACACACCCACCTACCTCTCCTCACAGTCCTCCTACCTCTACTATATACACACACCGCAGCCCTCCCTTTCTAAACACACCCACCTACCTCTCCACACAGCACAGCCCTCCTATACACACCTATCTCTCCTATACACACTCACCTACCTCTACTATATACACACAGCCCTCCCCTCCTATATATATATACACACACACCATAGCCCTCCCCTCCTAAACCCACCCACCTACCTCTCCTCTACACACAGCACAGTCCTCCTATACACACCCACTACTATATACACACACACCACAGCCCTCCCCTACCTCTGCTATATACACAGCCCTCCCCTCCTATACACACTCGCCTACCCCTACTATACACACACCCCTCCCCTCCTATACACACACCCCTCCCCTCCTATACACACACCCCTCCCCTCCTATACACACTCGCCTACCTCTACTATGCACACACACACACACAGCCCTCCCCACCTATACACACTCGCCTACCTCTACTATACACACACAGCCCTCCCCTCCTATACACACTCGCCTACCTCTACTATACACACACACACACACACACACACAGCCCTCCCCTCCCCTCCTATACACACTCGCCTACCTCTACTATACACACACACACACACACACAGCCCTCCCCTCCTATACACACTCGCCTACCTCTACTATACACACACACACCACAGCGCTCCCCTCCTATACACACTCGCCTACCTCTACTATACACACCACAGCCCTCCCCTCCTATACACACTCGCCTACCTCTACTATGCGCACACACACACACACACACAGCCCTCCCCTCCTATACACACTCGCCTACCTCTACTATGCACACACACACACAGCCCTCCCCTCCTATACACACTCGCCTACCTCTACTATACACACACACACACAGCCCTCCCCTCCTATACACACTCGCCTACCTCTACTATACACACACACAGCCCTCCCCTCCTATACACACTCGCCTACCTCTACTATACACACACACACACAGCCCTCCCCTCCTATACACACTCGCCTACCTCTACTATACACACACACACACACACACACACAGCCCTCCCCTCCTATACACACTCGCCTACCTCTACTATACACACACACACAGCCCTCCCCTCCTATACACACTCGCCTACCTCTACTATATACACACACACACACACACACACACACACACACACACACCACAGCCCTCCCCTCCTATACACACTCGTCTACCTCTACTATACACACACACACACCACAGCCCTCCCCTCCTATACACACTCGCCTACCTCTACTATACACACACACCACAGCCCTCCCCTCCTATACACACTCGCCTACCTCTACTATACACACACACACCACAGCCCTCCCCTCCTATACACACTCGCCTACCTCTACTATACACACACACCACAGCCCTCCCCTCCTATACACGCTCCCCTACCTCTACTATACACACACACACACCACAGCCCTCCCCTCCTATACACGCTCCCCTACCTCTACTATACACACACACACCACAGCCCTCCCCTCCTATACACGCTCCCCTACCTCTACTATACACACACACACCACAGCCCTCCCCTCCTATACACGCTCCCCTACCTCTACTATATATACACACACACCACAGCCCTCCCTTCCTATACACGCTCCCCTACCTCTACTATACACACACACACCACAGCCCTCCCCTCCTATACACGCTCCCCTACCTCTACTATACACACCACAGCCCTCCCCTCCTATACACGCTCCCCTACCTCTACTATACACACACACACACCACAGCCCTCCCCTCCTATACACGCTCCCCTACCTCTACTATACAGACACACACACAACAGCCCTCCCCTCCTATACACGCTCCCCTACCTCTACTATACAGACACACACACAACAGCCCTCCCCTCCTATACACGCTCCCCTACCTCTACTATACACACACACACACAACAGCCCTCCCCTCCTATACACACTCGCCTACCTCTACTATACACACACACACACACACACACACACCACAGCCCTCCCCTCCTATACACACTCACCTACCTCTACTATACACACACACACACCACAGCCCTCCCCTCCTATACACACTCGCCTACCTCTACTATACACACACCACAGCCCTCCCCTCCTATACACACTCGCCTACCTCTACTATACACACTCGCCTTCCTCTAGTATACACACAACACAGCCTTAGTATACACACAACAGAGCCCATATATCTATCCTGATGTGTGTGTATGTGTATACACAAAAGGTGAATGACACATACACACCTAAGGTGCCCAACAAATACACATGGTAATATAGTACTATGTGTTTTAGTGTGGTGCAAAATATATATATATAATATATAGAGAGAGGTCATGTACTTCTTTAGTGTGATAACACATAGGGCAGCCCATTTTGAAATAAAAAGGCCTCCCTAAATGCGCTGCACAAAAAACACGATCTCCGTAAAACATGTAACGTCTTAACCACTTACAGACCGGAAGATTTTCCCCCTATAATGACCAAGCCATTTTTTGGCGATCTGGCACTGCGTCGCTTTAACTGACAATTGCGTGGTCGTGCGACGCTGTAAACAAACAAAACTGACATCCTCTTTTTTTCCCACAAATAGAGCTTTCTTTTGGTGGTATTTGATCACCTCCTGCGGTTTTTATTTTTTGCGCTATAAACAAAAAAGATTTTTACTTTGTGCCATATCCCCCCCTAAAAAAAAAAATGTAAAACATAAAATTTCTTCATCAGTTTAGGCCAATATGTATGTTTTGGTAAAAAAAATTAATTGGTTTGCACAAAAGTTATAGCGTCTACAAAATAGGGGATAGTCTTATGGCATTTTTCTAAAAAAAAAATTATTTACTAATAATGGCAGTGATCAGCGATATTATAATTTTTTTTTTATTATAAAAAAAAAATTCGGGACTGCGACAAACAGATCGGACACCTATCTGTAATCGGGGCTAAAAATATGCACTGTTATTGTACTAATGACACTGGTAGGGAAGGCGTTAAAGCGACGCAGTGCCGTATCGCCAAAAAATGGCCTGGTTGTTAAGGGGGAAAATCTTCCGGTCCGTACGTAGTTAAGACGTTGCGTTGTTTTACAGAGATCGTGTTTCAATGGGCTGCCCTATGTGTTCTCACACTAAAGAAGTACATGACCTCTAACAAAATATATATATATATTGCAAGGGGTTAAATGTGTTCTAGAGCTGCACGATTTTGGGAAAAATGAGAATCACGATTCTTTTGATTAGAACAAAGATCACGATTCTCTCACGATTCTTTAAAATGGTAAATTTAAAAAAAAATTAAAAATTTGCTTGTCTTTTTTTTTTTTTGCAAAACTTTCTTATTTTTAATATTTTTATTATTCTTTACTTTTTAATTTCTTTATTTTATTAATTTAATTATTATTTTTTTATCATTTTTTTTCCACTTTATTGCCATCACACAGGAGAAAACAATTCACTGTGTGATACCAATTGGAGGTTCTCTTTATTGACCCTCTCACTTCCAAAAACAGGAGTCCTAGTACTCCTGTCACAGCTGAGATGGGAAGAGCACAGGTCTCTTCTCTCACTGTGAACATAGGCGGCAGGGACAGCAGACAGACGGAGGACAGACTCGGCGGCCGGGGGGGGGGGTGGGGGGACGGAATCCCGAAGACAGCCAGCCAAGTGTGGTATGTGGGGGGGGGGGGAGAGAGGGGGGAGAAGGGAGGACGGACAGCAGCACACATTTTCTTATAGAAACTCACCGCCGCCGGTATGTTGAAATTGTCTCTCCTCTGCTCGCACACAACCCTGCCTCCTCCTAACCCTGCGCTGTGATAGACAGAACACATCCCAGCATTGATTGGACCCGCATTCTGTCTATCACAGCGTGGGGTTAGGAGGAGGCGGGGCTGCGTGCGAGCAGAGGAGAGACTGTTTCAATGCATCACGCTCTATGATCAATTTGCGTTCCACGCTGGTTACGTGGAACTGGCGGGGATTTAAGAAAATCGCGGTCATCCAGCCTGGAGATCGTGGGGGGGGGGTGAATCGAGATCGCGATTCTCAAACGATTAATCGTGCAGCTCTAATGTGTTCCCTCAGTGTGTTTACTAACTGTATGGGGGACTGTGTGACTGGAGAAATACACAGATTAGTCTTCCTGCATAGCAGAAAGATGGGATCTGTGTGATCTCCCGTCAGAATGGGGATTTGCCTTGTTTACACAGGGAAGGATCGTGGGTGGCCGGCGGACATTGAGTCCGCCCCACCTGCTGATTGTCTCCCCACCTAGCCAGTGGGCGTGCGCACAAATCGCCATGTACGAGCCGATGTACAATGACGGCGATTCGTGGGATCGTGACAGATTGCCACAGTACAACTGTGGCGGCTGGTCCTTAAAGTAGAACTATGGTTTAAACTCTTTTTTTTTTGTAATTTGGATAGCGTAAGGGAGGGTTATAACCCCTGTCAGATTTCTGTCCCATTGCAGAGATTTTGCTGCACTTTCTGGCTCATAGCCAAACAGGAAG